>VYXC01004851.1:186540-224040 GCA_013397175.1 Platysteira castanea
GGGATAGGTTGGAGCAGGGAAAAATGGATCAAATCTGGGAACATGTGAGTCACCAATTTCACAACTGCACAGTAACGTGTTGTGTAATGCCTTTCCTCAAGCTCTGCCTGAGTCAGGAAAGTCGGGCCCTTTGGAACAAACCTTTCCCTACATCCTGAGATAAGATCTGAGATATCTGCAGGAGGAAATACTCAGGTGTTGTCCTGTTTTTGCTAAGCTTTCTGTGTATAATATGGAGTCAAAAAAATTTTCTCATGGAGTTTCATGTAAATAATGGCCAATGTTTATTTAATCGTCTTTTCTGTTTGTCATTCCTTTTGTAATAAGGAAAAGTTTGGTGAGCATCCTGGTTCTCCAGTGGGATTGAGGAGGAAGTGACATGTCCTCCAACCCCTGGTGGAATTGAAAAACCTATAAAGTATGAGAAATGTAAATAAAGTTCTCTCTTTTCCTCTTTCTGCAAAACCTAGCAGGTGTCAGAGCCTCTTTTCTTGTGTCCTCTGCCGACACACTCAGGGAAATCACCCACACACTGGTCATGTGCATCCTGGCAGGTTGTAACTCACAGAATCCCAGACTGGTTTGGGTTGGAAGGACCTCCAAGCTCACCTCATTCCACCCCTGCCGTGGGCAGGGACACCTTCCTCTATCCCAGGTTGTTCCAAGCCCCTTCTAACACAGCCTTGAACTCTTGCACCAGTTCTTCTCTCTCTGCTTTTTGTGGGAGCCATCACAGCTTCACAGCCCCTCAGGAGGACACCACCGAGTTGGTTTCATTTTGTTTTCTTTAAGACAAAAAACCTCAGAAAAGCCCACAAGTGTTCTGAAAAGTCCTGAATGAATAAATCATTATTCAGGGTGCATATTAAAGAATCCTGAAGGAAACAATTCCAAGTCACCTCCAGAGCAAGTTAAATCTCTGTATTGCCTCGGGCAGGCATCCTATGGAAAAGCCAGAATGAGGGGATGAGACAGCAGGGGCTGAAGGAGGTGCAAGAGATTTGATCCAGCATCTCCCAGGAAACTTCAACACCTTTTCCCTAACTTAAATGTGTTTCAGGATGCAACTTTAATAATGAACTTTTGGTATATTGTGTGCACATAAGCGTATTTCTCACCCAAGGGTTATAGTATAATTAATATAATTAATATAATGCATATAATTAATATAATGATTACAATTAATATGCAGAAAGCAGGGGTTTCTGTGTGAATTTATATCTGATCATCTATGATATGTCAGTTATGGCTAATGGTGTAAAAATGCTGCTTTCTGCATATACCACTCCAGTGCTGGGATATTTTTTTTTTTATTATTGTACTGTACTGGCTCACAAGTGTAAATAATTCTGTGATTCTGTGGCACTTCCTGGAGAGCCTCATCCCGCAACTGAAATGATGTGGGGAAGGCTGAGGGATGCCACTCAAATTGACAATGGCTGTGCATGGATACAAGATCCTGCTCACCTGGATTGATTACTGGATTAATTGGGCAGAAAGCAACAAAAAGTCCTGGTCTTCAGCAGAGCTGCAGCCTCAAATTCAGCCACACTGAAATATCTCAACATAAAACAGCACCAAACCCAGTAACCTCAAATTTTTGTTATTACAGTTGTGTCTTGAAATGGCACTTTTGTTGTCTCCATAGACACTGATTTCTCCTGCAGTAGACAAGAGACACAATTAAGAAATTACCACTCCCTGCCACAACAATTCTAAACAGTGGGAAACAAAGCTGAGGAGTGAGAGAACAAAATGAGGACTCTGCTGTTGTGGTGATGGGTGACATTTCTGTCTGGCTACTCCTGAGCAGCTGCCCAGATGTGAACCAGGCCAGTCACGGATGTGAAGCTGTACAGCCCAAGAGACATTTTAGTTTCCTTTGGCAGTGCCCATCTGTTCTCACCCCTCATATCAATGTTTGAGCCCAGCCAGGACTGCTGGCCACCAGCTCTGCTTGAATCCATGCTCTCTCCGGTGTTTCTGATTTTTAATTTCATCTACTTCTGACCCAACACTTCTGCAATGAGGCAGCCAAACTCCTGAAATAAGAATTCCTTCTGATGACCTTACCCTGTATCCACTGTAGTGCATCCCACAACATCTTGAGTCCATAGTTTCCATCTTCCCACTCAAGGCTCGTCCCTTGTTTTGATTTGATCAGTTTTCTGGTTTTTTTCCCATTAACCATTAGACCCTGCCAGCAGGCAGGCCCCTGGCCAGGAAATCACTGGGGTTCTGGTCAAACTCTGATGTCAGCATGGCAAGGAGTGTGATTTTAGGGAAAACAAAGAGGAAAGGGCCTGTTAAGCAATGGCACAGGGGGGGTTTGAAGAGGTGGATGTCCAGGTTGAAGAATGCACTGGGAGTATGAAGATAAGGCAAAGGAAGGAATCTTGGTCTGATTTATTCCTTTCTCCCTGCATTTGCTGGGAGATGTTTGAGCAGGTTGCACAAAGCCACCAAGACCAAAGAGGATTTAAGTTTTTGGTGAAGGCACTGAGATACAGGACAGCCCAGCAGCTTGGAGCAGGCCTCAGATTAAGCTGCAATTAAAACATTCTGAGAGGATTCTTTTCAGGTTTCTGCCTGAACACTGGGCTGATGGGCAGCCCAGGAGTCAAAAGCCCCCAGAGCTGAGTAAGTGGCCGTATCTTCCTGCTCCTCACACGTGGCCACACACAGGAGCAATTCCAGGCAACCACTGACAACGCCAGGTCCTCTGCTCCAGATCTGGCACTTCAAGCAACAGCTTTTCCTTCAGCCAAGGGTTGTTTGTGTGGATTCCTTTGCCTGGCTCCTCTTTCCTCATCACTTGACATCCTCTACATGGATCCAGCAGAGAGTCTGAGTGGAGGAACGGGAAACTTGCTCATGTAAAGTTCTTAAAAAGGCAGAGAACAGAGCAGGCCTGGCACGACAGCTGCCATGAATTAAAACTGAAGCTCATATCCCCCCTTGCAGCCTCTCGTGCTGTCACCTGCATCCCCACCTGTGTCTGGGGAGACACAATAAAGACGCTCTTACACCTGCCAGGTTCAGCAGAAAGGAAGGAATAATGGATTTTATTGTTTATATTATCTCATTCTTATACACGTCCCAACTCCACAAGGGATTGGAGGACATGTCACTTCCTTCTCAATCCCACTGGAGAAGAAAGGTGCTCATCAAAGCTCTCATATCACAAAAGGAATGAAAACCAGAAAATACCGTTAAGTAAACGTTGGCTATTATTTACATAAATCTATGTGAAAGAATCTGACTCCAAGGTTAAAAACAGAAGGCTTACAAAAACCAGGGCAACACCCACCCTCCATCAGAACCCTCTGTGGATCTCCCTGCCACCGCCGAGTGCCGGGCAGGAGGAGCTGCCTGCAGGATGTGCCCCCAGGCCAGAGGGCTGGGCAGGGCTGCAGGGATGTCCCCCTGCCCCTGAGCAGCTCAAAGGTGGCACGTGGGCAACCCTGACAAGCCCTGACACCAACCCAGCCAGAGGTAAGCACCTGAGAGGACGTTTGTGGGTTCTCAGGGCGCTCAGCCAGGTGTGTCAGGATTTTGTCCCATTTTTGCTCCCTTGGCTGGGTCCAAACCTTGGTGCCCCTGGACCTGCTGCCCACCAGTCCAGGTTTGCTTGTGCTTGGGGCTGTGCAGTTTCAAACCCAGATGTGGCACAGCTGGAATTCTCTGGCCATGCCTGGGAGAAGCCAGGCAGAAAATAGTGCTCGTGTAGGAGTGAGTGCTTCCTATCCCCCTCCTAGAGTCGTGCTCAGCCAGAGGAATTTGACTGTAGGATCTACAAGAGAGAGGAAGCTCATGAAAGCCTTGGTTAAATTCTGGAAACCCTTTACTCTGGAGTCAGGACTTGCCAGAACAGGGATTAAAAACAGCTCTTATTTTCCTGATAGTAGCTCCTGATACAAAGGTTCAGAATTGTGTGTGTGTGAGAGAGAGTGAAATCTGACAGTCTAAGTATGATGTAACTCAAGTATTTTGGTACAGCAAAATGGGAGAGAATTACTTTTCCTATTATCTTCTAAAAGTTATTGAAAATGATATGAAATATATGCTCCCTGGAAAAAAAAGCGAAGGTTTTTTCTTTATAAATGCAATTTCTTTGGCAGTTTATTCATTCGTTATTCATTCACCCTCTCTCACGTTGCGAAGGCTTTCTATTATGAAACATTCCGTGAAAAAAATGAACAAAAAAAAAAAGTATACTACTTCTTTAAAATATATTGCAAGAATCCTCATTTCCAGATTTTTATTGCAGCACTAGCTGGTATTCTTGCATGCAGTTTTGTAATTTATTCTGAACATTCCACTTAAACCTTTTTTCAATAGCATGATTTTATTAGAGTCAGCTCACTGGACTTTCCCAAAAAGGTATTTAAGATCAAATAAAACCAGTGCTTGGAAAAATATCATTACAATATGAAAGCAGTTACAAAAACATTAGTACTGCAAAGTTTTATTTCAAATGGCTGAGCCTGCTGTACCCCAGGTTATTGCACTTCTACTTCCTCAGACACACTCACTGGAAAAATGGGAAAAACTGTCATCTTAGCAGTTTTTACCTGTTTCTCAAGAAAAGCACCCAGTTTCTAGGGAGGCAGTGATTTCTTTCCTCACCACCATGAACAAGAACAGCAAACTGCCCTCTGTTCCTGCCTCCCGTGGGATCGTTCTCCTGGAGCCCGGCGGGTGCTGGACTCAGGGAGCTCAGTGACGCCCGGGAGGGGTTTGGGTGACACGGGGACAGGGAAGGGTGGCTTGGGAAGGGAAATCACCCAAAAAATGCTCATTTCAGCAATGAGTGGAGGCTGATTTTAGCCGTATTTCCCACAGAGCACCCACCCTGTGTGCCCCAGTGCTCCCAGTAGCCACCAGCGCCGCTCCCCACTGGTGCTGCAGCAGGGAAATGCTGCCAAAGCCCCATCTCCCCACAGAATTTCCCTTTTCCAGTCGTTACTTCCAGCCCAGAATCCCAGATTGCTTTGGGTAGGAAGGGACCTTGAGGATCTACTCATTCCAACGCCCTGCCGTGGGCTGGGGCTGCTCCCAGCAGAGCAAAAAGAGAGCAGAAAGGAGATTTTGGACAGCTGGCACTGGTGGGACTGGAGTTCAGCCCGGTCCTTGTTTGGTATTTGTGGATTTCACTGGATGCATTGCAGAACTGGTCTTTTTGAGGATGTTCGTGCTTGTAACAGCCCTTTAAAAAAATTATGGATAAAAAAAAATCCTTAAATTCAGCTAAATTAAAATCTGATCTAGAGTATAAATGAAAATGAATCACTAAAATAAAGGAAGTCTTCCTTGCTGTATCACCAGATTGTGTGGCACAGCATTGTATCTTCTGTTCTTTGTATTTAATACTCAAACATTAAAAACTCGAAAATGAAATACTTTGTATTTAATACTAATTTATTTTATGGGGCAAACCTGAGGGGAAAGGAGTCATTTGAATAGCACCTTTTATTCCCCCTTTCCCAACCCTCTTCTAGGCTAATTTTCCCCAAGAAATACGTGGAGCAAGCAGCACCAACACGTTTAAGTTTGAAGATTTGGTGCTATGTGTGGACTTTTAAATCCCCTTTTAAAACCCCAAGTTACTGCTCATATTACTTTTCTAAGTAGAAATATGCTTAAAAAGTAAAGTCTTTATTGCTTCTTAAAAGGCGTAGTGCTCTGTGATAAATTCTCATATTTTGACTGTTAATATGTTTGAATGAAAATTATTTATACATTTTGGTGAGGTTGAATGGTTTTCATTTGATTGCTGCCTCTGGAAATGAAAGCAGAGTAGCAGGAAATTTACATGTCATGCTGTGATGTATATCCAGATTATGAGATGATTGTGCAGCAGATGAACACCAAGTAAAATCATTTGCATCAAACTGTGACAACTGCAATTCCTGACAAGGCCTCTTAGTTTTTTGGGCTATTATCATTGTACAAGAATATAATCTATTGACAGCAGGGCTGTTTAATACATTTAAAGGCAGACAGTGGAAGAAATCTTAACTGTTTTCATTCACCACTGCACAAGGGTGCGGATCAAAAGTGAATTATATTTAAAAATATGCATGTATGATGATAAGATGCATGACATTCATCAACCTGTTTAGTCATGGTTAAGCTGTGATGGTGAACATCCAATATTACTGCCATATGTGGTCTGAAATAGAGACGTGAGACTGAAAATTATATTATTGCCCAGCAGCAGTGAATAAACAGGGGGAGAGATTCTTTCTTCCTCTTTCTTAACCTTTCCTCTCGCAGTAAATTCTGCCCTTTTGTACTTTGGGGGATGTATTTTGTCTTAAGTGCAGCTAAGCAAATTGAAACTTTTTAAATCTCCAGGAGTTTTATTCCTTTTTCTGTGGCAAAAAGCATCCCCCCCCTTTTTTTTTCTATAATAACAATAAAAAGACTTACCTGTATAGGACTTCTGCTATCCACTGGCTCTGGACTGGGATCCAAATAAACCCTTTTTAATTAGAATTAAATAGTCTATGCCTTAATTCTCTTTTTTAATACCTTAATTAATTTACCCTAGTAATTTTAAAGATCATACCTGCGTTAGTGACATTTCTCACCTCCCAGAGCTCCCAGCAGGGCTTAGTGATGTGGAAGGAGTTTTTCTCCAGCCCACTCAGCCCAGATTCCCACTGGAAGTCCATTCCTCCCTTTTTGCACGTTCTGTGGGCTCTGGAGTTCCCCCTGGGAGGGTGGAAGCCGTAAAAATGATGAGAATTTCTGACAAGATGGTCAACAGTGATGTAAGTGCAGCTTCCTACAGAAAATCAGGATATGTTCCTGGTGATCTGCCCTGCCACCATGGAAATTACAGCAAAATTAATGTTTTCTTCACCACACCCTCCAAATACACCTGGAGTTCCACCTTCTGCACAGTGTTTAGGATAAGAAGGAAAAGGAGTCATTTTCCTGTGGACAGCAAGGTGTATCATCCCTGCTTCAATAAAAGGGGGGAAATTGTCTGACTGGGACCAGGAAATTTTACAGGTGTTCGTTTTGTGGTGGAGAAAGACAACACAGATGGTTATGGGCAAGTGGATTTTGTGTCCTCCAAGAACAGAGAATCCTTCCTCTGCATTATCAGACTCTGCCCTCACCCAGGGAATGTTTTGTTGCCAACAAACACTGAATTTTCTTCCTGCTGGTTTTTCACTCGAGGCACTTGCATTATTTCTTTAGTGCTCGGGCAATATGAATTTGCTGGTTTTAACACTACAAAATCTACTTTTACAACAAGAAGGATGAGAATACCAAAAAATATCTCATTACCATTAAAAAGAGTGAAAAGCTGCTCGTGCATCAAAGCCACTTGGGTGCCCCAAGCCTTGTGGTTTCAGTGCTCATCCCACTTAGGTTCCACTCGGGTGACATTTATTCATTTTTATTCCCATTATGGATTGGTTTGAGACCAAAATTCAGCTCTGTGGGTCTGGATGATCACCCACAGAGCGTGGAAAACCTCTGGACTCCAAGAAGTTTGTTTTTTCTCCTGAAAGCTGAGTTATTACCCCAATTTTTCCACTGGAGAAGAGGACATACCCCAAATCCTGCCTTGGGATGACTGGAGCAGCAAGGCTGGAGCTCCAGAACATTCCCAAGTCTCGGATGGAGGCTTTTTCCCGCTTTTTTTGCCAGTGGAGACATTTCTTTTGCCACGGCTGCCTCCATAACTGAGCTCTACCCATCTGGGGGCTCTCAAATGTCAGCCCAGCGCTGATACAAAACCCAGCCTGGTTCGATTGGATCCTCCTCGTGCACCAGAGGAAAGCTCCAGATTAAAAAGTTCTCAGCTTTATGGTGTCATCCTTTTTGGAGCTGAGGAGCAGCTGTTGCTGCAGAACAGCTCGGAGCCTGAGGAACATTTTGGGAGAAGGGGTAATTTTTAAATCAAAAAAAAAAGAAGCACGTAACTCTTCTGGCAGGAAATCTGGCCCCTAACTTCATTTGACACGTGTAATAGAGTGTGAGAGTTTTTTGAGGACTGCACCATGCAAAGTAAAACCAAGCTGGTAATAAGCAACTTGGCATTTATTCTTTATGTAGGAATATTTGTTCCTCAAAGTCAGACTATGTGGAATATTAGCATTTGAATAAATTATTCAAGACTTTCTAGAGAACGCAAGGGGAAAAAATCTTTTCAGCATTATAACATGACAATCTACAGGGTAGTAGAAAAAGAAGGCTGTCATTTTTTCTTCAATTACAAAAGGCAAATATTTATTATTTATAAGTATTCGCCTTGTATAGGCTTAAATGTTATTTATGAACCTGTTGCATAGTGATTTTCAATGTAACTCATTATTTTTAGCCTCAGGGTGTTGTAAAGGAGCATGGATATATTTAATGACACTCTGCTAGTCAGCGCAATTACACTGTAATCATTATGTAAAATGTGCTATTAATTAAACCAATTTCTAGTTAGAACATTCTCTTCTGCAGGGCTTAATCTTAATCTCTGGCAATCTTTCTCTCTGTTTTTCACCCATTAATTATATGATTACTTCTTAAGTTACGTATGATGAAATATGTTTTTATTTTTAAGCTGAATCTGCTCAATTATTTGTATTTATCAAGCCATTTGCCCGAATTATTGAAAAAGGCTTTATTTGCCAAACAAAAGGAAGGAGAAAAGAAACAGAAGATCAGGCAGTTATCTGGGAGGCAGCAGTGGTTTGATGGTTGAGAATTGCTTCTGATCTTCTCTGTAGATGTTCCAGGGCTGGATTTAATTTCAGTTCAGAATCATCTCTTCTTCAGTCTTGTCCTTTTATCCCAATTACCACACAGAAATCTACACTTATTTTTAAATTGTTCATGTACACACAGAGGCAAATCTCCCTATTTCCCCCCACTGGACTGGCTCTAATTTGTTAAATGTAGTTAAACTAAAACACTGCTCAGTCTCAATGGAGATGACACGAACACCAACCAAATAATTAATATCATAATTATGGCATTGTGGTGTGTTTCAGCTACAAATTAATGCTGTTAACATTCCCAGTTAAAATAATTGCATCTAAGTGTCTACTTCACTTTAGAAAAGGGAAGAATCACCACGTTTTTAAGTCATCCTTGCTCTGCTCTGCAATGACCCCTTGTGGAAAAAACACTTGAGAAGAGGAGGAATCGGCTCTAAAGCCTGAATATTCCCTGGAAATTCAATGGTTTGTTCTCGCCAAGCCTGACGATCAGGGTTTCTAGATTAATAAGCCTGGAAAGCATCAGGTAATTTTTTTCTGAATTCCCAAGCTTTTGGGAAATGCCCATTTCGGGGTGTCCACATCAGGGTCTCTCCTGCAGCTCCTCCTGGATCCGTGATGTTCAGCCGTGCGTGGGAAACCTCCTGTCCTGCTCAGCCTCTGCTGCAGAGCTCCCAAGGGCTGCTGGAGATCAGGAACAGCTGGAGTTCCCCAGGTGTGTTGCTGCAGGGATTCAGCAACATTCCCAGAAGGCAGATTTGGCCCGTAGAAGAATCAAGGAGATGATATTTTCATAGATGTTTTCAGGTTTTATTCCCCCTGGCCGCGCAAGGCCAGGCTTCAGCACAGACTGGGCTGAGAGAGCCCAGCAGCAGCTCAGGGCCCTGTCCCCAAAGGGTTAACCCCCTCTGTGCTCCGGCTTTAATTACAGGAGGAGAAACCTCTGGGGAAAGGGTTCCCCAAGCACTTCATAAGGTTTGGCAGAGGCACTTGAATATGAATTTCTTTCTCCTCCAAAGTATAAGCAGAGGATATCATGGATTCCTTGAAATCCTCTCGCATATTCCGAGACAAATTCAAGAATGAAGCACTTTTTCTGCAGCCTGAGCTCATCAGATGGCTGAACCCAGCCCAGCTTTCAGAACTTGCTTTGAGTTTTCCCACTGACAGCACCTGCACAGTGCCCTTCAGGCCAGGGCTGTGGGTCTGTCCCAGCCTCATTTCTCAGAGGGAGCCAAGGACCTGAGCAGGAATGAAGTGACTCCATCCTGAAGCAACCTTCACTCGTGGGACACACACATCCCACAGGAGGGAAGGCTGTGGTGGGAACAGAGATTTCTCTTAAAAGTAAGTCCTGACCTATTCTGGTTGGATGCTTAAACATCTCAGAAGGTTCATCAGCCAGGGAATAAAGGGAGCCTTTACTCAGATTAAGAATTCATTCTTCTGGTCAGTGCTGCCATTGCTGCTGTAGTGACACTTCCTGTACCACTGCCACTCTCCGAGATGTGTTTGGAGATGGCTTTTGTGCTGCAAGTCAATAATTAGAGAAAAAACCCAACTGCCATGGGACTGAACCATTTCCCCAGGGCAAGAAAACAACTCTTCCTCACCTGAGGAACTGGAACTGCTGCTGCAGTTCTGCTCCCGCTCAGAAACTTGGACTTAAGACCAACAAACCATTTCAGCTTCACTTAGAAGAGCCCAGGACAGACAATCACCCCTGCCTGCCACGTCCTTGCTGCTCAATATCCTGAAATGCTGTTTTGTCCAGCTGCAGGGGAAGGCAGCCAGAGAAAACCAGGATTGGAAGGTGGGAACAGGACCTCGAGTACCACAGCTCCCATTCTGGAATATTTCTCATGCACCCAAACAAACCAAAGATGGGCTGTGCCTTCCTACACTGCCCACCCCCGTTTGCTGCCTTCCCTGGCACAGTTCCAGCAGTTTTGGGGAATATTTCCCTCCCCTGCTCCACCCCACCAGCCCCAGCTCAGCCAGAGGAGGCTCCTGGGGCTGCTCAGACAGGTCCCCACGGGCAGTTTGGTGGTTTTGCTGTTTTTTGGAACTCCAGCACCAGCTGGAAACCCCTACAAGCCCCCTCACTGCAGTCAGTGGTCTCTTGGTGTTGCCTGAGGAGAAAAAAGCAGCTGGAAGGGAGAAGAAAGCTCAGTCCCCACCTGCCATGGTGCAGCCACAGGACAGCACCGCTCCAAAGCTGCCCAGTAACAAAGGCCATGGATTCCGTGATGGAAAAGCAGGAATTATGGCCTTGGGGCACAGTGTGTGCCCACTGCCCATCTCCCCAGCACAAACCTGCCCAGCCCCAGCCTCTTTTCACACAAATACACACACGAGTGGGAAAACAGCTGAGAATAATGGCTACAGGTATGAAACAGAAGAGGGATCATGAGATGAGGTCTCTGAAATCCCACTTTTCATCTCACCAAGCTGTTACTCCCTGTGCTCAGGGTGCAAAAACCAGCTGGCGGAGCATTAGAATTCGTAGTTAATTCTCCTTTTCCCCATTTCTGACTTTATTTTGAGGCTGCTCTTTGCTGGGTGAGCCCAGCCTTGTCTCCCAGCAAGCCCTGAGCTCCCAGATCTGGCTGCAGGAACCTTGCAAAGAATCCCCAGCACACAGTTCCCTGCAACTCTATTTTTAATATACATTGCTGACCCTAATGATGGTCTATTGAGATGAGGGCAAGGAATGTCTGATCAAGTGGAGATTAATTTTTGACTGTGCTGTCTGGAAATGCATGAAAATGCACTCCTTTTTCTATTTAGACTCACAGGATGCTTTGATTGATTGACTAGTTTACAAATGAAGGTGATAAAATTAGGTTGAAGACCACATACATTTCTTAAAATGAGTCTGGCTGGTCGTGGAGACAATGAGGTTTGGACAGATTGTATTGCTGGTTTAGGCAATCTTCTGAACATGTCAAGATTTATAGACCTGTACTGTAATGTTACAATTGCAGCTCACTGATATAGGTTTCTTTGCAAATTCTTTCCCATTTTATTTGAAAAAGGCCATTAGAGAGTTATAGACTATTGAAAAAGCTTTTTCTTTGCTAACCCTTAATAAACTCTTCCAAACAAGGACTACTGCATTTTTGTATTAAATTTAGACCAAAATCTATAAAGCATGTTCTCCCAGGTTTGGATAATTTGATTATTATTATCTAAATGGAGTTATGGTTCCTATTGGCTTGCAGGAGCACACACAGTAAATAAAAGGTAAGTTAAGGTTTGTACAAGATCTTGGGACACTGAGGATTTTTCACTCATCGTTTGGATTACTGGATTTTGGGAATGGGAAATATATTTCCCTAGGTTGAGAAATTATAAAAAATAAAACCCTCATAATATAGTGCTGAAATTAATGTTGCATTGAGCTAGAAACAAATCACTATTAATATTTCTTTACTCTTACTGTTGCAGAAATATCCGCAGAAGCCTCGGGATTTTCTTAATAAAACAGACAAGGTTTACCAAACAAATGAAAACAGACGACGATGGGTTTCATGCAAAATTAAAAACCATGATGACATTAAAAATCATTACAAGAGAAGAGCAATAGATAAGATATCAAAGCTCTTTATGAATTAATAATAAATTCTATTTTATACATTTTGCCCTGAGACTAATGTTATCCAAGAAGTTTGTCAGCGGTGTCCTAGAGAGGAGGCTTGGGTACATTTTAATGTGAGCTCCCAGATTTGGTTTTCTTGCTTTTCCCACCTGAAAAGGTGCCAAAATGTGATGTTTCCACGTGTTTGGAATGCCTGAGGGGGATACACAGCTCTTGGGATAATGGTAAATACCCTCAATGCAGAGCTTGGCATGGCCTGTCCATGGAGGAGGAGAGGGGTGAGGGTGTCCTGACATGGAACAAGACTGGCTCCCTTCCCTGCTGGGGAGTTGGGTGTAAATTGTGTGTAATTGTTGGGTGTAAATTGTGTGTAATTGTTGGGTGTAAATTGTGGGAGCAGCAGAAGCACCAAGGGGAGCTCTGGGTGCCACCATGACCCATCAGGCAGATGAAAGAGGCTCCTTTAATGGAAGCCCTGTGGGAGCATCTCCTCCTCCCACAAAAGCTTAGGGGTGGGAGGACCAAACCCTCCTCGAGCCTCTCTCCTTCCCCAGGCTGCCATAAAAACCAACTCCAGCTGCCTCAGGGGCAGCTTCTTCCTCACCCAGCACCACCTCATTCCCAGATTTGGCACAGCTCCCGTTTCACCACTTCCCAGGGATCTGCCAGGCCACGGGGCAGGATTTTCCCTGAATTATTTTACCTGTGCTTTCAGGGGGAATTCACCTTCCCCCAGCCGAGGCACAGCATCTCTGCCTTCAAGTTCAGCCTTGAAACCCAGCACTAGTGAGGATTTGGGAAGATCAGGATAAAGATGAGGCGGTCACACCCCTGCACAGCCCCCATGGGCTCAGCTGCTCTGCCTGCAGGGGGAAGTTTGGGTTCTCAGTTATCCCGCGAAGGGTTGTGAGGGGAGGATTGGTGAGAGATGAGCCTGGGAAGTTCCCAACTCCAGAAAATTGCTCACCCAACACTGGGATGTCGACAGCTGCTGCTCCTCCATCACCCTGAGCCTGCAGCCAGCCCTCCCTCCACAGCTCATGGGATGCTGCTCTGGGGCTTCTGTTTCAAACCATCGGTGTGTGGGTTCTCCTCCTTTACAAGAATTTTGTTGTGAGAAGAAACCAATAAATACATTAAATCTGAAACCAGCTGGTTACTAAAGACACAGTGAATGTGTGGGTTGTTTTTCTGTAGGGCTCTGACAATGTTTTAAAGGTTATCAGAAGAGGGCATTTCTCAGCTTGCTGAGCTGACCACACTTTGCACCTTGCTGGTGATTTTCAATGTAAATTAAACCCTGGACACTGAGGAAAAGGCAGCATTAAGCAACAGAACAAATGTCCTCTAAAATCTAGTGCTAAATTTCTGATCAAAGATGAGCTTTCTGTTCTTTGCTTAAAAAAATTAGATTTCCTATTAAAAACACAGCATTAAAGCAGAGAGAAAGAAAAGCTGGCAAATCAGAAAGGACTTTGATATTCCTGGCTGAACCGTGGTTACTTCACTCTATCTATTCTAATGCACTTCAAGGCAGGTTTACTCTCCTCACCACCCACTGTAATGGGAGCAACTCCTGTAATAGCTCTAAATGTTTTCTAGGAATGTCTGAAATCTTCCAGCAGAGGTATTTAAAGCTTTAGCTATGTTTGAAATACAGCTATTTTTCAATCTGGCCAGGCAGCCAATCCAGGGGCCTGTGAGTGTCCGAGTGTCTGCCATCTTTCTGGGATTGTCACTGGAAATAGACTGATGGATCACTTCCCCGTGTCACCGCTCCAGACCGGTGACAATCAGGGAAATGATTGTGTCTGCCTCTACACATATCTGTAATTGATTGCCTAAACCCTAAGACTCTCTTTCCCAGTTGATATGATGGAACACGGGACTGAAATCACTCTCGATGAGGAGGAGTCAGGACCATTTGTTATTTACTTCTCTCCTCGTGCCTTCCCTGTCCCCCGCTCGGATTGTCCCACAAGAACACATTATGGTAATCAGACAGAATGTATGTATAGGAATCAATCAAAGGCAGAGCCGTCACGAGAGTTATGACATTACAAAGTCTGTTTGTAACTTTTGATTTATGGAAGATTTTCTGGTTTATAAATTGAGAGTGAGGCATGTTGGGATGGCTTAACCCTTGGACTCCTCGGTGAGGAGAAAAAAGCAGGGGGAAAGGAATTAACACAGGATGGGCTGAGCCGGTCTCCCCTCACTCATAAGCACTTGGTTAGAAAATGAGACTAATGACATTTGCTTTGGATTTCCAGCTTGCAATGTTTTCATATGAAAGAAAAATGCTTTACAGGAAAATAAATAAATACACATCCTGCTAGAAACCTTCCTAGGCACAGGCTGCGAGCCTGCTCTCACTACACAGATGCTTAATTCTTGTGCTGTGGCACCAGCAGCCGTCCATCCCTGCTCCCCAAAACATCTGCTTAACTTCAGCTCTGGGCCTCCATCCGATGCAGCTCGCCGGGTTTTAAGCACACACTTATCCTCAGACTTGAGGAGCTTTGCTAATACTGGTGAACTTAAACATCTGCTTCCTGTCACTCTGCTTTTCACCTCTGCACGGTCCCACAGTCTGAGACCTGGTCCTTAAACAATCCTCAGCTACACAGACACGGACAGAAGAGAGGTACCAAGTCAAGGTAAAGGTGAAATGGGGCCTAAATATAGTATAATGTGTCAAATTAATGCTACAAAAGGTGTGGAAAAGATATCTATTGTGTTGGTAAAGGCACAATAAAGGAAACTTTCACACCTGCTAGGTTTAGCAGAAAGAGNTTCTCCAGTCTAAATACCTGCATTATCCTTTTGATGTTTTAAGTATATTCTTTTGGGGTTTACAAGTGCAATTGGAAACTCTCATCCCCTACCACATCTCCATCTGCCACTAACCCTTCCTCTTCCAGCACTTCCCACACCACCTCTTTTCTAATCGGGTTCCTCCCTCTGTTCCTCTGGTTTCATTTCTGATTTGATCTGTCTGAGACAAGCAGTTGGTTTGCAGAGGGAAAATTGTTTTTCCATGACATTTTGCTGGAGTGCATCCTCCTAAAGCGGGCTGTGTTAAATAGCTGCTGTGTTCTAGACAGGAATGGATTCCAGCAGGGACACAACAGCTTCTGGTCATGCAGATCCCCAGAAATGTGAGAAATGGACGTGCTGGTCAGACAGTGAACAACTTCTGTGCCTAATTCAGATCCAAAACCGCATTCTGCCTTCATGGAAAACGTTAGAGAAGTTGCTTTTCAGATCCTTTGCTTGGTGAGACGGATCCAAACCAGTGGAAAATCTAAGGCTGGAAATCTGAGCTGGATACCCATCATTTTTTATGGGAGACTTTGGAGCTTTTGCCACTTGAAATGTTTAGAGGCCCNCTGTGAGAAAGAATTCTGACTCCATATTATACACAGAAGGCTTTAGCAAAAGCAGGACAACAATATATTTTACAGTTTACACTGATTTTTACATCTCAGGAGATGTATGTGTGAATTCATGAAGGGCTCAGGGTACACAAGAAAAATATTTTTATATATATATATATATATATACACTTCAAATTTGCATCTGTTTATTTTCTTCTCCAGTCTAAATACCTGCATTATCCTTTTGATGTTTTAAGTATATTCTTTTGGGGTTTACAAGTGCAATTGGAAACTCTCATCCCCTACCACATCTCCATCTGCCACTAACCCTTCCTCTTCCAGCACTTCCCACACCACCTCTTTTCTAATCGGGTTCCTCCCTCTGTTCCTCTGGTTTCATTTCTGATTTGATCTGTCTGAGACAAGCAGTTGGTTTGCAGAGGGAAAATTGTTTTTCCATGACATTTTGCCGGAGTGCATCCTCCTAAAGCAGGCTGTGTTAAATAGCTGCTGTGTTCTAGACAGGAATGGATTCCAGCAGGGACACAACAGCTTCTGGTCATGCAGATCCCCAGAAATGTGAGAAATGGACGTGCTGGTCAGACAGTGAACAACTTCTGTGCCTAATTCAGATCCAAAACCGCATTCTGCCTTCATGGAAAACATTATAGAAGTTGCTTTTCAGATCCTTTGCTTGGTGAGACGGATCCAAACCAGTGGAAAATCTAAGGCTGGAAATCTGAGCTGGATACCCATCATTTTTTATGGGAGACTTTGGAGCTTTTGCCACTTGAAATGTTTAGAGGCCCAATGGGCAGAGCCGAGAGCAGCAGCACTTCCACCCTTGGGAGAGGCTTTGGGGAGTCTTTAGGGGAAAACACAGGGGTGAATCACCAGAGTGAAGCCACGTCGCACTGAATTCCAGATATAAATTTGGAGCTGCTTCGTGGGATTCAGTGGGATTAGAATTTTATTTTTGTTATTTATTGTGGCAACAGCTTGGAGGTTTGGTCAAGGACCAGAGCCTGTGGTGCTGAGAGCTGGGTGAAAACCAGTTCAAGAGTTCTTCAAAGACAATCCCAAAACCTGTGGGTTGCAGCATCACGACTCCAGCTTTAAAAGTCACCCCTAAGAGCAGAATTTAGCTCCTCACACACTCCAAAACTTGCATAATTTTCAAATATTTACCTGCTAATCTTCACTGTGTAATATATTTAGCCATTCTGCTGACAGCTGTACTCATTTTACTGGCTAATGGCTAGAAGAAATCAGGTTTTCTCTTTAATAGCACAGCAGTCCTTCTCTGCTTAATCTCCTCCTTCAGCTTCAAACTGAAAGCTAATCAGATTGCAGATCCCACTGGGCACACTCTGTGTTTTTTTAATACATTAGGAAACCTCTATCACTATCCCTGGAAAACTTAAAAAACCATTTAAAAACAAAAAAGAGGAATAAATGAAAATGTTATGAACCTGGAAATGTTAGTTAAGCCGTTTTCAAAGAAAAGGCTTTTGATTCTGAATAAAATGCCGTGTCACTTAGTAAGAGTTAACATTTTTCCCTCAAAAAAAGGTTCAACAAAGAATTCTGAATAATTAAAAAAATTTAATCCATATAAATGGATGCTGTGAAATTCTGCCATAAACTGTTAGAGGCAAGCTAAGTGTCAAATAAAGGCCTGGCAGAATATTTTAATTGATGTCCTTGTGTCAGGATATCATCTTTGATCTTTTATAGGCCTCTCTCACCCTTGTGGACAATACAACAGAGAGTAATTCAACCTCCTTCTTATCATCATTATTTTTATCCTTCTTAGAGGGTCCTTCTGTTTTCTCTGATAACTCACACACACCTAAACCTTCCCTGGCAGAGTGGATCAGGGAGAACCAGAGATTCAGCAAATCCTGGGTAAGAACCTCCCGATCAGTGAGTGCCACGTCCTCACACCAGGCTGGGGAACACTGAAGAATGTCCAGATATAATATAATAAAATAAAATAATGGCCAGAAAAACAATCAGCAAACAAAACAGCAGCACCAGAATAATTTGCTCAGTGCAGGGGTGGCACTGTCAGAGTATTAACCAGAATATTTTCCTCTGCCACAGCCTGTGATCACTGTTACAACCTATGGAAGAGAGGAGCTGCTCCCGGTGATATTTCATTTTTTTTGGTTAGCTTGGGGTAGTAATGAACAAGTCACAGCCAAGTGAATTAATCTCCCTGGCTCTCCAGAAATGAAACCTCGTGTACAGCAATTTGGCTTTCATTGCTTTTTCACTCTGCCCTTTCTGTAAGATTCTTCATAAAAAAGTAAAATTAAATTAAAACCAGTGGAAAGCGTGTTTTAACCACTCCAAAAATGCTCGTAGATTTTCTATTAGGTACACACACACATTCCAGCAGCACGGAAAGTTAGGAGGCTGTGGTAAGCACCATGCACATGGTTCAGATTTACCAAAACAGATCCCGTGGGTTAAATTAACCTCCCCTGGCTGTGGGGGTCCTTGGCAAACTGGCATTTATGGCAAACTGGCATTTATGGCAACACCAGCAGGAGCACAGAGAATTCATCTCAGCACCAAGACATGCCCAGGTAGAGCAACCAACAGTAACTCCTGATCTGACCACATCTGAGACACTTCCAAAAGCCCTACAGACTTTTCCTCTTCGACCCTACCCATTGCTTGGTATTTCTATTTTAATTTCATTTCTTACTCTGCTATTTCCTGGAATATTTAATTGCTCCCCACTCAATAGTTCATTTAAGCCCCCACTCACCTGTGAGCAGGTGAATGATCCTGTTAAGCACAGACTAAATTCCAGCTGTTTGAATGTACGTTCATTTAAGCCCTGATCACCACAGAATAGGAAATGTATATTTTAACAGTTAGTTTGATCAATTAACCCTCATTAAACCAGTTGGTGCTTCATCAACATAAACCAAATATAATAAATCTCTCCAGAGCCCCACTGTATATTGAGTAGATGCCAATTAATTAAGAAGGTGGTATTAGCAGTTTACCAATGCTGGCATAAATATGTATCTATTACATCATTGTTAATCTCTGTAAATATGTTTTTAATAAGCTCATAGTATTTAGTCAGAATAAAATAACTGTCTCATTAAGCTTAAATTAAATGCATGGTTAAGCATATTAAAAACACTTAATTTAAAGCATTGCCAACATTCTTCATATCAGTTTTCAATGTGGCTACAGTTTCTCAGGATTTTAGGGATTCTGGCAAAATTGGTGGCCCTGTGACTTTTTCCTCAGTATTTATGAAGAGGCTGGGTTATTTAATGCTATAATTTTATAAATACAGAACCACTCAATCCCTATAAAGAAGACTGGCTTTTATTTAAAGGCAAGAATTCTCATGTGCCAAAGCTCTGAGCAGGTAAAATTATTTTTTAAAAAAATAGAACAGAGGCTTTAATAATAAAAGAAAAAAAAGGGGAAAGGCCTCTGTTGGGATAACAATAATGAGAATGTTGCTGTCCATGGTTTTTCATTTATGGATAGCTGGAGACATTAATATATTTGCCCATGGCTCGTGCATTGCTATCCCAGCAAGGAGAGGGGATTTACAGCCCCAGGCCTTGGTGCTGCCCCAGCTCCCGGCGCGGCTCCGATGGATCCACAGGAGCCGGGAACGCTGGGGTTTGTGTTCCCAGCCAGGCAGGGAGAGCCACAGCTGGAGCTTTACTGCTCCATGAGTTCCCTCCCGGACTCCCTCGGTAGCTGATTATATCACAGAAGTTATTTAAAAGAGGCATTAAACGCCAGCTAAATCAAGAGTTTCCGTGACTTTTTCCCAAAGCGATGAAATTCAGGACAAACACTCTACTATGCATGGAGATCACCACCTGGAGAACACAGCTCTTCATTTCACACCCTGGCTTTCCGAATGGAACTCGAATGAAGTCGTGTGTTTTATTCATTTTATTATTTCCTGGGCTATTTATATTGGCATTTAGAAAACATACGGCTGAAAATTCAAATTTACAGCAACGCTCTGCACTCCTGGACTGCCATCCATGTAATGAGCTCCAAAGGCTTTATGAACTTGGCTGCACTTAAGCCTTATATTCCACACTGGATCCTTCATGATAATGTAGGAATAAATAGCACTGGGAACAGTCCTCAGGGTGACTCTCAGAGGTGCAGAGAACGAGGGACAGGAAAGTTACAGGACCAGGTGTCAGGAAGGCTCTGTCAGTTTGGTGCTTCCAGCCAGCACCAGCAGAAGATGAGGCACTTCTCACCCCAGAAAATCAGGGCCCATGAGAGGTTTTCCCATGGTTTTGGGTGATGTTTGTGAGACGGGGAGATCTGGGATTTCTGTGTCTGGGCTTTCCTCCTGAGGACACCCTTGATGCCAGCAAAGCTGGATGTCCATGGACTCCTCCCGCTGAAGAGATCTTCACAAACCTCTGGGTGGAGTTTCTCACCCACAGCCTCTATTTGCTTTTCAGCCTTGAACTTGCAGCATTTCACTTTTTTCTTCACTGATACAGCATAAAATTGCCAAATCTGCTTCTCTGCCATGTGCTTCCTGTTCTCAGCTGGGGCTGCACTGACATGGTCTGTGAAGTTCATGAACCCCTGCAGAGTCTGAACAGACTTGGACTGATTCCTGCTCTATTACAGGAGTCCGAGCCAGCCAAATTTTCCGTGAGTTTAATTTTCA
This sequence comes from Platysteira castanea, assembly GCA_013397175.1. NCBI lineage: Eukaryota > Metazoa > Chordata > Aves > Passeriformes > Platysteira > Platysteira castanea. Next base: position 206,950 of record VYXC01004851.1, read on the forward strand.
TTAATTGCGTACACCTCAGTCCAACTGAACCCAGCTGGATATTTGGGTTCTTCCACCTCCATTGTCCCATTCTTCTCCAAACCAGCAGAACCCAATATCTTTAAGGAGGATGATGAAGTCAGTGGGATGCTGGATGGACAGGCAGACAGCTGGGAAAGAACCACTTGAGGTGTGGAGCTTCTTACTAGGAGCAGTTAATGCTGAATTTGTATTATTCAGGTAGCACAGATTAAGGGTTCAGTTCAATACTGTGAAGTTGGCCTTCTGTTCTTTATGACAAAATATCAGAGAAGAAAGGAGAAAAAATATAAAGGAAGTAAAGTCAAAATAGAAACGGGAAATGCTATAAAAAACCAGGAGATGGAATGTGCTGTGCTTGCACCTCTTCAGCTCCATTACAGCCCCTGCACTGACATCCCCTGGCTTTGCCCTGGGAGTTTCCCTGCTCAGGGAAGTCACTGGTGCTCGGGGAAGGACAAAAGATGAGTTTCAGTGTTGGGCCTGTGGCCTTGATTCCCACTCATTCCAAAGGATGAGTTGGAATCAGTGGATCCTCTGCAGCAGATTTGGCACATCCCTCTGAAATCCTCGTGTGTCTTTCAGTACCTGGAGGGGCCATCCTGGTTTCCACAAACAGGATCGGCTCAGGGGAGCTGGGGGAAGGGAATGTCAGCAGCATTTCCACTTCTGTATATATTATTTTTGTAAATCCGAGGTGCAAATTGTTTGTAGAATCTCAATTACACCCCTTATAATATTGTCATGTGCAATCAGCTCACTATGAAAACAGGGCTTTCAGAGGGTAAGAAAATCATTTGAACTTGTGATCTACGATGGATTTGAATATTCAGATAAGGTCACTGGTCAGAGCAGGGGTGACAGCTGTGGTCAATAAATAGGTTCAGTGAGACAAAATCTTTTTGTCTGTGTGGGAATAGCCTGAAGAAGAGAGGTCCTCAGGAGGGATCGGGGAGATTGAATTGAGCTGCGTCACCACTTTATTTGCAGGATGCTTAGGGATGATGGAAGCCTTTGGTGTGGCCACCAGGCCAGGCTGCTGATCCTGCTGACGGTGTCACTGTGGTGCCACCAGGTCAGATGTTCTGCTCTGCTGTCTGATGAGGAGCCCTGGCTTGTTGGGCTCCCTGCTGATTGACTCCTGACAGGCTACAAGCAGCCTTGAGCAAAGCCAACTAGAAGAAAAAAGACAAGTGGTTCTAAAGTCCCCCATTCCTGGGTTCTCAATGTGACATCTCTCTAAAGAGCCTGATAATCAGAAAAAGCTGAGCTGTGGCTGCTGGCAGGCAGGGTCCTTTGTGTCAGGACTGAGCACCCAAAAATCGGGCACCTACTGACAATATTTTAAGATCCTGGCTTTCCTTCCAACATCAGTGAAGAATCTGCCTCCTAATTAACTACAACCCAGAGCACTGCTGGAAATCCACTGGTGAGCACGAGCAGCACAGTTAAGACCCCACTTAAGAAGCTAAGGATGATTAACCTTTGCCTAGGTTATAAAATGCCCCATTTGCGAACTGTTGCTGCTGAATATATCAGCTGGATCTCAATTGGATTATTGAGTGAGAAGTTATACCTGATGTTTGGGATGATGATATATCTATGGTTACAAACTGTTTATGAGAAGTGGGAAAGCCAATAAAAGATTAATGCAGATTTAAATGGATTTTCCCTCTTTGCCTTTTCCTGGGTTAATTCACGCGTGTGGAAGGCAGCTTTCATCCACCTTAGGAAGGTGCCACCTTTGGGGTTGCACTAAGAGAGATCCTGCTGCTGTTTTCAGTCAAATTACACTGGGCCCAAGTGCTGACATTAGTTTTTAATCTGCATTTCCACAGTCCTTTTGTTTATACAAGTTCAGGATAAACTTTCCCAAGAGCTACTGAGAACAGAATTCAGGTTTTCAGCCTCAATTCAACTTCCTCCACAGGCGCTAATTAAAGACAGAATCCTTAATTTTCTGAGGCCAAGCTGTGGCTTCAGCCTGTAAAGCTTTGTTTCAGTGCAGCTTGAACAGACTCGTATTTTCCTGCCAGAGGTGTTCGGCTTCAGGCAACTGTGAAATTTTGATTTTTGGGCTAAAAGTGCCATTTCAGTGCACTAGGAGCCCAATTCTGACCCTGTCACTGACTGGATGAACTTGTGCAGTGTGAGCTGAACTCGTATTTCGTTTCACAACCTTTTTCTACCTAGGGGAAGATGCTCCTACCTTGTGTTTGTCCCCAGGGACTCTATTTCATAGCAGAATTAATTCCCACCAATAACAACAAAGAAACAAAAATAACAATCCCCCCCCCAGGGTAATGATGGCACTGTGGTGCTCAGGTGAGATTCTCCCAAAATCCAGGAATGCGTCTGCGAAGGGAAATTTTGGTTCAAACCCATCCCTGCTAATATGTACAGCCTTAAAGCCCAAAGACAAGACAGTCTTCTTTCAAATTTACAACAGCCTGTGTTTAAAAACCTGACAAACCCAAAATGGGCTCTCCATAAACTATAGTGGCACAATTCGTGCAGCTGTAATGTAGGTTGTGTCAGCATTTCCATTATACTCCACACCACTATTTTTCAGGCGTTTAGATCTTGGCTATAAAAATCCACCTGGGCTGGAGAGCTGGCAAGTTGGAATTTCAGCAGGGGAATTCATTTTTTCAGCTAAATTTGAAAAATAAATTCCATTAAAACTCCAGACAGCCCAGACAAGCTGTGTTTGAGGATGCTCCTGTTTTCCACGGTTCCATTAATATTTTTCAAATTTCATCAGGTATTTTACCACCTGTTTTACAGCTCAGTAAGTAGATTCATGTTGGCTGGAATGCCATCCAACCTCTGGAGTTTCACAGCTAAAATTATCCAGGTCCCATTCTACTTATATATATAAAATTATTTTTTTAAACTGTTTTTTTTTGGTGGGTCCCTTATCCTGTTTTTAAGGGTCCACAGGACTTTCTGCCTTGTGCTTTCCTCAAAGCTGTCAGTCTCTGGAATTACAATATTTCCCATAATTTCCCATTTTTGTCCCATTGTTTGCACACACAGACAGTAAAACTTCTCCCCATTGCCTGTGGTTGTCAGATCCCTCAGTGGATCTGCTAAAATCCATTTTCCCAGCACCTCTGGATTTGATGCCCTCTGTGTGCTGAACTGCAAGTTCTTGGGAGTCCTTGCCGTTTTATTTTCCTAGAAGATTTCTAGAAAATATTCCAAACCAAGACCCACACAACCATCACGTGGTAGTGCCACGTAATACCTGTTTTTCTGGGTGGGCAGGAGGCTAAAATTCAGAAAAGAAGAAACAGGAAATAGAGGTGAGGAAAACTCTCAAATTCTCTGATGATTTCAAGCAATGTGATACCTAGAGTGTGTTGTATTTATTTTCCACTGATATTTATGATCCACTGATGACTGAGATACTGTGAAATTGCCATGACTATAAGGTTGGGGCAGTAGTTTTAGTTTTCCCTCTTTTAGTTTGCAAGGACTGGGTAAGATGAATCAGAAACATTAAAATCAAGATTCCCAAATTATGAACTATTAAATTTCATTATGAATCTTTTTTATTTTAATGATGCCCCTATTCCTCAGTGCTTGATCAGACATGGATGGAGTGAAACACAACGCAAATACACAGAATAAAGTTGTCCCTTTTGATAAAAAAGGCCACATTTCACAGCTAATCACAGCTAGTGACCGTTCACAGATTAATAATTTGGAAATATTCCTCTATTCCCAGTGAAATATCCAAGCAGGCTCTTGGCAGAGCCAGGATCTTGATGCCTCACTACACTTCTAAATCCCACCCTTCAATTTGAGAATAACGAAGACACTCCAGCTCCTACCTTCCATTAGATTAATACTTGGGCTTGATTTTGGCACTACCACCGCTAGGATATTTCATTTAGATAAAGGATCTAAATCTACTTTTCCCTTCAGCAGCCCTCAATAACTCCCTGCAGCGCTGCAGGTGTGGAAGTGAAGGATTACCCCGTGGAACTCCTGCTGCCGAGGTCTCCACTGAGCCCTGGCACAATTAAATTCGCTGTGCAAGGTCAGGAGTTTGTCTCCAAGGCTGGAAGAGACGAGTCAGCAGAAACTCTTCCAGGCTTTGCTGTCTGGCCATGGAGAACAGCAAGGGAAGTGCTCGGAATAATGAGCTCCTCAAAGCCTGGGATAGTTTATGTCTGATTCATCAGACAGTCAAAACGCAGCTCCACAGCCAAGGAACACATTTTTTTTGGAAGGGATCTACTCATCACCAGAGGAAGGATTGCTCTCCTGTGTGGCCACAGAGCTTTGGCGAGCGTGCTCGGGCTGCCTTGAGAACAGGCAACCATCGGGGTGGGGTTTATTGAAATTCTTCCCAAATCACAGCCTCAGGAGTGCTCGTGCTGCTGGGCACAGGGATCTTCTGTCCCTCAGTGCCACTCTGGGTTTTGGTAAGCATTCCAGAGCTGAACTAACCCCTTGCTCAGCCTGCTCTCCTCACTTTGCTCCCACCTGGACTTTTGGCATTGCACACCGCTTGTAACCAAAGGAAATCTGCCCATCTTTCACCTTGAATTTCCAACCAAGACCACAAACTATGTAAATGAACACCCTTCCTCTGTCTCCTCTGCTGTCTGTATAGATTTTCCAGCACCATAGCTATATTCCATAGAGCTGCATCTCCGTTCACTTGGAACGGATGGAAAAACCTTTCCCATTAATGGGTTTCACTATGTTGGAGACTTACAGTGCAATAAAGCTGCATTTCTCTTACTCTAACAAAGTCTAAGCCAGAATTTACATAGAAGGCTGGTGGAAAAGCATTTAGGTGATGGGAGAAGAGAAAGTTAGGCTGGACAGGATGGCAGCAGGGTATGAAAGTGATAAATAGAGAGTGGGGAAGGCACAGGGAACACGGGCAGGTTATTACTGACAGTAGGGGAGGCAGCAGAGAAGAAATGAACTGGAATTTTTACTGGATCCCAACTTTTCCAAAGTATCTTTATACACAGGTTCTTTCTGTATTTCAGAAGGGAAGTTAAGATGCTGTAGGATATAAATGGGTAGAAAAGGGCCGTGTGGGGAGCTGGAAGCCAACCCACCTGGCTGGAGAGAGGAGGCAGAGGAGGAAAGCAGGACAGGAATGCAAAGACAGAGTTCTCTCACCTGGAGCTGCTCCAGCACCCTTGTGTTTACAACCAGGACAACGGCAGGAATTTTTAACACTGGGGATAACTCAGTGCATTGCTGAAGAGATTCTCACTCCCCAGAGACCCCACATTAATGGGGTCAGGATGGTAACAAGCCCCTTGGCCACAACAACCTGCTCTACACAGAGAGATTCCTGCCTGGAAGAGTGGCTGCCATCAGCAAAGCTTTGTGGAGAGGGACACCAGCAGCTGCTGATGCCATGGAAACCAGGCAGGGGCAGGTGGGGCAGGCTACAAAGTCCAGAGGTGCCAGAGGGAGATTGGGGAGGTCACAGCCTTGCAAACAGCCCCTCTTTGTCATGACAGCAGGTGGCAAGAGGTCGTGGTGAAAGGCTCCCCTTACCCTTGGAGCATCTGAGGTGAAGACCAGCAAAGATCTCAGAGCTGATCACACAGACAAGGGTTCCAGCAGTGCTTTGGGGGATGGAAATTGCTCCAGACGGGGTGAAAAGCAGCAGGTGGTGCTTGGGGCCAGCCCTGCTGATCTGTGAGTGAAAGAGCAAGGTGTCCTGCACCACAGGTCTATTGGTCCTCACCTGAAAAAAACCCAACCTAAAGAACTCCAAGTGAGACAGACAACATCGGTGAGTTTTAGAGGTTTTCCTCATGCTAAATAACAGGTGAGTGAAGGGAAGCATTGCTAACTTGGCACTTTCGCAAAGGATGTCTTTCTTAAAGCAAAAAAAAGCAATTATTATTGCCAAGAGAATACTTCAAAAGTAGTAACTCACTCCTCTTGCACCATTGTGCTGCTGTTCAGTGGAACTCGTGGCTGCATACAAACATAATCACTACTCCTAATTTCTGTCACCCGTTGTTAGGTGATAACTTTAGGCCACTGTAGAGGTGTAATGATCTGGGATAAAGCTGCGTCCTGATTGTCAATCTTTGCCTCTCCAGAGCCTTCCTTCAGCACAGGAGGCTTCCTTGGAAAGCAGCCATGGAGAACCTGGGACTGCACTTCACCCAGCCATCAGGGGATTTCATTGTGTGGCCACGTGCCACCCAGGAGCTCCCAGAATGTACAAAGCGTCTCCAAAGGGCACTGCTGGCATTTCAGGGCTGTTCAAAGTGTCCATAAAGTGACTCTGCAGCTGATGTGTCCCTGGTGGAAGCCAGGCCCTGCTCTCCTGCAGTCATTGCTCTCAGGCCACTCTGTGATCACCAAGATCTGCTGACAGCACACCTGCAGCATTTTCCCTGCTGCCAGCAGAGCTGGAAGATGTCACTTCATTCTCCTTGATCCTGTTTTTCCCTTTTTAAAGGTTTTTTACATTAAATTTTTTTAAAATTTAGCCAACACTGTGCAGAAGAGCCCTGGTGCTTCTTCCACCCTCTCACAGAAAGGCATTCAACAGGCCCAGGTTAGAGACTGAATTTCCCTGAAGTCTCAGGTGCTCCTGCTCTGGGTGTAGCCTCTCCCAATCCCAGCAGCTGTTTCCTGCTCCCTCTGGCTCTTCCCACGTGGGAATACAGCCTGGTTTCCATGCTTCTCTCCTAGGGAATATTCATTTCACAGAAGACTTGTGCAGCTTGGTGCTAGGCCGGGAACACTGGTCAGAAATTGCAACTCAAGGATTCCTGTTATTTTATAGCATTTTCTTTCCCCCTGTAACACAAGTGGATGTTGGAGCCAGCGGCAGCAAAGACCATCATCCACCACATTTGTCACCAAGCTTGATAGATAGTATTCCCAAGCCAATGCCATAAATGCTGTTTGGAAATTGCAAAGCCAGGCTGCTGCTGCTGCTGGTCTGGCCAAAAAGAATTAATTTATAATCATGAATATAAATTTCATAGATAGTATTATTGTCACTCTGCTTTTGAGTTATAGGACGTATGGGGAGTGGCTTGTGGAGCAGAAGCAGTGTCACCATAATTCAGGGTAATTCCGTTGACGATCGTTCGATCCATCACGCGGCCATAAATCAATCAATTCCCTGCATTAAAGGGACAGAGCTCACCTCTCAGAAGTTGGGGGAGAAGGAGGGGGGTCCAGGTGCTGCTGGTTGTGCTGACTAAGGCTGGGTTTGTGGCAGAAATCAGCCCCACTTCGTGGAAGGACTTGCACTGTGCTCTCACCAACTGAGTGATGTTTTCCCATGCGTCTCCACGCACGTTTTTTAAAAAATCCCACATCATTCATCCAGGTCCATTTTCCATCTCCCTGCCCTGTGCTGCACATTAAATTACTGGACTTCCTAAATGGATGATAGTTGACAAACTACAGTAAACTTCCTGTCCTGACTGAAATGACATTAATTCAACCGGAGCCCAATATATTCAAAGGTCTCTGAAATGCCATGAATTAGGGAGCAGATCTTTTCCATTAATGTGGCCCAGTCCCTCCCAAAGGCTACCGGCCTCGGGGAAAAATAAAAGCCAGCAGAGCCTCGGTGCCACAGAGCAGGAATGTAATGGCTTTGTGAGCACACCGCTGGGAAGGAGAGTGCAGGATGCTCAGGAAGAGCCCCCACAACCATGGAGAGGCATTTTGGGAAGCGGAGTTGGAGGGTTAAGCCACCTATTGTTCCCCTAATGAAAAAACATGATTATTCATGAGAGAGCCACAGTGTGTGGTTTGCCAATTACCCAACCAAGGGCCATGCTCGCTCAGCCATGAGTGAGGGCAGTACCCATAATATTTTATTGCTATTAAGCCTCAACTTTGCATGTTTTTATATAGACTATAGGGTGTTTAATAGCCATGCAAAGCCATGACTTCCTTGCATACATTACAGCTGGGCAGAGGAGGATAAATCCTACCCTAGGCTGCCCACGCTGACCCTTCCTGCACAATGGAAAATGTGCAGCTGTGTGAAATTGGGATGCTTGGAGTTGGCCAAGTGGGTCTGGTGTGCAAGATCTTATCTGCTCCGTGAAAATGTTTAAAAAGTTCTGCAGGAGGCTGTCACAGAGCTGAGAGCAGGAACAGAACGTCTGGGTTGAAATAAGGATATAGGTTTTGAAAATCAGGAAGGGAAATGACATTTTTAAATGTCCAGAAGAGTAAACAGTAATCCAAAAAGGTGAGGAGGAAGCGATACTTTTGGTAGAAGGAGATTTAAATAAATTCCCATGGTTTAACGTTATCCATTCAGTTTTATAATTGCAGGGAATAATTTTTTGGATACTGATATCCTCAGAGACAGGGTCAAGCTGCTTTCCCTGTGGATCAGGACAGGGAGGTGTGTTCTGAGCTCCATACCTGCATCACCCGCGTGGGAGGGGAGGACACATTCCCAGTGGGAACCTGGATCAACTAACTCTGATACCTGGGACTGTCACAGTGTGAGGGTGGTTAATTCACCAGTCACTCTACACACGAAATTGGACTGGTACCTATTTATTTATTCTCTGGTATAATTGTGCATATTCACGTTGGTTAATTATTCTATTTCCATGAAATATCTGTGGTTTGAGCTCTGCCTCCCTCTTCAAGAACGAGACAATTACGATCCTTGACTCCCCTGGAATGCCAGATTTTTCTGCTCCTTCACAAAGTGGATCCACTCAGTGGCATCAACTATTTTTTGACTTTGATAAAAATGTATTGAAAGTCAAGATCATCTCTTAATAGTTCACATTTCTATTTAATAACCTGCTGCAATGTCAAAAGATACAACCATCAGATTGCAGTTCCAAGAAGTATTATGCACTGCCATCCTATCTATTGATGCACATCAGACATGTCCATGTTATTCCATATTCTGTCCTTTCCAAAGGAAGGCTAAAGGAGACAGAGGGTGCAGATCTTGTTAGGTGCAGCCTCTGACACCATCACTATCAATTGTCTTTTGCTAGCACTGATCATCACCTCAATTATCTGCTGTCCAGCCTACCTGATAGGTTTTTGCAAACTATAACTCTGCTGTCGATGAACATGGAATAATGACAGCTCGGGGCAGATGGACGGAATACAAAAGAGACAAACCCCAAATGTGAGACACAAACACACGCAAACATCCCCCTGTGCCTCCAAATTAATCAAACAACCCCACATTTCTGTGGTTCTCTCTAAATCCACGTTACAACGTGCAGCCAGAAAGGGCTGAGTTAAACGTGCCCCGCTTGGCTCTATTTTCTTTTCCTCTTTTATTTGTCTCCCAAGCCAGGTAAATGAGCAGAAAGTCCTGGAATACACAGAATACAGCACCAAACCCCACAGTTTTAAATAATGTTCAGCAGCTCGTTCAGAAACCACTATTGTATGCTTAAATAACAGGAAGAGAAAGCTGGTTTGTAAAAGTCTGTTTGGCCTAATTTTAATTTAAAGCATTTTTAAAAATAATTCAAATAACACAAGCTTGAGCCAAGTACTGAAAAAATCAAACAAAAACTTGTAGGCAGTGAGCTGCTGCTGGAGCTGTAGATTTTCCCCAATTCAATATTCCCCACAACAGGAGAAAATGGATTTTAGTGCAATATTAATTGAAGTTTTGCCAGTATAAAGTTCATGAGGTTAATTCGGAAAGAATACATTACCAATATATTTATAGCATTTAAATAAATTAGGATTGCACTTCACACATCCATAACAGCTGTTAAATAATATTTTTATTCTATGTAAATTCTGTCCATTCATCTCTGTTGTATAACAAATGACCATAATTATGGTGCTTCATTGGGAGGAAGGTCATTGGTAATCTTGCAATTTCTCATTGGTGTAAAAAGAGAAAACAGAAATGTTTGTGATGAATGTATTCAACCTTTTGCATACTTTGGTGCTTGGGACTGTGCATTAAAATGCAGCAAGAAATTAAGTTCTCTCCTTACACAGCATTTTTAATCTGATGCTGTTGATTTGTTGTAACTATGGCATTTACAATGTTTTTTCAGAGAGTTTTTTCCTGGATAGTTTCTATTTGCTTCCTTAGAAACTAATAAGGTTCAAACATTCATAACATTCCCACTCTTCCCAAAAACCCCACCAGAGTCAGACATCACAAACTCAGGTGTTCCAGTCTTTGCTTTTTTAACTTGCAGCCCATAAATCTTGGATCACTGAAAAATAATCAAATTAATGCTTCAAACCAAGTTCTAAAGAATCCTTGAATAGAAGTGAGAACACAGACTATTACTGGAAGTCTATGAATTGAAATTACTGAGCTAAATGTATAAATTGAGATTTTTTTTTTTCCTAGTTCAGTCTTAATGTTTTAGAGATTTGTTTCTTACTTCCAAAAATGGAGGAGTCCGTGTTTGCTGAGAATATACTCGGGAAGATGCATTTCCCTACTTTAAAACAGCTATTGTGAAATTCTTCTGTCTAACTTACTAAAATATACAATACATTGTCTAATTCAAACCCAAATTTTTATAGTTCTCCAAGTATCAACGTCCGTTCTGGTTTCTAGTGGAATAGACAGTGATGGAATGGATTTTATAGGCAGGAAATGAAGATGGAATATGAATTGTTAATTCAGAGAGAGGAAAACAGAGAAGGAAAATACAGGTGGCCTGTACCCGAGATATCACTGCAAACACTGATGCTGGAAAGCTCCTCGGAACAGGTATTCATGCAATGGGAATTCTTTTAAATGAAGCTTGATTTAATCTCATTATTCTAATAAAGAGTAATCAATTGGTAGCAAATCTGAAGGTCTAGTTCAGGCTGATGGGAGTCGGGTTGTTTTTAAGAGGGGGATACAATGCAGGAGAAGGGAGTTAATCAGCTTTTGGTCCACTAATCCCCACTTCCTGCAGCGAGTTGGAATTTTGAAGGAGGGCAATTTGGAAGCTGTCTTAGCATAAATCTCCAGCAAGTCCGTGGCAGTCTGGGGGGAACAAGCCCCTTAGCATTCACCAAGACACGCTTCAAGGAGATTCTACTCTTAATCCAATTTACTCAGCCGAATAAGTCCCACTGCTTCAGCTTGCCAACAAATTAAAATCCAGCTTCATAAAAACACCTTGAATTTGGAAGGTATTGGCTGGCCTGCTAGACTTGAAACTTCATTTATTCTGGCTAACTTCTCAATTATCTTCCCAGCAGTGGAGATGTGTAAAAGTGCAAAAATCAATAGGATTCTATTCCCTTTCTATTGGAAAGGGAAAAATTAATGAGATAGGACACTCTCTTAATCAGAAATAAATGTTTTAATTCAGATAATGACATAGTTTTCCCTTGCTGAAGGATGACAAATGCTGGGCTGCACCCCCAGCAGAAGCAGTTTCAATTTTATTGTAAATATAAAAGGTATTGATCGGGGAGATGCACAAACCCTATTGCTTACAAAAGCCATTCAGGGGAACTGGGAAAACTATTAAGCACTGGGTCAGAAATCAATAAACAACACTGAAATGTAGCAGAGGTCGCCCTAAGGCTTCGTGGCATCTTAGAAAGCCAAGTGGCAGAAATAGTGACAGAAATGTCTCTTGTGGAGCAATGTTAGGGATGAAGGGGTCACGCCTTTAATCTCTTCAGGGCTTTGACAGGTCTGTGGCACAGAACTGATGCAGCCTTTCCTGGCTGCCTTTGATTTAAATACATGCTGATTCATCCCACAGCCCGGTGCAACGATTGTTTGGGGGAGTGCAAATGGATTGGCTCAGGAAATATTGTAGGAGGATTTTGATCCAGCTCCGCTTATGCAAACGGGATTTTTAACCTGAGCTTTGTTTGGCCTCTCTAGAAAAATGTGGATACAAAAGCACAAAGAAGTCTCTGAAACCAGGATCTTCCGGCATGCATTTTTGAAAGATAAATGTAAAGAGGTGAGATTTAGAGATATAAATAATAGTTTAAAAAATAGGAGGGGTGCACCATGAAAGTTATCCAATACAATATTATTTGGAACAGTACAGTAAACAGCTTCATTTTTCCTTTCTTCTTCAAAGATGCTTCCTCTAAAAAAAGATGACTTCTTGTGCCAAAAATCACTCACCATGCCTGAACAAATCCCCGTCACCCCAAGTCTCTGCTCTCTGCTCTTTGGTTTGAAAGTGCCAGGTCTGAGCCCAACCTGGATCTCTTCAAATCCCCCGAGGACCACATTCAGCTGCTGCTCCATAAACCAAAGCACCCGGAATGAAGAGACCGAGCAGGCAAAGAGCTCTGTCCCCCGAGGTGGCAGCTGATTTTCCACGGAAGACATTGATTTGAAAGGCTTAAAGCAGAGTATTGAAACTTTTAACAACATCATTCCAGAAGCGGAGCCGGAGTCAAAAAAAGAAATAATAAATAAAAGCGAGTGACTGTACCTTGTGCTCCGGGAAATGCAGCTTCCCCCCTGACATGGGTATGATTATAAGATTGGTTAGGGTCAGGTTACCCATCAGTAGGTGAAGTGTGCAGGTGCTGAGGATTTCAGTTCCATCTCACCTCAGATATTATGTCAGCTCCGTGTCATTTTCATCCCGGGGAATGATTTGAGGGCTTGCCGTGTCCCCTGTTATTGCGGTCACTTGACCTCAGATGTAACTTCTGTTTAATCCCAGCATTTTAACAAAGCCTGGGAGCAGCACACACACCACGAGCCACCACTTGACCTTTCCCAGCCTGCGAGATGCCAATTGGCTCCAGCCTTGGATTCCACTGCCCCCTCCATTTGCAACAAATGAATGTTAAGGCCTCCATGAATTGACTCACATTCGAAGTTATATTTTTTCATTGCCACAAGCGTTTTCAAATTGAATCCCCTTTTTATCTTTAGTCCTGCAATAATGGTATTTTTCCTGTTGCATTTGGGTTGGGAGCATAGAAATGGGTTTGTTCTTAAAAAACAATCTTCAGCTCTGCCACGTGCTAATTTTAAGCACATGGTACTGAGGAAGTGCATGCAAAGAGCCCAGAGCCTTTGCCTTGTATAAAGGATCACTTTATGTTTCCTAGTAATTAAATTGTTTCCTGTAATAATTAAGCAAGCCTGACTAAATCTGGAAAGTAAGTAGAGAAAACTTTTTCAAACCATGTAAAAGTTTGAAAGTAAAAACCATTTACTCACAGTATAGCAGGTCAGAAATCCAGTGCCCCCACCTCTGCAAACGTGTTGTTATCACTCAGCAACTCATCAGTCACTGCTCATGTCGTATAAATTTGTTATTAGTGGGGGATGTGGCCGGACTCAGTGACCAACACAGCCTTTGGACTGTCATTATAATTCTGATGTGAGCACTGCTCAAGCCAACAACAATTTTGGGGCTGTCCCTCAGAGCTCCTTCTTTTCTAAGTGCACCCTCCCACACTGGACCAGTCACCCAGGTCGATATTTAGATGCTACTAAAGGTCTGATCTATTCTACAGGATTTTTCCATGGCTGCTTGGAGTGAAATAAATGTTCATGAACGAGGAGCTACAGCAAGAGGGGAAGCAGTTCTGTGCCAGTCAATGAAACTGGGCTGAGATCAGTGGCCTGATTTTCAAAGGTACAGTGCTCGGGATTCTTTGCAAACTGGGTGTCTGAACATGGATTCAGGAGCAGGAGCAGCAGGGATCCCGAGGGACCCACCCTGGAATGTGGCAGTGGCACCCCTGGGGCTCTCTCTGGCACGTTCCTGGATCACAGCTTTCCATGGTGTTTTATCCAGAAGGGGCCCAGCTGCAAACTCCAAAACTCTGCAGGGCAAACCAAGGTGTTCAAGGTGAAGGAAGCTTCAGAAGTGCTCCTGATCCAAAAATAAATGCTTCCACGGGTGCAGCCTCGGGCTACTTTGCTGAGACAATACCATGCAGGGATCAAGGATCTGTGTATCTTCACCTCTCAGCTTTGTTGCTCCTCTCACTGGGAAGAAATCTCTAAAGCAGAACGTGCTGAGTGGTGAGTGAGGGGTTTTTGGATGAAGCAGCTGCCACAACAGGGAAAATCTGCACATCCCACCCCAGACAGCCCATTATCCACCACTCCTCACTAACCAGGAACAAATTCAAACATGGGAGATGATAGGCCCATAACAAATGTCCTCATCTCTGTTACCTTCCTAAAAAGCACTGGATTAAATGAAAGTAATTATCTTTAAAATTAAAACACAAATGCAGTGTGCTGCCTTGGGAGAGGAAGGCAGGAGATGGCCCAATCTGTCATCCCCATCCCAGCCTGGCTTCCCTCTCTCTACCCTAATGAGAGCTCTGGGTCTCTCCATAATCCATCTTCACATCCCTGGTATGCCAGGCCCACCAAGCTCTCATATATGAAACTCTAAAAAATAATGGCTTCAAACCTGGCAGTTCTAGCAGGATGAAAGCTTCCGAAAAATTCGGATTTCCAAGCGGGAATCCAGACTCTAAGGTTTTGAAAAGCACACTAATTGTTGCATGACCAAGACTAAATACTGAAGACTGGACCCAAAGTTTGGGACTTTCTCCTAAATAAAATCCTGATCAATGCATTTAACAGTTGTCCTAGGTGCAAGTTTTTCTTCAGAGTTATTTAACAGAGAAACCAGCTGGAGTTTATTTTTAATTGTTTTGCTCTGCTTATTTTTTATAGAATACACTTAATTCGGGGGAGAAGGGAGTATGTGTAGAACAACATGGGGCATTCCTGCTAAACTGAAGGTCCAAACCACTGTTTCCATACAAGACAGGAGAGACAGATTTGACAGGAGAAATTCCCAATTTTCCAAAAAAAGATGCACATTTGGCTGAAGACATATCCTCTTCCATGGAGGTGTTCTCAGGCCTCACCCAGCCCACGTGTGTCACCCTCAAGTCCAACTTTATTTATGGCACTAGCAGTAAAATTTTCTTTCAATTTAATGAGATGAAGGATGTCCTTCTCTCACATTAAATGAGAAATTTTACCAGTGCGTTCTGGAAGAAGGACAAATTTAAGCATGAGCTTGGATTGAAACAATTTGCTGAATTAGCACTTAAATCTTTGGTGTTCTTTGAGGCTTTAAGAGCTGTACCCTGACTGAGGAACAGCTTCACTGGAGAAAACCCAACCATCAGAAGTTTAAGCAGGATTCTTCCACGCTGTCTATTCTTCTGTAATTTTCATCTTGCTTATCTTCAAATTAGAGAATGCCACTTGTTCAAGGAGCCATTTATACTTGTTATCCTTTCCATAAACTCTGCTAATTATTTAACTCTGCAGAGGTAACAGTTATAAAGTACTTACTGATATCTCCAGGGTTTCAAAATGTAACTGCAGCCCTGGTTTGGATTGACTCTAATGGATGAGCTGCATTTCATCTGCTCACTGGGTGGGACATTCAGGTCAGGAATGGTTTAGATCTTGATTTTCTCAGCTGGAATTTCCTGGATTCAGTGCTAATTTCTGCTGGGCAGTGGGGATGTGCTGGGGGAGAAGGGAAGTGGCTGCTGAGTGATGGGAAGCCCTTCAGAGAGCCCAGGGCTGCAGTGATGGCACGGGAATGTCACCTCCCCTGTGCTGCAGCACAGCTCGGGGACCCTGCCTCGCTCCTCTGCTGCACCCCAGCACTCTGCAGGGCTCTGGGTTTAGGAACAGCAGCAGGAACCTCTGCCAGCTCCGTGATCCTGCTCCCAGTGACACTTGGAATAGTCTCTGATTTTATGTCGGGCCCAGGTCAGCCCCATTTATTCTTATTTTTAATAACCAATATTCCAGTGGCAGCTTAAAGCCTGTGGACTTTAAGTGGGGCCATCCTCTAAGAAAAAAATGCCCGTTTTACTCATTTGTTTTGCAGGAGCTGAAGGCAGGGATCAAACACCCTAAAGGCTAATGCTCTGCTGTTTGCCAAAAGGAGCCTCACGAGCCTGACAACGCCTGCAAACGGGAGAAATGCTTTCTGAAAAAGAAGCTACAGTGAAAACGTGGGTTTGGGTGTCCTTGACATTTATAATTTACAAGGGGATGATTATTAGCAACAATATCCACACTCACTTTAAGACCGAAATAGTAAATGTCACTTTATGCTATCCCTACCTGGATGTGATGCCAGCAGACATCTGAGAAATTGCAGGAATCCTGGAGATAAATCAACCTCCAGCTCCATATTCAGCCTGACCCCGCTCTGCTGAGACATGGCAAGCCCCCAAAAAGGCAGAACATCTCTCCTAAAATAAATGGGTTTCTGGGACTGTGAATGTGCCCATTAATTTCAAAGAAGATGTTGTGTACATAAAGTTTTTGGAGTTCTAGGATAATATTGTCCTACTTATCTACAGTGTGGAGAGACAGATTAAATAGAAAAAGGATTTTCCACACTATCCAATTCAAGGCAATTGCAGCAACATGTGGAACATAAATAGAATAGCTTGGAAATGTATTTTTCCTGTGTAGAAAGTTACTAAGGGGAGAGGGAAAAGCTAATTTCTACTATTTGTCCTGAAAATATTTCAAGATAGAGGTTTACAATGGTTCCCTGTGTTCTGAAATCAGATTAAAATTAATGATTCCATTATTTGTTTTCTTCTCCCTTTTGATACAGAAAGGAACATTGTGCTTAGAAACAAATGAATTATTTTGAAGCAACTGTCATGGAACATGGAAGATGGACGCACAGAAAGAGAAAATCTAAAGCTCTGCTTCCACTTTTTCTCCAAAAGGACATAAACTACAACTTTTCCCGACAGTACAGAAGTTCCAGTAGAAAATATCAAATGAGCTGTTTCCAGTGCTTGCATACCCCAGCCATGGCTGTGGCACTATGTAAGTATCACAGAGTCACAGAATCCCTGAATTGTTTGGGTTGGAAGGGCCCTCAAAGCCCATCCAGTGCCACCCCTGCCATGGCAGGGACACCTCCCACTGTCCCAGGCTGCTCCAAACCCCATCCAACCCAGCCTTGGGCACTGCCAGGGATCCAGGGGCAGCCACAGCTGCTCTGGGCACCCTGTGCCAGGGCCTCCCCACCCTCACAGAGAAGAATCTCTCCCTAATATCTCCCTAACATCCTAAGAACTCTCACTTCCCCAGGTTTGCTGAGTGCAGAGGTTTGGAGCCAGGTCAGA
>VYXC01004851.1:229040-310751 GCA_013397175.1 Platysteira castanea
GGATATCTTATTTACTTTAGCTGAGCTGGAGGACAAGAGGAGAGCGCGTGTAGACGTGTGTGTGTGTGTGTGTGTGCTTTGGGGGAGTGGGAATCACACACACTATAAACCCCACAGCATTTATAATGCCACTAACCTCCAAATCCCCAGGAGAACGGCTCGCAAAATGTTTTCCTAATTATAATTTTGCAGATTTATGTTTAACACGGTTTGCCAGTTGTGAAATTGGCAATGACGGTAATACAATTTGACGGGTATTTCATGTTTAAAAATATGCATTTTTATAACATACTTTCCCCACAAGCAAGTAAAAGGAGCTGATGTGAAAGGGAAGGTTTATTTTTGATGCCACGCCGTGCAAGTAGCTGGGTACACATATAGGTAGGCGTAATTGATACAGGAGCCCAGGCTGCATTAAGAATTGATGTGGTACTGTATACATTGTGATACAGTCACTCCAGAGAGTCTATGAGATACCAGCTCCCTGCTGAGCACATACTTATGTCAATATTTCTGTTAATTGTTGCATTACAAATTGTTACATATCCCAGTGGTGGGAGTTCACATTTGTGCCTGCAGTGGAGCTGACAACACCTACCCGTGGTCCCAGGAGGCTTCAATCTATTGTGGGATTTGCCTTTTGAAAACGTTATCACAGTTTATCAGCCTGATGTCCTTGCACTCAGCACTGACAGGATGGGACCCTCCACACCGCTGTGGGGCTGGGCATTCCCCTGTCTCCTCCATACACCAAGAACCCAAATCAAATGGGCTTTGATTCCCTTCTACTTTTGCACTGCTATATTACATGATTTTCCCCTAAATATTGGCCTCTCTGAGCTGTTTCAGGGATTCATTAGCGCTGCACTGGTGTTACACAGATTCCTGAACGGGTCATGCTCGGTAGAGGAGATATTTTGTTTGAATTCTAAAAATAAATGGCATTCATTTGGTAAAATTCAATAGTGGTATCGACTTCAACACATGCAAGATCTGCAAACCCAGGTCATAACAAAATATCTCAGTGTAATTTCATGCCCAAGTCACTGACCCCAGGAGTTGACTCCAGCAGCCACCACAGAGTTGATGGCTGCAATAAACCCTCACTGGGCCTTGCAACCATCAGCCAGCCCCAAGTAGCAAACAGCACATTTTTGGAAGATGAACTTGGATAAGCAGCATGGAGTCGAGTTTGTCGTATTTACTGTGCTCTGTAATTCCTTTAATTTCTTGCACTTCAGTGAAGAGGAACATTTCTTGTGTGAACTACAACAGGGCAGTGTCAGTCATCTCTCTGGTATCAGATACATCTGATAAAGAGGCCAATTTGCTGTCACCAACTGATGTGACAATGAGTTCCTAAACTGGGGGGCAAGTTTTTCCCCCAGCCTTTACTCAGGGCAAAGAAAAGGATGAAGTGGAACAAGGCATTTTCCTTCTCTCCATTTCTGAGAATCCCTGAGATCTCAAGGGGACCCTGAGCCATGGGAGGGGAAGGACTGCCCCTGAGCATTGCTCCCAAAGCTCAGCATCCTCACCAGCTTCCTCCAGTGGGCTTTACTGGGGGCACGGGGGGAGGGGACTGGTGGCTCATTGCCCCTGCAAACCCTCATAAAGAGAGATTCCACAACAAGGAGACTCTGTGCAAAAGGCTAATTACAGCCTGGGGCTGCATTAACCTTTAGTGTGGGCTCCCCACTGGGACCTTTGTGAGACTCTGTGTGTGTGTTCATGGCTGGGGTGCACACACAGACCTTCTCCCTCTCCTTTAATTCCCCATTCTCCCCTGGCAGATCCACACACACAAGGATATGGATCTCTCCCACATACAGATGTTTCAGAGGTGCAGAAAACCTTCACAGTCCAAGGGTTTGTGCACTGGGGAAGCCAAGGAAAGGATCAGACCTCCCCATCTCCCCTCAGCGTGGAACAGAACTGGCTACAGAATTCCCTCCTGGGATGGAAGCTGAAAACACAAACCCAGCAAAGACAATAACAACCAGCTTGTCCCTGGAAAGCAGCTGCTACAAACCCACACTGTCAAGGAGAAGCCATCCAATTGTCTTTGGAAAAGCACACGGAACATAATCAATGTGAGCCAGGTGCCTCAGTAAATATTATGACAGATGTCAATTTATGACTGAGAGCTACCAGTGATTTCATGGTTAAACCTGCAGGGATGGTGTAGATATTCAGACAATCTCTGTGCTTTTCCTGGACAGCTACCATGAGTAAGTAAAACTGAAAGCAAAACTTAGCAAAATTTAACTCACCAGAGTTGATGCTGCAAAATGAGTCTGATAGACACCACAGCCATCCCAGCCTCAAAGATCCTGTGAGGAAATACGCTGTAACTAATCTGATTTCTGCTCGTGCCCACACAATGAGCTGACTGAGGGTGAAAATACCCATGAAAATATCAGCCTACATCAGATCTTAACATACTTGGAAGCTCCCAGAAAACTTAGCCCAGGCCTAGCACAGCCTCCCCTGGCTGATGGCGATAACCTGACACCCCACAAGCTCTCTGCTGCTACAGCAGTCACTCTTCTACTTCCTCACCTCATGGAATCCTGGAATGGTTTGGGTCAGAAGGGACCTTAAAGATCATCCCTCAGCCCAAGGCTTCTCTCCCATCTCCCAGTGGCCAGGTGAGGACGTGGCAGGATTCCCACCATGCACCAGCCCCAGTCTCCAACCTCACCCACTCCAGTTAAACCTCACCCACTTTCACTTCAGCTGCTCAGCAGACTTTTTTCTTGGACTTGCCTCTGCAAACATTTATCCCAATAGGTAGTTTTGTGCAATAAAATAAAACCTCAGCAAAATAAAAAAGCCTCCCATACAAACGATAAATCCCAACCAAAATCAGGTCTGCCACTGAACATCCTCCTCTCCTTGGGGACAGGAGGAGGGAAAAAACACATGACAGATGTTAATCACCTCCTTTAATGAACTGCTTGGAGATATTTAAATACGGTATTGTTGATTGTGGTGTGAGAAACATATGTACAGTAGTATAAAACAAAGTAGAAACATGATGTATTATTAATACACGTTAATTCCTTTGCATCTATTTAGAGGCATGGTGAGGGAAGAACATACTGTGTATTCTCACCGTGGCTCTTCTTGGGTATAAAGAGACCCTCTGAAGCAAATTCTTCAGCCTACTATACTTCAAGAAATAGTAATCTAAAGCATCAGACATTTCCTATGAAAGTTTTAAAAACATAGCTTTAAGTCATACATTACATTGAATGCTTTAATATCTCATCTGATTCAGTAGGTTTTAAACCCCACAGAGGTCACATTTGGAAGCATTAGTCCCTTTTTACAGCATCTCCAAACATTAAATAAAAATAAAAATTATTAGGAGGAATAGAGCCATCTGTAGAAGCTAATAATGTGTCAGTTTGGTATTATTATTAATAATACTATTATTTCTGTTTCATATTAGGGAGATCATGATTGCTAATGGCTATAAACTAGGAGTGATAGCCTTCATTCTGGCCCATCTGTGTTGCAGCCAGAGCGGCGTGAGGGGCTCCAGTTACAACCCAGTTGTCTCTCCTGACCCTATTTGGTGTCTGGTGTTATCCACGCCGCTGTCCCTAAAGCCTTGGCATGCCCAGCTCTGGGATCTGCTTACAACAAACCCAAACCCTGCACCAGGCTTTGATGGCCTTGTGAGCAGCTCAAGGTCATGTTGTGATCAGGTACCCACGACTGGTGGGTTTGGGTGCAAGATGAAACTCATCCTGGTGTCACCAGCTGGGCAGGGAAAGCTGTCCCAGCCACCCCTGGGAAAGGAACGAGGAGCAGAGGGATTTGGGAAGTGGATTGCTCCTGGTTTAGAAACAGGAATCTTGTTCTTGGTTCTTATCAAAGGTTTCCTTCAGTCAGCTCAGCTGCACTTCACTGGGCTTGGACTCAGAGGTATTTCATGGCTCACAAGGCTTCTCTGCATCCTGTGCCCTTTCCCTAGAACCCAGAAGGCCCTTGGACACAATTCTGGTGGTTTACATTTCTGTTGGCATTCAACGCCTACAGTGAGCCAATTAAAACAATAACAGTAGCTAATCCAACTAATTGTAAATATCATGATAAAGTATAAATGAAGAAGTGGCTGTTGTCCAGCAAACGAATGAGGAAGCACCACACGGCTCGAGTTTAAAGAGTGCAGCAGTCTCATTTCATTAACTGATTAACCCAGCAGCACTGACCAGGCACTTCCCTCCTCTCTAACACCAAATATGTACAGACCTCGGTCCCTCTTCCCCTCTATGTCACTGTTGTGGGTCATATTTAGTGCTGATGATTTGTAATTTATCCAACAGGTACAGGCACATTTCCCCCAGGTAACATTTGTAAACAGAAATAAAGCTGCTGCTGTATTGTTTGCCTCAGAAACTCTGCAATTCTAGTGTGCCATAGAGTAGGCAGTGATGTGTAACCAAGGCCAGTGATAAAAAGAAACTGCAATTGTTTTTTTTAAGGTACAGCTCTAAAACTGTACTATGTGGATTTCCATGGTGTAGCAGCACAGACAGAAATGACTTTTTTCCCCTCTATAAGAACTAGTTATCTGATTCTCTTTTGTTTCCCTTATTCCAATGTTCAGTTGCATTTTAGTGTTCAGAGCTATAAGGATGCATTGAAACTTATGGAGCCTGACATTTTAACTATCTCATCTTAGCATGATTCATCTCAATTTACTTTCTTCAAAAATGTAGCCTAGAAGAATATGAACCATTCTGGGGGCTTGCTAGAAGGCCATAAACTCCATTAAAGAGTAGAGTACCAGCTGCCTTCCAAAGAGGCTTTGCTTGTTATGGGGCTCATCCTGCAGAAGTAATAGGTGTCTGCTGGGAAATGCCATGGAGCCTCAAAGGCTGAGTTCGCAGGGCTGGTGGGGAACCAAGCCCTGGATTGTGTCCTCCACCCTCACAGGGTTCTGTGCTCTGCTGTAGGAAGAGCAGAACAAAGAAACTCATCTGTGTCTGCTCTGCATTCGAGCCTTGAGCAGAGCAGAGGCACCTCGGTAGTTAAACAATGAGGAGATTAAAGGAGCCTCAATAAATTTGATGGGTTGATATGAGCAAACAAAATCATTCATGTGATGCTACACAAGTGTCTGTCCAGAAAACACATGATTTTGGAACTATGGCCACAGCCTGACGTGTTCTAGGGCAGAGCCTCTGTGGACATTAAGTGCCATCGCTCTGCCGAAGTCACCGGAGCGGTGACAACTTAAACCCACGGGGGCAGTGCCCTTTTTGTGCACAGTTCTTGTAAAACTCACATTGCACCACATCCAGAGCCCCGGCAGTGTGACCACCACGGTGTGAAGAGCTCCACAGACACCACGGCCTGCTGGGGACAGGGCGAGAGACTCAACTCCCAGCCAGATTTGGGATTCATGCGAGCTTTGGCTGCCATGACATGAACAACAACTTTAAACACGACTTCTTCAGACACTTCCAAACCCCAAGCAAAGCCACAGCAGCTCCCCGGGTTGTGGTGGGGAATGTGGACACACGGCCACGTCCCCGAGAGTTCAGTGACACCTCGCCTGGCCTGTTCCCCTCCCGCACTTCACCAATACAGTGGAACAATAATATATCACCAGACCTGACCCCTTGGCCTGGATGAATTATCTGTTTTAGAAAGACGTGAAACCACCTTTTATATCCAACATAATAGATATTTAGACATTGTAGATCAATAGTGAACAAGTTTTCTGGTTATAGTTAATGGGTGCCAGAGGGGCATTCTGACATTGACCTCTGACACTCTTGTTGACAAGAAATCTATAGAGGAAAAAAATAGGAAAGACTGCCAGGTTTTAAAGTTATGAATATAGATCTACAGCGAATAATGGTAATTTTCATTGAGCAGGAATTTTTCATACTTTCCGTTTCAGATGAATTTCTCCAAAATCCTTAATTCTGACCAATGTAAAATTAATAACGGGCCCTTGGTGAACATGGGAAAACAACTGTTCAGCTGTATGACACAATTTGCCATTTGTTACTCGTGTGATATTGTTCTGCTGTCAAAGAAGACTTTTCCCCTTATAAAATAGGCTGTCATTTATAATTCCAAACCAGCATAGATTTGTTAAACAGCCACCTCATAATAGGTCTGGCTAGGAAGAAATACTGGCTCCTGGTTCTTGAAAGAAATAGATCTAAAATGATTTTGGAAAGAAAATAAGTTTTCTTTTTCTCTTAAGTAAGATTTTAGTGTTACGATTTCACACAAAATTGGTTGCTAGAAGGTATGGCTGTCAAAGCTCCAGGACAAATCCTTTTTCTTTAATATTCAGAGAGTCCAGCTAATACTCAAGGAATTAATTGATGCAGAGACAGGCTGTTGGTGGTGACAGCTATGAGTTTAAAATCAAATTGTTGTATCAAATCCTTGATGAGCAGTAAAGAAAGTTCCAGTCACCAGCTGAAGGGAGCAGGCAAAGAGAGCGTGTTTGGCACGATCCAGCACACCTCAGGGACTGAAATCAGCTCTGTCCCCTGCAGTCAGCTGGAACCCCTGGGCAGGGACAGGGTCCCCCCTGGAACACACTGTGCCCGTCCCTGCTGTAGGATTGTGTCACACTGTAGGATGGTGTCACGCTGTAGGATTGTGTCACGTTGTAGGACTGTGACACACTGTAGGATCGCGTCACACTGTAGGATTGTGTCACTGTTTAGGACTGTGTCACACTATAGGACTGTCACGCTATAGGATTGTGTCACACTGTAGGATTGTGTCACGCTGTAGGACTGTGTCACACTGTAGGATTGTGTCACGCTGTAGGATGGTGTCACGCTGTAGGATGGTGTCACACTGTAGGATGGTGTCACACTGTAGGACTGTGTTACACTGTAGGACTGTGTCACACTGTAGGATCGTGTCTCACTGTAGGACTGTGTCATGCTGTAGGATCGTGTCACACTGTAGGATTGTGTCTCACTGTAGGATTGTGTCTCACTGTAGTACTGACACTGTAGGATGGTGTCACGCTGTAGGATGGTGTTACACTGTAGGACTGTCACTGTAGGATGGTGTCACACTGTAGGACTGTCACGCTGTAGGATCGTGTCACGCTGTAGGACTGTGTCACGCTCTAGGATTGTGTCACGCTGTAGGATTGTGTCACGCTGTAGGATTGTGTCATGTTGTAGAACTGTGTCACACTGTAGGATTGTGTCACACCATAGAATGGTGTCACGCTATAGGATTGTGTCACGCTGTAGGATGGTGTCACACTGTAGGATGGTGTCACACTGTAGGACTGTGTCACACTGTAGGATTGTGTCACGCTGTAGGATGGTGTCACACTGTAGGATGGTGTCACACTGTAGGATGGTGTCACACTGTAGGACTGTGTTACACTGTAGGACTGTGTCACACTGTAGGACTGTGTCATGCTGTAGGATGGTGTCACGCTGTAGGATGGTGTCACACTGTAGGATGGTGTCACGCTGTAGGACTGTGTCACACTGTAGGACTGTGTCACGCTGTAGGATGGTGTCACGCTGTAGGATGGTGTCACACTGTAGGATGGTGTCACACTGTAGGACTGTGTCACGGTTTAGGACTGTGTCACGCTGTAGGATGGTGTCACGCTGTAGGACTGTCACGTTATAGGACTGTGTCACGCTGTAGGATCGTGTGGCACTGTAGGATCATGCCATGCTGTAGGATTGTGTCGCGGTTTAGGACTGTGTCACGCTGTAGGATCGTGTGGCACTGTAGGATCATGCCACGCTGTAGGACTGTGTCACACTCGGGAACGCTGCTCCGAGGCCCCGTGGCCTCCCCGCGGCGCGGCACCGTGTCAAACACATTTGTCCTGGCTGTGCTTTTCTCTCAGCCCTCCTCTCATCTCGGGGAGATGAATCGCTGCTGGGTCCAGCCTGACTCCGAGGGCAAAGCCAGGTCTCGAGGAGGTAACCTGCCTCCTACGGCTTCAACGTTTTAATTAATTTTAACACTAATGCACAAATGAGAGTTAATCACTCTGCTGCAGTGCTCTCTAATTTACCAAGTTTATTCATTAAAACTTTCCTCCCTGAACTCTGATTGAATGTCATGCTTTTTAAAGGGCCTCTCAAACAGCCCTGAGGCTTTTCAGACTGCTGTCTCGGGCGGCTGCTGGAACACTTTTTACAATTTGCTTTGCAAGGAGGAATGTGAAAGTGTGGTGGAGAGGGCTGGGAGGCGCTGTTAAAATGAGATTACTGGGGCAGAAACTGCTTGGAAATGCTCCTGTAAACACACGTGGGGCTAAAATTATCTGCTGAACATCAAAGATATGTCCCAACTTTTACAAATTCTGCACCAAAATATTTGACGCTGTCCACAAGATGCTCATGCTGCCTTTTGTCATTTAGTGCAGGAATGTAATATATGCTCCATGACTATTAACTTTATGAGATTGCCTTAGATTATAGTGTTATATGTTTTATTGCTGTGCTGTATAACAAAAACTGTGGTGATAATCTTATTTGTTTTAGATAATATATTTGCAATGTGTTTGCTAATCTAATTATTTTAGAATCAATATAATAAAACCTTAAGTACACAGTTTGGTCTATTAATTGCTAGAACTAAAATCTGAAATTTATTGTTTAAATGGAGGCTCTCTGTTTCAAATTAACTGAAGCAAAATGTAATCTTTACCTTTTTAATTAACTGTGTTCAATATTAAGTAAAAAAATACCTCACATTTCCAGTTCCTTATGAAGGCTGCAGTCAGCAAGGATGACATTCAATCATACACTTAATTGGCTTTTTAGAAGTCATTTACATTACTTGGATCTCTAAGAAAGTTGCATCAAAAAAAAATCTGCTGCTTGTAGTTTGTGGGAGAATTCACTCAAAACCTAGATACATCATTGTTTATAAATTTTTTTTTTAAACCCTGTGGGTGTGGCTGTAAAGACATGTAAAACAAAGTAAAAATTTTTGTTTATTTGTTTCACTTTTGGGCACTGGGAGCTTTACACAGCACCTCCAAGTGTGCAGTGATTTCCCCCAGCTCTGGAGTAAATCTGGTGATTCGCATTTGCTGTTACACTTTTCTGGTTTATTATATTTCCTTCTGCACTCTCCCTTTATTTTGGGAAGCAGCTGAATTGTCAGCACGTAGGGTCCCTTAGGACTGGAGCTGTCCTAAGCAGCCAAACCACTTCGTGAGGCTTCACTGGCAAAGCCCCTTGACACCGTGGGTGGTTCAGTTAAGAAAACTGCCTCAAGTGTCTCTATTAATACCAAATTCCTGCCTCTGTAGCTCGTATGAGCTCAAAGTTTACTCAGGCAATGAAAATGTCTAGCTGGAGATTAAGGCTAACCTTCCTCAAGTTTATAAATCACCGCCACTTCTCCATTTGAATCGATTTTAAATATGAAAGAACTGTGATTCTTCCCTTTTCTATTGCCTTTACACTTCCCCCAGTGCCCTACTGCTTCTCCCGACATTTGTTTGGGATTTCCAGTAGCCCGTGGGCAGCCTGGAAAAGTCTTGTGCATGAGGAAAACAACTGAGATGTCCGGTGAGTCTGAAGCACCTGGGACAGGGATCCTGGCACGTTTTCAGGACAATCCATGCGCTGGTGTCTCGCTGCTTCCTCATCAGGGACAAGCTCCTGTCCCCAGATCCAGGGACAGCCGAGCTCGAGCTGTCTGAGGTGTGTTTGCCAACTTCCAACCCACAACCAGGGCACCTTAGATCCAAGTGTTGCAGCACTGCAGCAGAGAATCTGGGAATCACAGAGTGCTTGGGTTGGAAGGGACCTTAAAACCATCCAACATCCACACTCAGCTTCCAGCACTGCTGCCTCACACTCCAGCCAGCCTCCCAGTTTTGTTTTGCCTCATCTACCTGTTACATTTCTGGCTGAGAAATTAAATTCAGTCGGGAAAAAGCATTTTAACAGCCTTCCTTTCACACCTGGGAGTTCCTGCAGCTCTCCTTGCATCAGTCTTTCAGCACATTCCTGAGGTAACTTCTCACTCCCCTGGACTGTGCTGACAGCTGCACTGGCTTTTTCAAAGTCAAACCAAGTGTCATGGTTTTTCCTAGGATTCCTCCTTTTAAATTTTCTTATTAGTGTTTCCTTAAAGACATTTGGGAACGATTGTTCACACACTGCCATTCAAACCTTCCTGTGTCTCTTTACCATTCCATACAAACACGCCCATTAGTGAATTGTATTTAGGGCTGGAAATGTTCATCAACTTCTCGGGAACGATCGCAGAGTTTCTCTCATCTTCCTGGGAAATTTATGAATCGATATTTTCAGCTCCATTGCTGCCCAGGTTCTGTGAAACAATCCTTATGTTCAGATCTTTCTGAGGGCTCATCAAACTGCTGGTCCTATTGAATTGGCTGCGGTTCTGTTTCCACCTCATTATGGTGGGAGGCACCGGAACACATGGACAATTGTGGCAGGAGCCCTTTCCTGCCACTCCAAACAAGAAACTTTATTAGAATAAGAATTACTGTGGCTGATTGAATTATTCCATCTCCTGCCTCCTCACTGCAGTGCTTGAATCTGAAGCCTTCTCAGAGATCCTCCTCCGAAATTCAAGTTGTGGATTTAAAGCAATGCACAGGTTGCAGAGGCTCCCTAAAACCCCCCAGACTCCAGCTGTGTTCTCATTTCCATCCATACACGTGTCATGTTTAATAAAATGGTCAGGTTGGAAACTACTTCAAATATTAATTCCTATAACCACAGACCTGCACCAGCCCTTTTTCCACACCCCGTGTGAATGCCCCTGTCCAGAGCAGAAGTGATGAACGTGCCTCTGCTTTATCACACTTGCACAGAACATCCCTAAATTAATTCCATGTAACAAATATGTTTGTAGAAATCAGGCTTTGCCAGCAGGCAATTCACAAACAAACAAAACTCCCTGCTTTTCTTTAAATCCATGGGTAGTTACGAACAGCTAACCCAGCTCTAGTCATTACCTAGCAATGAAAAATTGACAATAGAGTTATTAGGATAATATACGTAATTAATAGAAATATTAAAGGATTCACCATTAACCTGCATTTGCTCAGAATGCCAGAGGGGTGATTAGTTAGAATGGCACAGAATATTTTATAGTACTTACTGCTCCTCTAAGAAGTCAGGGAGAGGAAAATGGAGATCCAAGCCTCTCCTGGATTGAAGGATGACCTTAATGGCATTCAAATTTTTAAACTGGAATGAAGATAAGGAGAACGAGGAAGAATTATACTTTGAACTTACCAAAGGGATTAGGGCACACCAAAAAGATCTATTCCTCTTGGTAAGGTAACTGATATTTTAAAATCAACGTATTCCAAAACTTTTGTGACTGGAAGCAATTATCCATCTTTAACACTTCTCACAGCTCAACATCTGTTAATACTGATTGAGTTTTTTTATCAGAAAATACCGCAAACATCTCCTCACCGTGCATCAGACACACGGTACAAGATGCACAGGACAATTCTGGAGTCAGCCAGAGCTGGGCTGCACACCCCTGTCAGATAAAATGGGGATGTGTTCCGTGTACTTCAGCAAGGCACAGGTTTAAGTTCACTCTAGAAACTATTTTTTTAAACTGCAGAAGGTGACGACCATCAGGGGTTTTATTAAATGGATCAAAATTCGGTTCAAGGAAAACAAACAACACGGAGCTGTCGGGAAGAATGAGTTGATTGTAGTTTATCAGCGAGTGTGCGTGATTTTGTGTCGGTCGGGTTTGTCTGCCCGGAGATTTCTCTCCCCCTGAACTGATGTGCTTTGTCTTCTTTTGTTATATGACCCCAGAACAGTCCAGGCATTAATAACGGTACAGTTAAAAGGAAAGAGAAAAGATCCCACACCTCATTATCCCGTTTCCTGTTTGAGGGATGGTGTGAGACCAAATTAGTGTATGTTTGGGAAGCACACGGGAAGAGCTAAGCGTTGCAATAGAGATGCTAATTTAGAATTAAATAGGTCACTGGGAACCAAGTTCACCAACAATAAATCTGAATTCAGTCACCTGGAAACCCCCACGAGGCTTTGATGCTATAGAAATTGCATGGATTCTTCTCCCTGAGTGTCTTCCTGTGGCATGCAAAATCACTTCAGACTAATATGACAAGACAATAAATGTTGTTTCCTTGCAAGGCCAACAGTGACTCATTAAGGATGGTTATAAATCTGTTGCCGGATTTGTAACTTTTAAAACTTTATTTTTGGGAAGAAACCCCACACAGAGATTCAAACTTTGACATGCCTCTTGTTAACTCTTGTTTTAAAAGGTGGAATCAACAGAAGTCCCACCCCAAGCCCAGCAACAGCTTGGACGTATATTCAACAGCGAGCTGAATGGATGAGAGATTGAGAAAGTTAACAAAAACCACATTTTCTTCCTTAAAGAAATATTTCCTCCTGACAGATTTTGGATTGCATGCTCTTTGAAATACCAGAGCTATCACAGCATGTTCCCAGAGAAAAAATATGAAAAGCTCCCAGCACTAAGTGCAAAACCTGTGACACCCACAGAGCAAACACACGGCTGTGTATGCAGATGGATAAAACCACACCCACCAATAATACACGTCTCACTAAAAATGGGTGTGAACAAGCAATTCACGGGGAAAATCCCAATTAAAACATCGTGGGTAAATTCAAGAAGGACAGCTTGGCAAGCCAGTCTTTTCCTGACCGTGCCTTTTGAACTCTGCTGCTGTACTGGGTGGGATAACTCGTCACAGTCTGCACTGACACTGGGACACTGGGAGGGACCTGGAGGGAAGGAGGGATTTGGAGGGGATTCAGGGGCCAGTCTGTGCTCATCCTATAGTCAACAAACCAAGCCAGAGTTCCATTTTGAGATGGTTTTGTTAATTTTTTTAGATAAGAAAATAAACAAGAAAAATAAGATGAATAACAGACAAATTAAAGAGATTTCTAAGAAGGAGAAAACCAGTGGAAGGATGCACCTAAGTAACAAATTGTAGATTAAAATCATGATTTTGCTGTGTTTGTCATCATACAGTGAGGATGCTGAATCTCGAGCCTCCTTGAATTCTCCAGGTTTCAAACAGAAGAGAGTTTCTTTTTTAGGTATTTCTGTTTCCTGGGATGTAACACCTCCCACCATGCCACAACCCTAGGCCTGATGCTTTAGATTGCAATGGGACACTTCTGATCCCGTGATTTTTAGAGCATTCTTCATTCATGTGATCATTAAGTGGCAGAACAGCCAAGAAATATTATATTTAAACACAAGTAACTAAGAAAATCTGGCCCCTACCTAGCTCAAAAAAAAAAAGGTGGATTGAGATGAAAGAGGTAATTTTTATTTTCTCTCTTATAGAAAAAGTAAGTCTAAAATATATTTTAAAATGGTCATTTAGAGGTTTCAAAACCAGAGGTGGTGTGGGTTTGTTATCCAGGAGGCCTGAGGGAACTCATCCCAAGGAAATTTCTGATTAAGCCAAAAGCAAGTGTAACCTCCCAGAGGCTCTAATTCCATCCACTGAAAACCAGCACATGAAACTCTCAAACTCCTGATTCTCTAGAACTGTACCAGGGGTCCAGAAGCTCAAATTCAGAATTTCTTTTTACTGATGACAAGTGAGGGAACAAAGAGAAAGAAGGAGCCTCCTCTACAACCCCTCTACTCCCTGTGGGAAGGAGAACTCAGAGAGAACTCAGACCTGGAGATCAAGCCATCCTTTCTTGTGTCTAAACAGAGAGAAATAAAATATTCAGCCAGGACGGGACATCTTCACTTAATTTCAGAGTGTTTTGAGAATCCCCTGCCTCAGCTGTCACCTGGAGGAGGCAGGATGCAGGAAGAAAATGGGATTTGTGACCATAAACTTGGCTTTCCTCTGTAAAACAGTGCTAACACCACCCCAAAGGAGTTTTGCAACAACCAAGTTAGCAGTTCTGACCATTAAATAATGGCATAAACACTTTCAAACTTCGTTGGGTTTTTTAAAGTCAATAGTACATTAAGAAAAAGTAAGCAGAAAATTAACTTTCCCAAATGTCTTCAGTAACTGGACAGAATTTCCAGCAAGCACCAGAGCTTTCAAATGAACAAAACGTCTCCAATTTTGGCTTTATAATCCAAAAATTCTCATTTTCTTCCTCAATTCATTTACTATAATTTACCCCTCCCCACAAGTTTTTAGGTGGTGGAGAAGATTAAAGATGATCCCATAACAGTCTGTTCAGTATTTTACATTCCCTGACCTTTTGTGTAATTTGATAAGTTCCTCTGGATGTCTCTTCCAAGCGTGGTGGGTGAGAGCTTGATTTATAAACAGTGAATGCACAGGGGATTTTTATGTACTTTGTTCACCCCATCAGTTTTTTTCTGGGCTCGTTTACAGTCTATTTGCAATTCATTAAAGGACTTTTCTTTTGGTTAAAATTGCCTTTCTGGGTTTTTTTATGTTTCCATACCAGAGTAGGTTTCTTTTGAGGAAGGGAAGTTTTCAGATGCTGTGACAGCTGTTATGGGGTCCCCTGCTTCCACTTCATGTTATGGATCTCACAGCTGTAGCACAGAAGGGGCAGGGTTGCTTTAAAGGAGGATTTTGATAAAAATCCTGCTCTTTCCTTACCTTTATCTTCAGTGTGAAGTAATGGAAGACCACTGTCTCCACTTAAATTCCAAGAAAATACCTTTGAAAGATCAGAATTCTTGGTTCTAGGCACAGGACAAGGATATTTTTCCTTTACTCGCAGTAAGACTTTGAGGACAGTAGATGAGATGAAGAATGAATCTAAAAATGTGAATTTTCTACCATTTCCTGCCTTGTCAGCAGCTTCCCCAGTGAAGGAGAAATGGGAATCTCCACTGGATGAGACACGGAAGGAGAATTCCATGAGGCACACACAGCTCTCAGGACAGCTCAACCTCAGGGAAAGGAAACCCACCAAGGATTCTGGGGACCCGAGGGATGGGGACCCTACAGGGCTTGGGGACAGCCCCAAACTCCCCCCCCACGAAGCCATGGAAGGGATTGGGGTCTCCAGGAACAGCAACACCTCAGAGCAGTGCAAACCACAGAACCCCCCCCAGACCCCACTGTGCCAGCAGCAACTTCCTGCTTTTAAAGAGGAGATCGAATTCAAGGCATTACAAAAGTTTTTAGGAAACTCAGGTTTTCCTTCCCAATTCCCTCACTGCCTCCCACCACTGAGTGTTTCTATCCCTCTGGCTCCTCTCCGGGATGCCCTGCTCAGCCTTTATTTACCCCATTTTAGGGTATTTAGAAGCCTGAGAAATGCCAAGTTAAAATAAAAACCAAACAAATAAAACGAGCAATTCCACTGCCACACATTCCAGTCCTTTAACAAAAGCAGGCAGTCTGTGCCAATTTTTTGAGGGATAGAAAGACAGTCTTTTGTGTCTTCGATCATGTCTTAACTTGGCAAAAAAACCCCAAACATATCAAAATATTTCTATTTTCTTTTAAATATACTGATATTTCTCCTTTGTCCTTAGTGAGGAAGATGAACTGGATGAAGGATTAACGGAGGCTGGTGGCTGAATGCCAGAATCCAGGGGGACTCAGGGAATGTGGTGTCATTAGCTGCCCAGTAATCAAACCAGAAGGCAGCTTTGAAGAATTTATATATGACCCAGTTTTCAGTTTCTCCAATACTTGTGCACATCACAATTTTCTTGGAGCATAAAACCTCTTGCACAAAAACATTTACTGGCAGGAAAAGTCTTTTTGTTGTTGGTAACCTGCTCTGTGACTGCAATTTGCAGGTTTTCAGATAAAAAAGGAATGGTTTCATCCCTCTCCCAAGCACAGCAGCTGATGCCAAATGTTTCAGTGCTCTGGGAAAGGCTTTTTCTCTCTCTATGGGGAGCACTTTTTCTGATCCCCAATGCAGCAGTTAATAAAGTCTCAATAGTCTTTCCACCATTTCCCTCAGCTCCCGTTCGCAGCCCTAAAACTCCACTTCTGCTGTCACTCTGCAGCCTCTCCAATCTTCTCTGCCAAATGATGTTTTCCTTAGCAGGAACTTCCAATGTAGCCCCAATTGTTTCTGTTTTATTGAGGGATTCCTCCTGAGTGGATTTTTCGATAGCATTTTTAACCACACCAGCAGCCACGCTCCTTTAAAGCAAAATTATCTCCAGCTCCCCGAGATTTAATAGCAGTAAAGTTTTTAATGCTACCTTACTCGAGTCCCCTGAGCCTGCAATAGGTTCCTTCTCTTAATATTCCATTATGTCTGACATGCTCTTGCCATCCATGGAGAGAGATTGGATCTTGTACTCCAAGCTTCCAGACTATCACATTCCTGCCTTTTCTAAAACATGCCCTGCTCTTCTCCTGGAGGTCATCCTGCCTCGCCTGGGAATGGAGCTTGCACACAAACAGTACAGAACAAGAAATTGAAGGCTGAGGGATTTTCATCTTTTGGCAAAGGCAGGTGTTTTGAGGATGTGTTTTAAGTGTGGAGCTGTTTTCCTTCTCTCCCAGAGCTATAACGCTGCTCCAGAGGGAGACGTTTCTCAGGAGCACACACGGGTCTCAGCAAGAGGGGAGGCTCCTGGCCACCACAGGGGACACACACTGACACCTCCAAGCATGAGGTGCCAAAATTCAGATCTTAGGAAAAAGGAAAATCAGAATTCCAGTCCCAGCTGTGCCAAACCAGGCAGTGCCAGTGCTCTCAGTAACACCCATTGTGTGCACAACCCTAATTCAGAATAAACAACTGGTTGGCTGAGAAGAACGTGTGCTATAATTCCAATAACTACAGAATTTAGGGATAATCTGGGTAGGGATTTGTGCTGAGGATATTATCAGCTGCTTCCCATTAGATCTGCTGAGAGTACCAAGATATTACAGTCACTGATATTTGAGATACTCAGATAAGAAGGACTTAGTGCTATTAAGTTGTACTTCTGTCTCTGAAAGATACATTATATAGTATATAAATAATATCACATACAACTTTAGGTAAGGTAAATGATCATCAACTCGGAGTTTTAATCTGCCACACAACCTTCCCACTTCATCATTTTTTTGGTTATGGATTTATTTTCAAAGCTGAATTAAGAGCAAATGTTGGGACCGTTGGTTGCACTCACTGGAATGTTTTCCCTGATCCCAGTTCTGAATCCTGACAGTTAAAAATCAGATGTCTGTCTTTGATGGAAGAATCATCACCCGAGCCAATAATTGTTATCCTTGCAAATCTCAGCACTTCCACTGCTTGTCCAGTGACAAAAGGTATAAATCAGCCCCACGGCTCCTAATTGGTGCCATTAGCAGTTGGTTGTTGCCCTGTGTTTGAAGCACTGATGCCACGGCAGGACAGTAGCTCTGGCTGGCAGCCAAGCCTTGCGTGTATTTACCATAACTGCATCCCAAGTGTGGGCCAAGCAGAGCCTCCAGAGGCTCAGATTTTGGGGATGCAGCTCTGAAACTTCCTCAGCACATCCACGTTATTTGCTTTATCCACTTAGTGACAGTACAAGAGGTGATGGCTTGCATTGCTGCCTGCCAGCACTAATTACAACACCCTAAAATTCCAGCATTTTCACCAAACATGGCATCTCTGCATGACCACATAAGGGCAGCTACACCATCAATAGCTGCCAAGGGATATTCACTTGGTATTTATGTATTACCACTCTCATCTCTATTACCCCAGCGTGGCAGATACCAACTGTTAATACCACACTGTCAATTCTGTCCTGTTCTCTAATGCCTGCTAGGTGAATTTATTTGTTTAGCCTGCAAATAGAATTATTAGAACTCATAAATGAAGAGCTGATTGTTGAAAAGAACTATCAGGGGGGCTGGGAATTATCTATGTACAAGGAGAAAAATCTGTGTTATGGTAATGGATCATACCCAGCTGCTCCAGTGCATGGATGTGCCTGTGCTGGATTATTCACATTTCATTCTGCTCAGCACTCCGGGCTCTCGGCTTGACTCTAATGCAATTCCACCACTGGTAACAACAGTAAGAGATGAAGTGTTCACCTCCTCTAGTAAATAGAACCTTGCCAAACCACTGCCCTGGCAGTGCTGCTCCTGTGCTGTAGCTTCCACAAGTAGGATTGCAGGAGCAGGGAAACCTCATGTGGAGAGCACTGGATTTCCTGAGCAGTGTGTGCCTGGAGTAGCTGAAGCATTCCAACAATCCTAAAAGGAATAAATAAAATCACCCCCCAGCCACCACTGTACTGGGAAGGGAAAGACAAATATTTCTGAGAACCAATGAAGCAGATTGACCAAAAACTCCTGCATCTTGCTTTAAAATTTACCAGGAGTATTTAAATGCTGCTGTGCCACTCCTCGGCTGCGCAGGAGAACTGCTGACGGTGCACTTTTCCAGTAAAGATGGAGCGCAATCTGTATGCAAATGAGATGCTAATATGGCATATAAAAGTAAAATTCAATAAAACAAGTTTGCACGGAGCTCACAGAAATTTGGCCATTCCTTGGCCTGGGCTCCTGGCTGGGTTTTTGCTGACTCAGTTTCCCCACCTCCCGCAGTTTATACAACTGTGTGATTTAGCAGATAAAGCGAGAGGCTTTTACTCGCCTCCACTGCCTTTTAATGAGCCAAATATCTCCAGCACTCCTGAGAGGTGGCTTAAAATCCTCATTGATCGCCCTGAAGTTTGTGCTGCTTGCATTGCAAAGAGCTCTGAGAGCCGGGGCTCAGCTGCTCCGAGCTGAGGGTGGTTCTTATCTGGGCTCGGATGGGACACGATTGTATAGAGAGATTTTAGGAGTAAGAAATTCTGGACTCAAGAGTTTGTTGGCAACCCGTGGTTTATAACAGCAGCTGGAATAATCTGCTGGTAAAATTCCAGCCCATTCGGACAGCCAGCAAAGGAGGGAGGAAAAAGAGGAGCTGTCCATTCCTATTGGGAAGAAACTGAAATTCAGCTCGAAAAAAAGAGAATTTACCAGGTTGAACAAAAACATGGGTTAACTCTGAAATTGCCCTCACACTCCTGTTTGTAATACAACATTTTGCTAACCAACTATGTGTTTTTGTGGATTCCTTTGGATTGGGAAATACCTTTAAGATCTCAGCACTTTCCAAACATGAATTAGTGATTCATTAATTACTGAGGTGAGAGTTTAACCTGCATTTCACAGAGCAAGAATCAAAAAAATCCTAGAGAGTAAAAGGCCCCAAAATTCTCCCTGAGGTGTCTCACTTTCAATATCAAGTGGGTATTTATGACTCTTAGATTTGTTTATTTGACAAAAGACCTTTAGAGACTGACCAGTCTTTATTGTTCTCCTTTTGGAAAAAGACCGGTCCAGAAGCAGAACTGGAACACTCTCTGCTCATGGCAGGGATTGTTTCCCCTGCAGAGAATGTCACTGCTCTGTACTCATTTTTACACTCTTCCCAGATTCACCACAAAAATCCCACTCTTTGTATGTGTCTCTCTCTCACATACACAGAGTTTTCTCTCTTTTATCTCAAATCACCTCATTATCTGGAAGTTTTTCTGCCCAGTGTTTTGCCAGAGACTTTCCAAGCCCTTGGAAAGTGCTTTTGCTCACTCTGGTCTTACAGAGAGCCCAAACTGGACAGCTGGAATACATCTTGTACTGTATAAAACTACAGGTTTGACTCAGAGGCTATGCTAGTATTTTTTATTTGAACTAATTAGGATTTGCTACTATAACTGCCAAAAATTCTTAATTGTATTTTAAAGTAGTTAGGCAAAACTGAAGAGTCAATATTTAGAGAAAATGTCTTTCTTTAAGATTTCTATAAAGAACGAACATTTATTTTCCCAATAAACATAAAACCCCCTGAGTTGCTCCATCCACTCCGTGTTTCAAATTTCTGAGTCTGTCTTTGAAGCAATAATTCCTTCAACAGTTCAGAAACCTCGGGCTGATCTCATGGAAATGACATTTCTTCATGGGCCATGTTTCGTGGGGGACTTTGTCTGCCAAAATCTCCCCCTCTTCACATTCAGTTCAGAAAGGGCTGTTGACTCAAACTCTGGGCTTCAAAACACAAGATTTGCCATTATTATCACTTTGTTTTACATCAGTTCTTCCAAATTCCACTTTTGCTCCCAGAGGTTGGGGTGAACGAGGCAGGGAAGGTGAGGGTTTGAGCCAAGATGGGAAGAGCTCAGCAGAAAAATGGATAGCTGAGCTCTCTGCTTGGCAAACCAGTATGAAACAGTAATGATTTGCAGGCACTGCAGAACAGATGATCTTTAAAGATTTAAAAGAGAATATGTTCTCTTCTTAAAAGAGAAATAGTGACTTTTCAGATGTGAAAAAATCCTTGTACCTTCCCCGGCAGTTTGTATTCAGCAGTGATAACTCCAGAAAAATTCCCCTCTTTACCTCCAGTGACCTCTTGAATCCTGCCATTATCTGGCATCTCTTCCAAGGCATTAAAATAAAAATAATAGCAACAACAGTGGGGTTTCTATCAGCATAAATATTTATAGTTACATTTTAATAATATTCATGCCATTTTCATAATAGAAAATAACCTAATGATGTGGCGGGTTATGCTTGTCCAGGGGTTCCTTATTTGCAGATCAAGAAGAAATTTCTTAGCAACTGGGAGGTGTAAATTGAAGTGATCTTTATTTCAGTACCTCTGCCTCAAACGAGATGCTGCCTTTAATCACTCCACCAGGTAAAAGATTTTTTCCTAAGTGAGGAATGTGAAGATTCTCCTCTCTTTATGCTGGTGAAAGCAACTGGTTTTCTTCTAAAGGCTGGGACAACTCTGCTGCTCTATTGTGCCTTGGTGTGCACTGTCCTCATGGGTGTCAGGACCCCCTGGACTTGGAAAGTCCTCGTGTGGTGTTTGGTAAATTTATTCAACCTGGAGTGCAGGAACTGCAGCTGGAAACTGTTTAAATATTGTGCCTTAAAGCCAACATTTGGATTTATTCCAGCAAATCCTGTGCATTTAGTAACAGCTGATAACAAAACATCATTTCCCATGCTATGACTAGTCTTTAAGCATCAGTAAAAATGTACTTAATCAATTTATATTAAATTACTGTGCAATCACCATGGCAGTTTAAGGCTCTGCCTATGTATATTAGACATTTTATCAGATAATTATTACGTTCCCTTAACTTCTGAGCATTACTTGATATTTTATATCTATACAACTGGTATCTTTAAATGGATATTTTATTATATCTGGACTACCACAGTAACGGTGACTGCATTAAAAGGCAGTTAGAGATGATACTTTTTAATTGTCTCTGCTGTGCCTTTTGGTGGAGGTGCCTCATAAAAGAGCAAAGAGTCTCTGCAGTAAACACTGCTCCAGAGCAGAGCCCTGGGCTGCTCCCTGCTGCAGCTGCAGGAGTCCCACAGCCCCGGCGTGCTGGCACAAGGCTTGCCCAGGAAGGACAAACTGCCTCCAATCCATCTGTTCCTGCTGCTTGGCCTCACCTAAGGACTGTGGCCAATAATTCTCCACCTCCAGGATGTTCTGTGCCCCTTCAAAGCACTTTACAGCCTTAAAGGCTTAGGAATGGTGTTTTTCTGTGTATTTTTCTGTGCTGCTGCACCAGGGCTGTGTCACAGCTCTGCTGACACCTCAGAGGTCACCTGGTGCTGCAGCCCCAGCACCTCCTCCTTATCCTGAGGTAGAAAGCTGCTGCTGAAGGTGGAGAACAGTAATGTCAGCATAAAGGAATCCTGAACCCAGCTTTTCATGCCCACGGTTTCACCGGGGTTTGGATCCAGCTTTGGAGGTACCACTCCAAACATTAATTTTGGATCACTTCACAAACTGGCAGAGCACGATTTTCTCTCCATTTAAGGAGTTGGGAAGCTTCGACCTTCCCCTACCTCTGCTGTTTGCTTTGCTGTCACCTCGTGCAAGTCCCTTAATTTCTCTGTTATCTTACTGTCTGCACCTCAAAATATAAACTAATTAATGAAGAACAGCCACTACTGACATTTTTGTCAGGCAAGGCCGTGTCTATTTAACCACAGGGAAGCTGCACACGCTTCCTTTGTGTGTCCCTACCAGTGCATTTTCTGCTCTGAGGTGAAATATAACCATTTTACATTATTGCAATTGTAAATGTCTGTTGTCAGGCCCTATTTATAATTATGGAAGTGTTTCCCTGGAGTACCCTTAGCAACTAATTTCAGGATCAGGATAAGTAGAAAATAAACTTGCGCTGGGCTGTGTAGACATTTATCAAATCAAATGATTACAGAAAATTAATCTTTCTATAGTGGTCTCTCAAGTCACGAGAAAGAAAGTGCATTTTAAATGCGTGAATCTCAGTGGTATGGGGAAAAAAACCAAACAAAAACCTGTGACCATGCACGCAGCCGTATACACTGGCCCTCTGAAATAAACATAACGTGGATAATTTCCTTCTTTTTCCTCTTACTACCTCACTAGACCCTCACTGTGAATTCCTTTAGCAAACAAGCTGATTGCATGGGCAAATATTTGCTCCGTTTTCCAAGTAGGTTTGCTCTGATATTTTTCAGTTGCTGCCTGTTCAGTTGTTGCCTTTTTAAAAGTAGGATTTTTTGAGAGACTTTAAAACACAATCTTACATTTGTGTGGCTCAACAGAACACAAGGCAGAGGCTCTGGGTACTCTTTGAGGGAAGAATTTGCCCATTATTTATTGAGATAATTTAATGACATTCAGGAGGCTTCAGCTTATCTGCATGTGGGTATTTTAACCTCAAGTTTCTTTTTAGGAACTATGCGAGCTAAAATACTAAAGGCCAACCTTGAGAGGAGATTGGGATGCTTCTGCAGTTCTGCCATTGTGAAAAAGGTCAGAACATGCCCCTGGAAGCATCAGGAGCCTTTCCAAGCTTTCCTT
This sequence comes from Platysteira castanea, assembly GCA_013397175.1. Classification (NCBI taxonomy): domain Eukaryota; kingdom Metazoa; phylum Chordata; class Aves; order Passeriformes; genus Platysteira; species Platysteira castanea. Next base: position 251,888 of record VYXC01004851.1, read on the forward strand.
GGCACCAACAGGCCCTTGATGGACCTGGCCATGACTCTGCTCGTGGGTCTGTGACCCCCTTCCCTTTGAACCCCAACCCTCCCAGTTCCAGAGATCCATGCTCGGACACGGATTTCTCCCAGCAGGTGATGCCATGGATCTCTCCAGAGCCATTCCCTGCTGTGGATCCAGCCCTGCCAGCCCTGAAGGAAGCTCTCCAGTGATGCTCTCCACTCACACCTGAGCTGGAGCAGCTCCAACCCAGGCCCCACCAGGCACAGGCTGCCCTTGTCCTCTGCTCCACCAGGCACATTCCCAGAGCCACATATTTATTTAATGTTAATGCCTCGTGGTCTTGACATTCATCATGTGCTAAGCTGGGAAAGTAATTAAAGTTAATTTCTGCTTGGGGGAGGATGAGAAAAGGTGGGGGGGGAGCATCCTCACTGTAAATTCTTATTCATATTTCTTTCCTGTTTTGTGATTCTCAATCGGAGTTTTCTAATAACAGATCATTTCTTTTTGTCTAACTTTAATCTGGCCCTGCTTGACAAGCACCATCCTTTTCATTGAAGGGTAAGACCACTTAAAGAAAGGCCAATAAGCCCTTGCACTGCTCAGCTGACTGGGGTGATTTGTCACCCTGTGCAGTGGTGGTCACACCAATGGATTTATCTCAAGGTAAATGGAGATGCTGAGACCTGGGACCTGGAGCTTTGATTAAGGCCCCCTTTTTGTAGTGTTGATAGATGTTGCTTGTGTTTATCTATTTGAAATGCCACTAAATCTGTGAATACAATGGAAAAAGAGAGTAGTTTGCAGCTGAAAACATATTAGTGATTTATGTTTCACTAAGAAGCACAATAGAGAGACAGAGGCTATTAAGAGGAGCTATTTTCATGAGAAATAGTTCTGCTTTAAAACATTATCAACCACACCTTGATAAAGACCTACATGCATGCATAATGGTGTTTACTTATCCCTTTAGTTGAGTGCAATATACATTTGGAATGCACAGCCCCAAATTATTAATAAGCCAGGAGACACTTTGCCATGCAAATGCACGGGAATAGGATACTTTGCATGTTAATTGTCTTCCAGAGAAAAAGCCAGCACGAGGCACTCATCCGGGACTTCAGGTGGGCTCCACATGCCTTAAAACAGCTCCAAATCCTACTGACCATTATTGCCAGCATCTCTTCACAACATTTGAGTAGAAATAACCAGAGGGATGACACAGAGGGATTATAATGCATCGATATAAGTTATAACATGAATCAATGTCAACAAGACGCACCCATTTAAATGAATAGGGTCAGATGAGAATGCTGGATCACCCTGACTCGCGTGACAGTTACAAATGCATAACCTAGTCTGCATAATAGGAGTGTACAAACCAGCAGAGATTTGTAAACTTGGTTCATTTCAAGCAGAACTGACCCACAGCAACGGAAAAAGGAGAAGCCAGCGGAGCTGTCTAGGAAAGAAGTGATTCTCTAGTTTGTTGTTTAACCAAAGGCATAATGAGGTTTCATTTTCTCAAGCTTGAGCACAGAACATGGACCTGAGCTGCTGTTAGGTAGCCAAGCCATTTATCCACAACCTTCAATTAAAAGACAGAGATAACACGTCCCCTTCCAAACACATTTCTGTTTACAAATGCAAAATAAAGCTTCCCTGCTCTGCCTGGTGTGTGCAAATACCCAGGCACGCTGCAATTACAGGTTTGGAATTAACTGTGCCGGGTTATGATTTATTGAAACGTTCCGAGGATTCCTCTCCGCCACTAATGAACAGCGGTGGAGGGGGGGAGGCTGAAAATGTGTGTGCACCTGGAGCATGAAAACTCCTGCAGTAAGTTCTGTACCTGTAGGGCGATGCTGGGGCTGGGGCTTGGCACCGCAGTGCACTGACAGCACAGCAAAGCTCTTAAATCTGGACAACACCTGCACCTCATTTGCTTTAGAGAAGCGCCATGACCTGACTGCTGATGGCGAGCCCTCCCTTCCATCCTCGGGATTATGACAAGTTATTAATTGCCACCATTAGCTGCAGCAGCCTGCCTGAGATCTCTGCTGCTCTCTGGAGGTGAGAAACTCCGCGTGTGAGCGCCGAGAGAGAAGCCGGGAAGCGCTGGGGCAAACAGAGCAACTATCTGCCCAAAAGGGATTGTGAGGCTGTGAATAATTTATTAGAAAACATTTTTCTTTGTCCTTCCCACAGACCCACAAATCCTCCCTAAGCGCTCTTTAGCTGCCTTGCAGATAATGTACTTACACATCTCAGAGCTTGCTAAATAGAGTGAGCAGGCCAGAGTTCACTCCTAGCACTTCTGCCCAGCACAGCTCAAACATCCTCACCCTCCTGGAAGTCCTTCCCGTAGTTTTTTGGAATTAGCCAGAAAAGCGAATTTTTAAAAGACAAATCCATGCTTGGAAAACAAAATTTTTCCCCCTTTTGTTTGTAACTGGGTAGTGAATGTGTCAGTTCCTCCAGCAGCCCGAATTTCAGCCTGGATTCACACCTCATTTCCCTCTCCTTCATGCACTTGTTTGAAGGTGCTCAACCTGTCTCATTAACGTTTTCAGACCCCAAACATCACCTCTCAGCACCTGATGAGAAGGTTGCGATTGAATCTGGGAAAGGCAAGTTCCTAACAGGATAGAGAGAGGAAGTGTCAACGTCAGTAATTTAATGTACAGCCACTGGCACACCGTGGAGAAATTTGGGTGTAAGAGAAAGATCACAGTGTTCAGAGGGGACAGGAGGGGAGGAGGATCAGAGTGAAATATGAACTGATCAGCAAACAGAGCCTTGAGGGAGCTGTGCTGGTTGGGAGCACGGGAAGGCTGTCTCGAGACACTCTCATGTTGTCCTGTTTTTGGATGTTGGTCTGTGGGTCAGCCAGGTGAGGAGGCCTCTGCAGAGTGGCACCCACGTGTTCCCATGTCCTTTGATAAACATGGAACACCCTTCAGATTGAGATCCAGGATGGGAAACTGCTGTCCAGGCAGAGGTTCAGGACAGAATCCAGGAGTTTGGAGAGTGTTGTCCTGTTTTTGCTAAAGCTTTCTGTGTATAATATGAAGTCGGAATTCTTTCTCACAGAGTTTCATGTAAACAATAGCCAATGTTCATTTAACTGTCTTTTCTGTTTTTCATTCCTTTCGTGATAAGAGAAAGTTTGATGAGCATCCTTTTTCTCCAGTGGGATTGAGGAGGAAGTGACATGTCCTCCAATCCCTTGTGGAATTGAGAAACCTATAAAGTCCCAGAAATGTAAATAAAGTCTTTCTTTTTTCTTCTTTCTGCTAAACCTAGCAGGTGTGAGAGTTTCCTTTATTGTGTCCTTTACTGACACAGGAGGGGAATTGAATTCAGCTCCTTGAGTAAAGAGCTTTGATTGCTCTGTTGTCACATAACGTTCAACTTTTAAGGAGTGAAATTCCTTTTCTTTCAGAGAAGCCTCGTAGGTTTCTACCCCGGGGGATGAGTTGGGGCTCTGAAGCTCAGGTGGAAACTCTTCCTTTAAGCCTGGACTCTGGCAGATGCTGTGCCTCAATTCCCCCAAGATCCTCACTTATGACCAGCTTTTCACACTAAAACACTGAACACTGAACACAAAGCCTCACTTTTCATCTCTGATCTGGCCCTGTCCCTTTGCCCACTGGGTCTGAGCCTCACTCGGGGTCTCCAGCCCTGTGATCCATCAGGCCTCACCTCCTTCCTCCCCATCTCCTCTTCCTCCTCATCCTTAGAGCAGGCACCACACCATGAGCTTGTCTTTTGCAACATGCAGGAAGGGTAATGCTACAATATTTTCATCATTTTTACATTAAAAATTGCTATCAGATGTGTCAGTCATAACTCAAACATAACTTATAAGAGTATAGAGAAGTATTTTCTTAGTGTACTACAAATCTACTTTTAACTGGTTATACAGCAAGTTTAAAGTTCACCGATAACATGTGAAATATACTGGTCTGGATGTAAATCCTGTTAGACTACATGGAAGAACTCCCAGGGAATTCCTGCTACTGGTTCCTCTTCAGGTGTTTGATTTTGCAACTCAAACAATGCTCAGTTCGCAGTGTTTCCTTATGGAGCACCTAAAAATGCACTTTTCCTTACATCCATCATCCTTTGCTAGAACCATTAAAATAGTTTAAACAGATAAATAAATCATGTCCATTTTAACAAGGCAGAATGTTATGGTGTCCAATATGGACAATTAACATTTTACCACTTCACTTGCCTAAAACAAAACTTTGCTCTCATCTGCTCCCCCAAGCCCCTCAGTAGTACAGCCATTAATTTTAGTCCTTCATTTCAACTGATAATAATCATGGAAAATAAGTTGATATAATGGGATAACACCACATCAGCCCAGTACTCCCAGCTGGGAGATCCCTGGGAACAGGAACCAGTGTGCAAGAGAGTCTGTCCAGCAGGGATGCTGGTGAGCAGGATTTATCTATACAGAATTTATAGCTGGATGTATCGAATATAGAAACACAAACACAGATGGGTTTATGCAGGTACAGGACCTGTGCACGCAGCAGGGAGCACCTCTACTGCATCCTGCTCTGTGCCGTGTTGCAGAGCTCAGAACAGGATTAGCAAGTTCTCAATTTGAGTCTGCCTCATGGTTCTGGAAGAGCAGGGGGACAAAACCAAAAGCCAGTCAGAGATCCACCAGAGAGAAATAAATTTGGGAACCATAAAAATCTCCTTTTTAGCACGGTGAGGAATCCAAAGCTCCCATCTAACTCACAAAGGTGCTTTTGGATGCCATTTTGAGACCCAAAGCTGGCTCTGGGGGAGGCAGCAGATACAGCTGGCACAGGGAGAGCAAAGGGTTAAGCCGTGGCCACACTCCAGGTATGTTTGTTTCTGCAGCAATGAATGGAGTCACTGTGAGGAGCTGAGTGTTATTTTAACACCTATTCTCTCCCTGGCTCTGTGGCCAGTTCACATGGAACCGAGTGTTTCCATGGAGGAGCGAATCCATCTGTGTTTTCTCACCTGCAGGTGTTGGGGGTTTAATTAAAAGCTCCGACTAATATGTTGCTATTTTGTGAAGGGATGTGAGTTATAGCAAAGGCAAATTATGAATGATAATGAAGACAAAATAACTCGCTTGGAAGCCTTTTTTTTTGTGTGTTTTTTCCCTCTTGTAACATAGGAGAATGTACTTTAATGAAATAATCAAGGATGAGCACTAATTTCCTCTCATGGCCTCTTTGTCTGTGCAGGCAAGGCAGGTACAGTTTCATTTGCATGGGGACTGCACCAATTTACTAAGCACAACCACTTAGAGCTTGACTATGAGTAAAAACCTTCAGATGCATTAAGGAAAGTCGAGCTCTCACACAGAGTTTAAACAAGCCTGCCTTCCGCGTTCAGACACGTGGAGTAAATTCGTTTGCCATTTGCAATAATTGGTTATTCGAGCTGCTGCACCGGGTGTACAGAGACACACAGCTGAGTTTCACAACCACCTGAATCTCTGGGCAGTTTGGATCCTTTCTCTTAATTGGTGTTAGAAAGTAGGAGTGAACGTGGTGATCTCACTTTGATGCAAACATTAGGACTGGAAGCGTTTCTGTACATTCCACATAGTGAAACGTGCTTTATACCTTGGAATCTCACTTTCAGAACAGAATACAAATAACTCCATTAAGACTTCCCAGAATGATCCCACCTTTTTCTCCATGTATCTGACATGATGGATATGGAAGGATCCTTTTAGAAAACTTTTGGGAAGGCAGCCATCCAAAATCTCCCTAAATTACCATCAGGACGTATCTTTATTTTATTACTCTGCCCCAGATTCTGACTCCTCCAGACCTCACCATCTCACAGGGGCCAAGAGATCCAAGCAAGCTGCCCTTGGTACTGATTTAAAAAGCCAGTGGAAAGAACAGTAAATAAAATTGGCCCAAGAGGCTGACAGAGCCCGGGGCAGTATCAGAGGGCTCTGAGGCATTAAAGAACCATAATACAAAGCACAAGCTACAACACAATTCCAGCAAGACACGAGTCTCTTACTCCCTATCAAAATACACAATATAGATCTGTCTCATGCCTATAAAAATTACAGAGAAATATACTTGTCATTCTAGGTGAAATAATAAAGGAAAAGAGGAAGGTGATGAAATGATGGAAAAAGGAGAAGATAAGGATACGCAGTGGTTGAGGGAAAAATAAAACACCAAGGAAACAGGATCGGCAGGGTTTGTAAGTGTGAAATACTCGGTCCTTAGGTGTTAGCACTGGGGTAACAAAGAGAGAATGGCAAAAAAAAGAGTAAGAGAAAGGCATAAACAACAGGGGAAGATGACAGAGGAAAAGAGAGATGGAAGCAGGCCGATGCCAGGAGGAGCAGTTGTTAATTACACTTAGGTGGATTTGCTGTGGACAGTAGCTTAACCTATTCTGTTCTATTAATCATTAGTATCCGGGGGCTTCCATTGCCACATGAAGTATGTATTATCTGTCCCCTGGTCATTTCTCTGGGGAAAGATGTGTGTTCAGGGGGTATGGAGAGATTCCTTTTCTTCTTTCTTAATATACATGTTGTTGTGTTTTCAGTTCCGAGATGGCAAGGTCAAAGAAATACTCCTTCCCTTGCACAAATGTGTCTTTGAGGCATCAGGGAATTCAGGAGAGAGAGAATCAAACAGAGCTTGCAAAAGGAAAGGGATCATAAAATGTGGTGTTTTCCTTCACCAATTCATTGTATATTTTTTGTCCAGGCTTTTGGGATCATCTCACCAACGAAAAATAAGACTAAATCCTCTGCCCATGGCCTTTTTCCCATCCTCTCCCTGCTGCTTTCATTTCACCTGGAATTTGCTCTGCTTCTACCTCACTGCTCCCACCCGAGCAGGTCTCCCACCTCTTGTTCCTGCAAACCTGAAGCTGCAGCACGCTGGGAACGTGGCACAACCCCGAGTCCCACTGCCCAGAGCCCCAGCTGGGTGCAATCCCACACTAGAGAAGAGGATTGGAGGTTTTTCTCACGGAATTATATGGATGAATTTAACCTAATTAACCTCGTGGCTCTGTAACCACATCCTGCAGTAGGGCTCAGAGAAGAGCCCCCAGACTGCCCTGGAGGATTGGTTGTGTGCAGCACGAGCCCCTCTGCATCCATAATCACTTCCTTGCTCTGGCTCCTCATCCTTGTATCCACCGTAAGTCACACCAGACACAGCTGATCTGACATTGTCACCTGAATGTCTCAGGGCTGTGACACAGCAAGAGCACCAAGGAATTACTGAGGACACCTGAAGCACTCTGACACGGCAGCCTGGCAGTGGTGGGGACACTGTGAGCACAAGGTGTTGGGAGCAGGGACAGGCACCACCAGCAGAGTGTTTTTCCTGCTCTTAAGGAAGGTATATCACTGATCATTATAAATGGATAGTGATTGTAAGGCTAAATTCCCATCAAGGGGTTGATGAGTCATTAAAACCCCTCAAGCTTTGTTCTCACAGTTTATTGCCTCATCACCATCACCACCCCTTCATGAAATTATTGTCTTTTAATTAGCTCTAGCCCTTTCATTACTGTCTGTATCTTTGCAGAGAAAGAAATAGGGCAACAGCTCGAACCAAGTGTCTGATTGCCCCTTCTGCAGCCAGTAATAAGGGATTAGAACAGGGTCATATAAAATTATGGCCTCTGTGATACAGCAAACTCATTTTTTTTCCTTAACAAAGGAGAACCTGGATATGTCTCCTGGTTCCTGTTCCAGGGGTATAAGGATCATGTTGAAGAGAAGCTGTGACTGCCCCATCCCTGGAGGTGCTCAAGGCCAGGCTGGATGGATCTCAGAGCAACCTGGGATAGTGAACAGTGTCCCTGCCCATGGCAGGGGATGGAACGAGATGATCTTCAAGGATTCTTCCAACCCAAACCATTCTGGGATTCTGAAGCATCATTCCCCTGCCACCAGGAAAGCCCCCAGTGACTCTTCCCATCTCTCAGCCTCTCCCACCAGCTCAGAAGTTGCTGTGCTGCTCGGCTGAGGGGCTGGTGGCACACTCAGCCAGCAGAACACGCAGCATGGGGCTGTTTCACCTGCTGTGCACCCACAGATCCCCTGTCTCCAACGGGAGGTGTTGACTGGAATATGCTAAATAACAGCAACATCCCAACTCTAGTGATCTGCTGTATTTAAAACACGGGTTTACATGCCCCATAAATTTCAGTATTTGTAATTATACGATATATATGAAGAGAGTGAGTGGAAGAGAGCAAATATATTATGTGAGGAAACAGCATTATCGATCCTGTATTATACAGTGCACAGGAAAATTAGTTAACCATACAGCTCATTGGTTTAAAGATGGCAGTAAAGTTTAAAGGCATTCTGTTGTGAAGTTAAATATAACAGCCATGACACAAATAGAACAATCGCTTTCCCGGATTTCCCTGGCAGCCAAGGAATCCAGGGGCTGAATCCTGCCCCAGCAGTGCTGCTGCAGCCTCAAAATAACCCCACAGGAACACACGGAGTTACTCCAGATTTACACCACGGTAGCTGGAGCAGGAATTTGGATCCAGAGGTTTAAATAAGGCTTATGTAATAAAATGGGAATTTCTAATGGTTCCCTGTGGGGAAGGAAGGCAAGGTGAAAGCTCCATCTGCCCAGATCAGAGAGGGAGTTAACAGAAATGGACTTCAGCTCCTCACAAGTTATTTGATCTGAAAGAGTTTTGTTTGTTTAAATGAAAACAGATCAGAGCAAGCAAAACTATTTACTAAAGGAGGCACCCCTGGGAGTACAAGCCAACCCTACCATGGGCTTCTCCATTTCCAGTCAGTTCCTGTTGCATTCCAGCTTTTAGCCCACTTGTGCCTGGGGTGGGGGCTGGTTGTTCAGGAGGAGGGCGGGCACACCACCAGCTCCAGGTCTCGCGGGGATGTGGGTGCATGGCAGGAACAGGAGTGGCACAGGGAGCACTGAGGCTCCCAAGCCAGAGACCAGTGGCCCCAGGGCTCATTCCTGCTTCTGCCAGGCCTTTGCTGTGGGACTTCCAAGGTGTCACTCGCTGTTCCATCCCTCCGAGAGGTGCCAGATGGATGGGGAGTGCGGCGGGGATACAAGGTCTGGTTACGCCATGCTGGGCAAGGCTTTCTTTTTCTCCAAGAGAAAATTCCACAAAATACAAAATGAGACCAGCACGCTCCACTCCGGAGCCATCAGTAGCTCCACAGCAGGCTGCAGGCTACACACAGCTGGGGAGTGGAGCAGTGGAAGTCAACAGAAAATAGAAGGAATTGCAGAAATACTGGGCAGGAAGATGGAAAAAATAATAAATTCTGCATTTAATTTCTCGCCCCCCATTTCATACAAATGTGATCTAATTTAATTTCAAAGAAATCTCTCTCCCGGATGCTTCGAAAAGGTTAAAATGCAATTTTCTGAAACTAAGTTATTAGATAGAGGAATATTAACCTTTGAGCCCCATAGACTTTTACTCTTTTTTATCTCCTTTTCATTTTTGTTTGTGGGTCTATTCATTTTTTGGTGATGTCGGCCGTGTTGCTAGGGAACAGGCGGGAGCTCGGCAGCCGGGCTGTGCCTGGGCTCCGTGTGGCTGGACCCGCTCCCTCCTTCCCAGCGCTCGCTGCCGGCGCTGCCGGCCCCTCCAAAAAGCATTTATCACATCCTCGCTCGGTAATGGCCACTCAGGAGAGGGGAAATTGAGCTGACCCGAAGGCCAAAGCTGTTAGGGAGACTGGTGGGAAGGGTAAAAGGGTCACAGTACCCTTTTCCCACCCACTTAGTGGGCAGTAAGCAATAGAACAGCAGTGCCACTGTTTCCACTAACATATCCCGAGGCTTTGCACCTGAAATAAATGTTTGTTTGACATTAACGATAAAAAAAAAAATAAAATCTGGGTTCCTCACAGAAGCTGGTTATGCTGTTTAAACTTCTCCGAGTAGGGGTAGAGTGGGGAGAATGGCTTAAGATCTGATTTGTTGGGCACTGTGGACATTAGAATTATTTCCTTTTGATAGCAATAACTCTTGTATGTCCCCATCTCCTTTGATTCAGAGAAGGCAGGAATCACAGGACCAAAACAGAAAGTCCTTTGTTTCCGTTGGGTCAAAAGCATTGCCTACCACGATGACCCGAAAAAAACCTGAGTTCTGACAAATCAAACACATAAATGAGCAAAATCACCCCAAAAATTACCTGCATGCACAGCCTGGTTTATATTTCTGCATGGTTATTTTATGGAGGCATTTACAAACTGAGAAAAAACCTATTTTCTAACAGAAAAGGAAAAAAATGGGAATAAACTCATCTCTGTTTTCCTGCAAAAACCTAAAATTCTAATTTCTTCTGGAGATCATGTGCGCTCATAAGAGCTGCAGGACTGAAATCCTGATGGAAACAGAGAGCCTGGTTTTTAGAAAGCCATAAGAATTTATCTTGCTCCATTTCTTACATCCAGGGACCTCTCACAGGTAAAGGTGTTCCCAGGCAAGCAACACTTTTCACCATTAGACCCTGACTGGGGACCCTTCATTGGTGTCAGCAAAGAGCAGGATTTGGTGGCTATTAATTAGCAAAAATCATTGCTTATGTGGCTTCTCCCTCCCGCAGAACTGGTAAATCATAATGAGATTTCTGCTGCTGTATCCAGTGTTCTCAAACAACAATATTTAACCAACAAAAAGAGGCCGAGTCAATCTCGGTTTTAGTGATTCCCAGGAAAGTCATCAAATAAAAATGTGAACTTTAAAATTGATCAGGATTAATTTCACTGACACTGTATCATAACATATATCTCTTTGGAGACTCATTTGTTGGGCTGCGGATGCAAAGAAAGTAAGGAAAGAAATAAATCAGAATACAATAAGGCAATTAGACTTTTGCCATTGATAGAATACTAAAAATGTCTGATTTATCAAAGCATTAACAAACAGAAGTAAACACAAGACGTATATTTCCCTGCAAAATATCTGGTTAGGAAAAAGAAAATAATAAACAAGGCTATGTTTATCAATAAATTTAATTTCCCAATATTGTGCCTCTCAGTGTGGAATGCCATTTCATCTGCTAATTTCAGGAGTGCAGCAATGGAAGGTGATTTATCACACGAACACCAATACAGTAAAAATCCTCTTCCCATCTCTCCGAAATGATCTCGCTCCGAAGAGAACATTCCCTCTTCTCCACTGTCATCTGCATATTAAGGATAAAATATCAGTGGTGTTCACACACACACACACAGATCCACCTACACCAATCTGATTTCCCAAACCTTTTACTGGGTGTCGGGGCAATTATAGGGGATTCCTTTAAATCCCAATGATTTAGAGCTCTACAGAATTTACTGGAGACCCAGAGAGTGGCAATGCTCCTCAGAATGTTACTAAAGGCATGAAACACTTCCATATTTCACAGTTGTTCTGTTAGAATAATACAATGAAAACAGTCAGATTGTGAGTTTTATTTCCTGTTCCTGGCTGCAGGGAGTTGCAGTCTAAAGGATGGGAGGCAGCGCTGGCTCAGGGATCATATTTGGGCTGCTTACTGTGCTCGAACACCTGCAAAGATGGCAAGGAACTGTGTCATCCTAAACATCTGAACAGAGTTAACTTAATCTGGAGAGGAGGTGGGATGCTGGGTTACCTCGTGGATTTCAGAAAGGTCTGGCATCACAGGGAACAATCCCACCTGGGAAGCGAGGGAAGGGAATAATCCTCACTCGAGGTCCCTATAAGGGAATTTTCTGTTATCACTCCTCAGTCACTGTGCTGTCCAAATACCACCATCTGTACAGGATATTTAAGACTTCCCCAAAATGTTAGTTTGTCAGAACAAACACAAAGGTTTTTGGAAGGAGCAAAACTAAAGGAAATGATGTATTTTAGAGAGAGGGTGAAGGCAGAAGTAGTTAAAATACAAGGTAATATTCCTACAAATGTCTGAGCAATATTTGGCCAGTCTAAATTGGTCAAAAATCTGAATTTTAATTTAAGGTTTTTATTTTAAAAAAAGGTAAGAAATCAGATGGCAGGAAATAGAGCCTAGTGAGATATTGAACAGGTGAGTGGTGGTACAATACAGATGGGGTAAAATTCCCCATCAACTCCCCGAGATGAGTTTTCCAACCAATGCTCAAAATTGGATATATATTGTCTCTCACCACTTGCTGAAAACGAATTGCACACTTCCACCCTGAGCTAACACGTGCATAACTCAGAATTTCCCTAAACCAATGCAAGAACCAATTTCAAAAGGCAATCTGGAAATTATTAATTTAAGAAGGCTGAATGAAGTGTATCGTGCTCTGTTATTGATCTGAATACAACCGATTGTAACAGATAGATCCATTTCTCACAAACAGCAATGGGAAACTCATCACTGGAGTTCCAGAGGGTCCATAAGCACCCAAGGATTTGGCATAATGTATCTTAAATATGAGATTATAAGGAAGGCAGAGCACAAGTGTTTAACTGCTTCTGGATGCCAGCATTTATTAATCATAATCCTCCAGGAAACCAGACCAGATGTCTCGAAACACCCTGGACCAGTCACTTAACTGATAGCAAACCTGGAAAAACAGTATAATTTATTGAGCACAGTACCAAGCTGAGTCCAAAAAGCTATTTGAAAAGCGAAGCAGGATTGTACAGACTTTTAAATAAAGCTATTGTACTTTCCCCTCTTTCCCCTGTTATCCATTCCTGGAACTATAACATATTGTCTCTTGTCAGGGACCAACATGAAAAGGAAATTACATGGCTGTCTAAAGTTATGTCTTCACTGCAAACCAGTCTTTCAGTGAGCTTTGCATTGATGGCTCTCCTGATGTTACAACATAAGCAAAGAGAAGGGCGGGGAGTTTTCTCTTGGTGCATCTTGTGCAGGTCAGACTCAAATTGTGGGAGAGAATTAACCACAGTTAAATACTCTGGCATGGTAACAACACCTCAAAGGCTCCTGTTGTCTGTTCTATTTTGCTGTTCTATTTTGCCGAACAAAAATGTGTTTAAAATCTACATTTTCACTAAAAAAAAGAGAAAAGTGATGAAAATGTCAATAGGCTAAAGGAAGGTGGGCAATAAGGTCTACTTGAGTGTGAAGAGAGCCTGATGCCATGATTTTTTCAGAAGCAGGCTTATCTCTTATTTACCTGAGCAGGTTATTAACAACACCAAAACCCAGTAATTAAGCACAGATTTGTTGTTGCCACTTTACAGAAAGAGTAAAGAGATAAAGACAGTATTTCCATATTTGCTGGGTCAGGATGGAGTAGGGCTCTAAGTTTTCCTCACTTTTTCCTGTGGCTGAAATTCAGACCTTCCCACCTGGATTTGTTTGCACGTGGATTTACTTCCTTTCTAAATGTGAGTCTCAACTGCCTCGTGGTTATTGACTCTCCTCCCCAATGCTTCTCACTAGCAGTAAGACTAACCTGTTTCTAGGAGCTTCTACAGTTAGTTATTATTTAATTAGATAGAAATCATGACAGATGGAAAGTTGGAGAGCACAATAATGTTCCCTGATTTTAGCCCAATTTAAGCTAAACTGACTGCACTAAACAGGATTACACCAGGAGCAGCAAGAAAGTTTTGTAGCCCAAATTCCTTCACAACTGAGGATATTCCCAGAGGCATCAGTGTCAGTGAGAGGCTCAGTTCTTTCTGAGCATCAAAAGCTGCTTCCCTAATGATTGTCCCATTGAAAACCCCTCAGACACTATCACATCTGAAACAGGAATTCTTCAAATCATAAACATTGAATTATCAGACACAAAGATATTGATTAAGGAAGAATTTATCAACTACAAGAGAAGTGGGATGTCAGTACACACTTGCACTCCTTGGAAGCCTGGTGCTCAGGTAGTGTCCTTTGGAAATCCTAAAGCACAATAAAATCAAGTGACAAAAAAGTGATTGGCGCTGTTAATGCACTCCAGGCTGCTGCTCCTTCCTTTCCCCAAAAGTTTTTGGTGGTTTTTGATGAGGCAAATCCTTTCTCCTCCATCTTCACCTTCTCCCAGGTGATGTTTAGCTCAAGCAAGCCTGATGCCATGAAGCTCCTTGTGGGTTTGTGGTGCTTGTGTGTAAAGCTCTGGGACAGAAATTTATATTATATATATTTGGGGAGATGAAGGAGCGGCAGCCTGGAGTCCACTAACAGCACCAACCACTTTCTCAGAGCAACACAGCCTCAGTCCATCAGGGGAGTTCATCCTTCTCCTCTGACGTCCAGAGTCCCCCGTAGTGTCCCTGCTCCCACATCAGCTCGTGCTAGGAAAACACAGCTGCCAGTTCTCAGGGTGTGTCTGGGAAAACACAATAAGGACGCTCTCACACCTGCCAGGTTCAGCAGAAAGGAGGGGAAAGACTCTTTTATTTACATATGTCGCGTTTTATACAATTCTCAACTTCACAAGGGATTGGAGGACATGTCACTTCCTTCTCAATCCCACTGGAGAAAAAAGATGCTCATTAAAGTTTTTTTATCACAAAAGGAATGAAAACCAAAAAATACTGTTAAGTAAACATTGGCTATTATTTACATGAAACTGTAAAAAAAAAAATCTGACTCCAAAGTTAAAAACAGAAGACTTAGCAAAAACCAGGGCAACGTCAGGGAACAGCTGAGATTTGGGGGTTCCTACCGAAACCCAAGCTGTGATAACGGGCATGGAAGAGCTGTGGTTCACGTGTGTGTTACTAAAACAGTCAGAGTAAGCTCCACTTGTTCAATGGGCTGCTTACAGACTTACATGCCACCAGCCCCAGTTAATGGGAATAAAAATTGAAACTGAAGTATGAGTGATATCCTTTTGATGTGGCTTGTGTGTGCTCTTTCCTTTTATAGCAGATGGAGATTTTTCTTGCAGGAGATTAAGCTATAAGTTGGAGAATGTTTTCCTTGATGTTTGCCACTCTGGTCCTGATGGATATGAATGTAAAAAATGAATGTGAATGGGGGTTTTTTTTAATTAAATGATGTGTCCTTGTGCTCCTTGAAGTTTGGGGATGCTGAGTAATGCTGTGCTATGCCCTGCATTCTCTTCATAGGTTCTGTGCTGGCTGAATTAATTACAAGACAAGCCTCTGGAATTAAGGGTATTTTAAGTTCAGAGGCATCTGTTTAGAGTCTCCTAATACCTCCAGCCCCTTTGGAAATGTACTTGTTAGTATGAGTGGTATAATTTTCATTTCCGCTGGCATGGTTATAGCAGGACTTCTTCAGTTTCACACACACTTCATTTGACCTATCAAGGACATGAACTGAAGATGTTCTCTCACCATTTTTGTTTTTCTAGCAAATAGAAGCGAAAACATTCATTTAAATACACCCTAAGCATTAAAAGAATGTTGCTCCTGCTGCTTTTCTCTTTAAATACCAAGATGATTGTTATTTTTTAAGAAATAAAAAAATGCAAGAGGAAAAAATGCCATGAAGATTGCAGAAATCTGTAAGAACAATGTATCTGTCTTCCCTGTAATTGGTGCAAAAATAAAATGTGTGAATAAAGTATTAAATATCAAATTCATTAAGTAGAATGGTAGCAATAATAAGTGGGAATAAATTGGAAATAAAACTGAGACTTCAGGAGGCTTGAATTCAAAGCAGGAGTAGATTTCGCTCTCTGAAATAATAGAATTTTGGTTTTGTTTTATAATTACATATTGAAGGTGCTGAATATCACATAAATACTCAACTGAAGGAAGAAATTCCTCAAATATCTGCTTTTATGGAAAGAACTAAAGCCTGGCAGATCTATGACCCAGAGATCCCGAATATTCTCAAGGATGCAGTTGCACCTGGCATTGCCCACAAGGGAAATTGAAGTTTGGACACAAGTCCACCACACCTACAGCAGAATTCCTGCAGCACAGCCCAACACAGGTATCAGCACAGATCCAAGCCATGCTTATTCCCTTGCCAATGGAAACCAGAGCTGGACAGCTTCTCCTGAAACATTTTTGTGCACAAAACACGCACAGCTCCATCACTTCAAGGTTCAAGCAGTTGCTCTGCAGTGCCAACACCAGGGCGAAAACAGTGTAAAAGAAGAAAAGGAAGATGTTATCTGGCTGATGTTATGGCTGCTAATGTTATTGTTGCAGCTTCCAGTCCGTGTTGGTGGTGGCCACAACAAATACTTGGCAGATTCAGGGAGCTTGGAAGGAAAAACACAACGAGGAAACACCTCATTGCAGAGGGAAAGGACTGAGGTGAGGGAGGAAAGTGTGTGTCTGACGGGAGGAATATTCCCACAGGGATCTACTCTTTAGGACAACCGGAACCATCAGCTGGTGGAGGTCAGCCATGCCTTGGGAAGGAAGGATCACTCTGGGCATTTGATATCAAAATTATCAGATATCAGGCCAAAACTGAGCCCAGGTCCTTGTGCTCCCTGTACCTGCAGTGACTGATTGCTCTGGTTCTCTGGTGCCTGCTTATGACACTGGTAGGGAAATGGGAATTCACTCCCAATGGCTGGGGCCCTGGAATCAGGGAAGAGCATCCTGACAGAGCAGCTGGGCACAAACAAGAGGGAATCACCAGTGGGGCCTCCTCCAAGAAGTCTCTGCACGTTAGGAAGAGGTTTTGTTATCTTCCCTGGCTCCTGAGCACACTGGGGTGGACACAGCAGATATTCCCTTTCCCAGGACCTGTCTTTAATTCATCATGGTCAACTTCAGGAACAAATTACAAACCTAAAGGAAGTGCAATCAGCTTCTTGCAGGACATGCACTGGAAAATTTTCCTGCTGTTTACTTACATCTGCAGACTTTTGAAGCCCCTCATTACAATATCGTTACTCTGCTGTGTAAACTGGACACTTTAATATCACCAGCCCAGAGTGAAATGCCAACATACACACACGCCGAGGATCTAAAAGGTGCTCAGCCACTGAGGGCTGTGGCCAAAGCAGGCATATCTGAGATTACACATGTCAGCAAGGAGGACACTTGTCACTGAGACCCCGGGGTGCTTGGAGTGACAGGAGTGCTGTCCCTCCTCTCCACACTTCCCATTGTTTGCTTGATGTAAGTGTAACACTGACCTAGAATTAATTTCCTGATGGTCACTTAAACTCTTCTGTTACCTTCCTTTCCCCATCTAAATTACTAATATGGATTTACAGCCTTCCCTACCTCTTAATAAGGTTTTTTTTCGGGGAGTTGTGCTGTGATGAGAGGCAGAGCACATGAGGTGGTGCTGTACAGAGTACATTGCACAGCCATTTGTACTGTAAATCTCCTTCTATGGGCTGTATTAATATTCTGCATATACCCCATCAACCCATAATCTCCTGGCATTACTCATCTCCAAAGCACTGCTCAGCCAGGTTTTGCATTGGCTTTTTCCTCAAAAACTTAACAGATAGCAAGTAAACTAAACTGATGCGAGAAAGCTCCGTTCATTGGAATCTAGGGAAAAAATAAATTGTGTTGGCACATTTTACTGTGTTTCTGAACAGAGCAATAAGGCTCCAGCCTTAGCTGAGAATAGCTGGGATTTTGGAACTCGCTGAAAAAGTTTTCTCTTGGAAGATGGATTAAATTGATCATTTTTTCCTAGACGGAGTGCACTTCAGGCTCATTTTGCTTTGTAATTAAGAAGAAAGCCAGAAACATCATTTACACATTAAGAATTTAATAGATATATTTTTCTAGCTTTATGCATTAGCACAGGACAGCCCATTAATGAAATAAGTCTTCCTTCAGGGTCAATTTAGATGGGCTGTAATCTTCTGCAAATATATTGCAAATGAGGATCATTTAATGATCTTAAAACTAACTGCCAGAAAAGGATTGTTATAACTCTCCAGACAACAAAAAGAGGTTTTGGCATGACTTGCAGTACCTTTGTAATTAGCAAATGTTTAATTTCAACCCACCAGATCATAAAATTTAAAATACTATCTTCTGTGGAGGTCAGCTCCAGACTCTGTGACCTGGGGTGTTAATTCTGAGAAAGGAGAAGCCTGAGGTTGTGTTTGTCACTCAATACAACAACAGCTCCAGCTCCCTTCTCAAATCTGGACCCTTCAGTTGACACCTGAATCCACTTTTTGAACAATCAGATCCTGACATGCACGGAGAAGCTACAAGAAAGGATTTAGTGACAGCAGGAGCACATGGGTGAGAATGAACATTTAACTCAGGCTGGAATTTGTCAGTGTAACTCTGGTAGTTGGACACGAGTATTTTTTGTAGGTGGTGGCACTAAAGCACTTCTCCATCTCCCTCTCTGTGTTCTGCCTGTACCAGCGTCTCTTTTTCCCTCTTGCCCTGTTCTAGCTTCATTCAATCACTTTTTGTGCTCCAAAACATGGCAGAGATCCTCAGGAATTTGGGAAGGGGCTCTGCATGTTTTGTAACTCACACAACAGCCCCTCGATTTTAACATTTTCTGACACTGTAGGATGATTCTTCTGCCTCCCCTTTCTCCCAGAGCCAACCCCTCTAGTGGAGTATTTCAGTAGCCCAAGCAGGGAAAATCCCTGTGCCTTTGCCAGCCTGACTTACAGGCTTTCTGGCAGTTTTTCTAAGGTGTCTTACTCAAATAAATGGGCAATTTGCTCGCTCCAGTTTGACAAGTTGGTCTCTAGGACATTTCTGATTTCTTGTACCAGTAAAAGCCTTGGAACAAATTTTGTATTAGTACAAGAAACACATTCTCAGTTCTGTAAAAGGTTTCCAGTTTCTCTGCTATCTGATGAGCAAAAATAAGTAATTTTCATCGTCTTCACCTTCCTTCTTTCCTTTCTTTCAAAATCACTTTTAAAAATCACTTTTACTTGTTCCACATTTACTTGGTTCATGTTTTATAAACTTAGAGCCATAATTCTTGTAAATGGCAGTGGAGTAATGGGAGTTTTGTACTTGGTTGGGAATTTTAATTATTTCAACAGAGGCCCATTTGGGTCAACACCAAATACTAGCGGAAATTTTAACCTAAGCTTGTTTCAATCTGCCTAAGTGCTTTTAATGGAAATACCCAGAGTTCAGGGACCTGCATATCCAACAGTGACTTTGACGAAGTTAAGGATTTTGTGCTGCCAGCAAGAGACTCATGGTCTTTGTTCTGTCTTCAGAGTGACAGAACTGACTTAAAATTCTGTTTTAAAGGGAAGAGTGCAGTAAAACGTGTTTCCCAAACTCTGACAGGTTTTTTGGCTCCTTTTGCTGTCAGAGGAGATGCTCTATGAGCCTGAAGCAAAGTATCACTGAGGTCAGCATTTCTGCAAGATCTGGCCAAGATGAAACAGATTTGGCTATCATTTTCCAGGAGGGACTAAATACAGACAAACTCGAGGAGTGAGGAGTTTGTGGGAATGCCCCATAGGCAGTTACTTCTCCAAGATGTTTGAATCTTTGTTACATGTGTGCTGTTAAAAACCCAGGACTGTGGAATGGCAATCAGCCCGGGGAGCAGCCCTTGCCAGCGGGGCAGCGTTAATTCACCGGCTCAAGCTCTAAGAAATCACCAGGCTTTAAAAAGGGGCTCGTACACAGCCTGTATTGTTGGGATCCATTGAACTCCGTGAGGAAGAAAACCTCTGGGGCTGGCTGGAGGCACTCTGTGCTTCCCTCTGTTTTATTGCACACCCTCAGACACAACGTGTAAAAAAGGTCAAGACATCATGTAGGTTTTTGCATTAAGCAGCAGAACACTAATTAGTTTTACTGACAATGAGGTTTTGTGCCTGTGTTCTAATATTTTGGTGTTTAGTTTTGCTTGAAAATGAAGTCGAACATGATACAAAGCCTCTTCTATTCTCTGTTGTCTTTCCCTCAACATTATTTTTAAGCTCATCATGTGTTCTCCAGCTTGAGTGCTAAGTGTTCTGTTGCTTCAGTTTTAATTGAATGCTCCTACTTCACAGAGAATAAAAAAGCACAGTCTTGTAGGCCATTGGATTTATCTCTGAAGTGGCATTTGTAGAAAACATCAGGTAGTAATTGTTTCCCCCAGCTCTGTCTCTGAAATTTGTCCTACTGAGAGCTGCTGCAGCCCAGCCTCTGTGTGTTTAACTCACTGCACTCAAGGCACATTTTGCTGCTTTTTCCCAAGGATATTTACTCGAGTTATACTGATGAGAGGCCCTACCTAAACAATAAAAAATTTTGTTAATAGGCTTTTGCAACCAAATGATCTTTTATGAGTGTTTTTTGGCTGTAGATAATGTTGCTATTGCATTAATTCAGGCTCTACTTACTGCTTTTATATATGTGTGTGGTGGAAACAAAGCCTAACCTCAGCGAGCTCCAAATGTCCCCATCTACAAAACAGTCACACACCTGTATAAGATCATTCAGCCAATTGCTTTTTGCAAAAAGTTAAAAATATGTGTAAATGTCTGCAGGATTAAGGCGTGTTAGCATTTTGGTTGTCAGTGTACGGGAATGCACATCGAAATGCTTATTTCATCAGAATTATTAGTGGCATAAAAGTATTTCGTGGTTGTGATGATGCTGCTAATAATAATAATGATGATGATGATAATAATAATAATAAATAATGCCATAAATAAATAACCATTTAAAAATGGCTATAATATACTCATCCTGCATACTCTTAGAAGAGACAAGCTGCTTCTGACTGTGCCATGAATCAGCCAAGTGCTTCAAGACAACTTTTGCCCAAACACAAATCCAGTTTATTTAGTCAGGCTCAATACTGTGTTCATGCGGTTGCAGAGCTCTCAGCTGGCTCGGAGAGCAGGCAGACTGAATGCTTGCCTGCCCAGAAAGTGCTGTGGAGAAATAACCTCCATTTTTGGCACAGAAGTGCTATTTCATTCAAAACAATGATACTGTTCGAAGTACACCAGTCAGGAATGAGAGCAGTGCAGAGGCACACTCAAAAGCTCAATTCAACAGCCACATGACAGGCTCGGAGGCAGCTGTAATGGCAGCAGTTCAAAGGTCTAAAGAGCTCCAAGAAGAAGGAAGCCAAAAGCTACTGTGGAGAAGAATTTGTCATAACTTAGCATCCTGGAGCATCCAAGTAAATAAAGCCAGTAAAAAAAAAATATGTGCGCTTTCCTCACCTTCCAGGAGCAATGGGGAAGGGGGGAGAACACGGATTAAGTCATATGTAATAAAACAAGAGGGTGAATCTAAACATTTTGTCCTCCTTTAATCACAGCCCACTGCAGTGCAGCACTGACTGACGCTCCCCACTCCTGCTCTCCGCTCCTGCACCACTGCCAGCGGGAATGAGCTGGGTGCCAAAAATTGTCAGTTGGGAACTCCATCTGAAAGAGCATTTTCTGCTTCACAGTGAGCGAGAGTGGCACAAACAAGGCTGGCTTTTCTTCAGGACTTTGGAAGAAAATGGCCTGAGCAGTAAAGCTCTAATCAAATCCAGCTTTCCTCAAGTCTGACAGCTTTAATTTCCGGGTTCTTCTTTCACGGAGTTCCAACCTGTGCTTTTCAACACACATCCAGGATGGGACTCCTGGCACAGTGGGAAGTTTGCACTCTCAGGTGGGATTGGCCTATTGGCAATGCCCAGGCAGTGGCCACCAGACCCTCGGGGTGTGTCCCCTGTATGAACTGGGTGGCTGAGACCTCCCAGCCTCTTCCCGAGCCAAACCGAGGATCTCGTGGTGGTGACAGCCCGCTGTAAGAACATGGGGAGGGACACCAGGGTGGGATGGCACAAATCCCAGGCATTGCCCGGGCATCTTTCCAGAAGGACTATGGAAATGCTACCACACTGCCTCACAGGACATTAGCTGACAGAACTGGGGAGGGATTTGGGACTCCTGGGAAGCCCAAACTCATCTCTCTTCCTGGGAAAATCCAGGCTTGGGCTGGGGTGGAACACTGAGCATATCACCCAATCTGCACAGGGCAGCTGCAAGGAACTATAAAGTAAAGAGTTCAAGCTGAAAAGTCTCTGCTGAGCAGAGGAGCAGGTTTTTCCCAGTTTTACAAGTGTCCTTAAGAAACAAGGGTACTACAAAGGTCTTTCAGCTGCTGATACAGAGGTCTGGGATGTTACAGACACCAGAACAAAAGGACAGGCTCAGTGCTGGAGGGCTCAAAACACAAGAGTAGTTTTTGTACTAACTCTGTCTTGTTTACAACCGAGTCCTAACCAAACCCATAATATTTAGGGGCCACGTGCTCTGATCCCTTTATTTCCACTGAGGAGCCTCCTCCTGTTTTGAGGTTTCCAAAGGAAATGGTCAGGGAGCAGCCCACTGCATGGCACGAGTATGTGAGTAAGAATTTTCTTGAAAGCCTTGCTGGAAATGTCATCTGATCCATCCATTCCTGGAAGAAGAAAACATGTTTAACTCTTTGCTCTTTTTGGCTATTTGCACATTTCTCTTGGTTAATCACATGGAAATCAGAAATGAGCTGTAGTTTGATGGGTTTTTTGGAAATCTCCCTCTTGTTTTTATCCACTATGTACACTGGAACCAATACAGCAAATCATTGTGGAAGGAGTTGGTTATTAGCACATCACAGCACACAGTGTGTCTTCTTACACAACTCAATATTTTTAATTACTTGCCTTTACTAGTGAGACAAAATTTAGAGTCAAGTTTCAAGTAATCCCTTTTATTGGGCTAATGCAGCAATATTGACAGCCTGGCTTTAGGGATACACAAAACTCCCCTGCAGGTCAGCAAGGGGCTGCCTCCAAGAATGGATTCCTATACCCAGGAAGGTGGTTTGTCAATAGTGTACAGTTAGTCCAATAAAAGGGATTACTCAAACACTGGCTCTACACTTAGTCTATAAAGAAAATATCTGAGCTTTTTTAGTCAACACATTTATGACTTTAAGTATGTCCCGTTTGTGATGAACCACTCCAAATTGAGAGTTGTCTTAAATAAGCTGTAGCTATAGCTTTACTTTAAAACCCCTCTATTTCACCCCATATTTTTATTTGCACAGTGACAGCAGCCAGAGGACCTGATTTTGATCAGCTTCTGAGCCTGTTGCCACAGGTCTTAAATACTAGAACAGGTATTTCCCAGATTCACAAAGTGTACCTACACTGTCCTTGTTGTCTGTTAATTCGAAAATATAAAGAAGCAAGAATCTGTCTCAGTGAATGTCAGGTGAAAGCAAATCCACCCAGAATGTTCAATGACTCCAAGTCACACAAGCAGGGACCACAGTGGAAGACAAGAGGCCAACACCCACTGAAACCAGAAATGTTTCTTTTCTTCCACTCCCCAACTGAAAGCTTCACATCCAAAATGGATTTAGTTATGGAGTTAGAAGCTCCTTAAAATAGAGTTTTTATAAGGTAATATAAACCCTAACACAACCTTAATTATAGTGGCACCATCTCTGCACTATAAATAATGACATCTTTGACCAATGTGATGCATAGTAACGTGAAAAGTGATGTAACATAAGCAATGTCACTGCTAAAAGTTAAAGGGGAACACATTTTTCTCAGGCAGAATACCCACTATCAATTCAGACAGCACATATCTGATCTAGATTTATGGCAGTGAATAATAGTGCCATGAATGCTAAAGTGTCTGCAGCTTTCAAATAGTTTGGCAAATCTCTACATCAAGATCAGTTTGAAAAGAAAGCACAACTCTCCTCAGATAATTGCAACTAGAATAACACCACATATACTTTTAACATGGTTTTTTGGTAAGTGCCTTCATCTTTTGTGCTTTCAATAAACACAGTGAAGAAGGTCATTATATATGGGCTGAAATACCTGGAAGGGGCAAGATTTACATCTGTGAAAGTAGGAAAATCTTTAATAAGATCAAGATTATTCAATACCCAGAGAACATATGAGTTTTCCTTCAAAAGTTAGCAAATATTTTGGGAGCTCGTTAAAAATGCAGCTTTACTTCAAGAGCTCAGGTTTAAGTCTTGTATCAATCTGATGAACTTGACAAGTGCCCAAATAACAACAGGTTGTGGCATTCAGGGATGTACTTTGGGTTAAATACATGTTTAAGTTAAAGCAAGAGAGCTACATTATTCCCATGGGATGTGCTTAAACACCTACATCAGTTATGGCCTGAATCATGAAATCTGAACACAATTTTGACAGTCCTGATGAAATAAACTCCTGTTCCAGTTAACAGGAATTTTACTGACAGAAAACAGAGCAAGATCTTCAGGATTTGATTGTCACCCCAATACACAGGCAATTTCCTCACTGCTTTTTATTATGGGGCAAACCACTTCTGGGACATCTTTATCACTCAAGACATTTAAAAAACTGGGAAATAACCACTGGATCCCAGTGCAACACAGCCTTCCTTGGGATAGGAAAAGCCACCATTCACTTCCCAGTGCAGCAGGTAACTGCTGGAAAGGAAACGTTTTGCTACAGAAATAATAGTAGAGCTGGTAAAATGGGCTGTGAAATAATGAGTGACTGGAGAGAGCAGTGAAGGGTCTGACCTCACATCTCACCCAGCCTTGGGCAGCCCTGCCAGCCCTGGATGCTCCTGTTGGGAGCAGAGAACTCCTGAAGGAGGTGAAGGTTGTGCAGGAAAGGCCTTTTCCAGTCTCCCAACTCTTTACCTTCCTCCTTCTTTTATGACTGAGTGATGAAAAGAACCAAATTCATCTTCTTTTTTGGCCTTAAAACATGTCCATGGTCATGGCTGTAGATTCTTTAGGTTGTGGTGGAGGGAGCAAACCTGGATCAACCCATGGGGGTTTGTAATCACCCTGGAGCCGGATTCCTGCAGTTCTGCTGTGCTGTCTCTGTTTTTAAGTACCTCGGTGCCTTCCTAGCCAGGATTTTGGGGAAGTGCTGAGGCACGCAAAGGCTGAGAGAGTATTGTAAAAGCTGATTTTGTTTCAGAGGGATATATCCAGATGATGGAAGAATATGCCTGGATGTGTTTGCTTTTTAGTGCCTGTGGGCCTGACTTTTCACCAGTACAACCCAAGAACACCAGCACTGAAGGAAAGAGAATTACACCTGCATAAAAACCATGCTGCTCTGCAGCCTGAGCAGTCCCAGCTTGCTGCAAACATCGTGACTCAAACAGTACACGATTTTCTATTTTGTATGAACATTTTTAATGTGATTAAACAAAGCCCAAAGGGCACAATGGCCCTGGTAAGAAAACTGATTCCTTGCACATACACTTTAAATGAAATGCAATGAGACTTTGTGATTCAGACCTTAGTAGGCACAAAATTTAGAATAACTCTGTTTATCTGCGCAAACTTTCCTTAGCCTGTTGCAACTCCAAATGTTTTAACTGTTACACATGGGTGTTTGGTAGAATATACTAAATAAAAAGTTTACAAAGGCTTTCTTTTTCTCCAGCCTACAAAGGACTCCAAATCTTTACTGTTCAGCACAGCTGCCTAGAATAGGCACACTGGAGCTTTTGTCCAGTGAGTCAAACTGAGTGGGAGTGAATACCATTAACCCTTAAAACAGAATTATCTTATTCTTTTGATTTTACTGGACACTGGAATATGTTTGTGGCCATATTGGGAACACATCCGGCTCGATCTAGAAGGACACAGGAATAATAGATATCATTCAGATCATAATTAGCCATGTACTTGCAATAGCGGGATGTAAAGCAAAAGGAAAAACACTGAAAATGTTGTTTTTTTGGACTGTGACAAAGAGCTTTTTAAATGAGTTTGGGCATTTTTAGCGTCTGACTCATGTCTGGAGATTTCTGCTATATTCCAGAATCCTTTAACTTTTGTGTTTTTTATTTCTGCCTTTGACAATGACATGCTAATAGCTTCAGGCTTCCTACTGCCTTCTCGTGCATATTGCTCTCCTTTGTTTGCTGTCAGAGAGAAAATGTCAGAATTTTAGAGAGGGGATTTTGTGATCGTGGCAAGAGTTAAGGAAATTTTAGTGTATCCTGTGATGACAGATTGGACCTTCTTCACACAGAGTTTTCACATTTTATATTCTGTTTCTTTTTTTTCATGTGACTACATCATAAACTCGTAGCAGGCACAAGGAAATACCGCTTTAAGAGCCGCTGATTTATCAAGCATTTATCTAAGTGGAACGTTTTTATTATTTTACCAAATTCTACACAAGGCCAATACATGCTAGAGCAAGAATGACTGAAAGGACTGAGGGCTGCCCCTGCCCCACTGAATTCCGTGGAATATCACTTTCCTTAGTCATCTGAGGGCCAGGTTGGGACCGAGCAGCGCTTTCTCTCAGACATGCCCCTCCTCAGATCATCCTCTCCATCCTGTACTGCCCTGACCCTCGGGAAAAGAACACCCAGACAGAGAATGATAAGGCCATTAATGACTTCACAGCGGCATTTGATGGCAAAGAATTTTGATGACCAGGGCACATCCACACTTGAGAGGAGGTCCAGTTGCACATGGCAAGAAAAGAAAGGTGGGTGTGAGAGAAAAACAAAGGCCTGAAGTCTTTACTTACTGACATAACTCAGAAGTAATTCCTTTGATGGCACTGAATTTACAGTGGTGTCAACCTGATAGTGGAAGATGTCTAAAGATGGCAGAGACAGATGAGCAGGAGGATGGCAACAGGATGTAGAATAAAGTGAGAACAGATGCATATAGGATGAGCACAAAAATAGAACAAAGCCCAGAGCCACAATTTTGCTGGAGGAGCAGCAAACTATTAATCGCAGTGTGGGGCGATGGGGCCTGCAGCACCTGGGCAGCCACAGCTCTGCCCCTCTGTGAATTACACATTTCATGGCACAAAAACCATACAGGCTCCTCCACAGGTGGCTCAATGAAGGTTCTAACTGGTTGTGTGACAGTAAGGAGGACTCCCAGCATCACTGCACAAAGCAAGGAGTCCTGCAGAGATGTTAAATCGGATCTGGCTATCATCTTGTAGGCTCCAAATGCAGCTGGTGGCAGCGATTAAGCAAAAGCAGTGTGAAAAAAACCCTACAACATTCAAAGAGATTTTTAAAAATAGCCTTAAGTAATTCTTTGCCTATTGCTTTGGGGGTTTTTCCCTTGCTTCTCAAATACTGGCTAGTAAAAAGGTGATGAAATGGCATTGAAAACATGCAGCCAGGTTCTCTGGGAACTGAAGATTCTGAAGGGGGGTTGGGGCTGAGGAACCGAGCATGGTCAGGTTAGAGACTCCAAGAACAGGAAAAGAAAGAGAGGAAGAGGTACTGTGCGGGGGGTAATGCCACATGTATTGCCATCCTAACACCAAGGATTATCAGTAGGTCTCAAGCTGCCTGTAGATCTGACATGGAAACTTGGTCATTCAGGACTCCTCACAGAGTTTCAGTTTCCTTTACTGCTCGAAAGCAGTGTAAGAAAAACTAAAGCCTTGTTTTCCATGCACTGCTCTGTCAGGGTGTGAAATAGGGGCTGCTCTGGTCCTGGTGTTACCCAACACACAGAACAACTCAACCCAAGGCAGGATTTGTGCTCCCGGGTGAGTCAGGGAGGTTGGGTGGCAGGTGAAAGATGAAAGATCACATCCCAGGAGTGCTGCAATCTTCCATGCTTTCCCAAATTACCCTCTGAGGGCACTTTTTGGGCCCCTGTCTCTCTGGCAGCCATTCAGGGATAACCTCTCAAGGCACAATGACCACACTCTGACATGGGAGCTTTGCCTCAGTACCCAAGTGCCTGCACCTGTGTTTTCTATGGCTCCACTGTAGCTGGGTAAGCAAATCTCACAGAAGGGTGAGACCTTTCCTGTAGCCCCTGGCGATGTGACCTGGCCACATGACCTGAGCCGTGTCCTTCAGCTCCTCACTCTTGGCTGTGCTGTGACACCACTGAGATTTATGCTCTGGGGGTCAACACTTGAAGTCAGCACGTTCTCATGATGTCACGTCAGGCTGGCTGATGAAAGGATGCAGAGGGCTGCTCACCATCCGCAGCTGGAGAGAATGGGTTAAAGACGTTTTAAAAACTGGGTCCCTCACTGTGTTCTGAGCAGTTTAAGAAGATGCTTTTCTTTATTACAATATCCTGAATCCATCACAGGGCACTCAAGGACCTGGGGGAAAGCTGATGAGGCTAAGGAAGACCTGGAGTTGATAGAAGCTTGCACTGGTGGCCATGGCCACTCCTGCCGTTCCTAAAATTCCAGAGAGGTAAAACAATGAGATCCAGGAGAAACGTGGTAAGGAATTGGCAGTAAGAGAGCGTGGCTGCCCAAGGAGAGGGAAAGCAATCCCTGATGATTAAAGATGTATCATAGCAGAGACCTGTCATTCCTTGCACAGGATTGCCCTGCAGGGTAGGATCCAGGGTTTGAGAAATGCTGGAGGAAAAATTCATAAGGTTCACAAGGAGCTGGGTTTAGGTGATGATGTTCTCACACTCCCTTTTGGTCCTAACGAGCCCTGTTCTTCCAGTTCCACACACAGTCTCCTTTCCCTCAGCTTCTAGTTTTACTTTCACTTCCCGTGATCTTGTTAATACAAAATTATAAAGCTCATCTCGGCAAACTTAGGAAAAAATGTGACAGGAATTTCGTCACTAGATCAGAGGAAAACAATTTATCTTCACTGGAGTTTTGCTCCATTATCTATTGTCCCACACTGGCAGTAAGTCAGGTGCATATAATGCACAGCTTCAAAAATTAAATACAACAAAATACATAAGGACACAGTTGTATATTGTGATGTCATTTAGAAAGTTCCTACTGGGGACAAATAGGTTTCCCAGGACAAAATGTTGTGATATTCACTCAGTAGAAAAATGGATTTCATACAGCTGGTGAAATTCGGAGAAAGAAATGAAGCAGTTAAGAGAAAGAAATAGATAATGAAAACTCTCCTATTGACCTTACTAAACAGAAGAGGAGGAGCTAAGTTCTTTGCAGGGTACAGTAGAAATAAGCAGAAGCAGAACCTGATTAAAACCAGACAGTATCAGGTGTGGAGTGGAGTTCAGCTGCTGCACAGAGAGGGTTCCACATGGACAAGTTTGGCTCCTCAGCCCAGAGCTCAGGTTGGAGGTGGATCAGTGACAAACACCTTCCAGGGGCATCCAGAAGGAGGTTCAGCCGTGGGAAGAGACCATAATTGATTTGTCAGTGCACCCAGCTTGAGACAGGGAAGAAGCCAATGAAAATTAATGAATGAACTCAAATGACATTGCAGACTTTGATGGGAAGTATCCCTAGGAGAAAATGATGGAAGAAGGAGAGGAGTTTCAATACTAAATCAGACCAATGGTCCATCTAGTGCCAGATATAAAACCCCTGTAACAGACAGTTATGCAATAAGACACCCATTGGGGATGTTCCTGATATCAGCTGATTTTATTCTGAACTAAGAGAGTTTATATATTTCTTCCTTTCCTAAAGTAGCCACAGATGTTCTTTTCTTCACACTATGGCCTAAACCTTTATTTTTGTCCTGTTTCTGCCTCACTGTCTAGTGACAGGAAACCCCATAACCTAATATATTGTATTTTTCAAAATGTTCCATCCATGCAGTGGTTCCCTGATTTGGGTACCGGGACAAAAGTTAACCCAGCCATTTCTCCTACTGTGCTGCATTTCACACAACAAATAACATCAACCTTCTTGGTGAACTGAGCACAGAAACCACAGTTTGGTTCCTACAATATATGAGCTTTTCAAGCTTCCAACACTATTTATTGCTCTTTTGGAGCCCTTTGATATTTCTGCTATATCTTTTTCAAAACGCAGCAACTACAACTGACCAGAAGGTCAAAGACAAGAATAGCTCCCAGCAGTGAGAGAAAGTTGAGGATGATTCTCCATCCCCTTCTAGATAATTTTTGACCCATCTTAGGCAGTGAGCAAACATTTTTACTATAGCATGTCCACACTATTAATTAGGACTTCTTTGTCTTCTCCTTTTCATTTTTCCATGATATAAGAGAAGGCCATCAGATGCTTTACAAAGAACAGTCTGTGACCCATTAAAGTTTAAAGCATGGAAGGGACAGATTTCTTCATGGATGATCATCTCATGGAATGGGGAGATTCCTTTGCAATCATTTCAGCAGTAAGGAAATGGGGTGCTTGCTTTACTAAATTATCTGTAATGCCATTTATCTCCTAGTTATAGACAATAAGGTATTCATATGTTGACCATCTATAAGGGAGCAGAAGTTTAAATTGTTAATTTGTTTGAGTGAGCATCATACAAATATCGCCCACAGCAAACAGAAAGGAGCACTAGGGAGCTGATTGCCACAATAGGTCTCCAAAATTAATTAAAGGTGGAAAGATTCTGCAAGACACAGTAAGGGTCCTCTCATCTCTACACACACACATATTTTAGGGTCAAAGGGGACCGTCCCCTTGCATAACAATGGCCACAGGACCTCCCCACTGATTTCTCTAACAAGCATACCTTACTGTGTGAGCTGTAATCCATCTTTGAGGGGGATATTCAACCCCAATTCATGGATCATTTTTACAGTTTAATGAACTCAGACTTATCAGCAATGACAACAAATTCTACCAGAAGGAGAAAAACAGAATCCCGACTACCCTATTCGACTGAGATGCCACAAAAAGCACATTGGAAGAAAAGATGATGTTAGAAAATTAAACCCTATTTTTTTAACTTACAATTTAATCTTGTTTCTTCAAACCCTGATTTTAGCAAACTGAGTACTGTGGCCATGTATTTCTTACTAAGTCACATTAAGAAAACATGAAGATGCTCTGAAATAATTCTCAGCCTGTAAATAACAGGAAAGTCAGTATCAGGATTTTCATTTTTCTCAAGCACCATGTCCTAGGGGCAGTACAGGAGCCCAGACACTTCACTCCAGTAAAGTTGAGTGTATTGCAATAACTCTGGGTCCTCACAGTCTGTTACAGGGCTGGCTCCTTACACTTCATATCTGCAAGATACACATACACTGACAGTATGTGACAAGAGAAAACAAGAAATTAATGCAGATAAGAATTTACAGGTATCGTTCCAGCTAAAGGTCATCACTAAAATCAATCTTGTATGGGAAGCAGATTTCCCATTACTGAAATATCCCTGGTATCTCGTGACTGCAAGATTGCTCAGTACATCTCTAGTAATAAGGTTAACTCTGGCCAGTATGACTTATCATATCAAGAGTTATATAAGAATTATGTTCAGAGAGCAAAAGGTGCTGGAATATGCAGAAGATGCTTCCTGCAGCAAGGAATATTAATTGGAGCTGGTGGAAAGGGGAGCAGGTGAAAGGAACTTGGAATGGCAGAATCTCATCTGACCAAGTCAGGTCTGTGGGTGGTGAAAAACAAGCGTGATTCCAACACAGCATCCAGGTGTGCGAGGCATGGCAGATCCTGTGGGGATGCTGGGGAACAGAGTATGTAAATACTTACATTATTTTTAAGTGTAAGTAATTTATTTAGGGCCAAGACAGCAAGACAGAAATAAGGAAAAGGAGGCATAGAATAAAACTGAATTTCACAACCATCAGACATTTTCCCGAGGAGAAAAATTCTTCCTAACATAAAGAAGGACAGACACAAACCCATCATTTGTCTGTGTTGCTGTGCTCTGCCTGTAATTAAGAAAAAACAATCTTGCAAAGACACAAAAAGATGAATCCTGCATTAGATGGCAGTAAACAAGGAATGTGGGGGGAAAGAAAGATCTAAAAGCAGATCCTGTGTGCAACCACCAGGTGGTTGAGAAGTGTATGACATATGAGGAGCTCAGGAGATCAGCTGGCACAGGGGATGATTGAGTGGATGCCAGCAGGGAAGAGGCCACATGAAAGACCAAATCCAAGAAATTGGGTCTATGTATCCAAAGCTCTGGGTGACAGCTCTAAAGCAATGAGATAAATGAATCAGCTCTCAAGGCAGCAATGATGATGGATAAGGTGGGATAGGATCAGCTGCCAAAGGAGTGTGAAAAGGTTCTAGAAATATTCAGAAATGCATCATGGAGGGGAGGGGGGAAAGGGTACAGGAAGGAGTTGTTGGTTTCCTCGGAAGGTATTATGGAACACGAGAATGGAATTTATTTGCTGTCTCACCACTGATTTAGCTTTTTGGAGTTTGCTAATGACTTTCAGAGTGTGGGAATGCTGGGAGAATATTGAGGGCTCCATCCCAGATGAGGTGCATTGTCTCTGGATATGTACATGCAGCTCTTGCAGCGTGCTGAGCTCCAAAAAGGGCCGAACTCGGAAGCCTGAGTTGCTTCAGGGGCTACAAGTGGGGCTGGGTGCCACTGAAACCCAGAGGAACCGAGCTGTGGAGGAGATGGCATGGAAGCCACTGTGTCAGCACTTCATTTAGCAGGTCTGTGGGGAGCAAGGAAGCTCAGTGTCTCTCAGGATGATGTTTCAAATGAGAACAGAAGAAATTTGCTAGTTACAGCTTCACAGGATCTGCTGGTTTATTCCAGAAGCACCTTCACCTTTGTGTGTGAGCTTAGAGCAACACAGTGAGGTGTAAGAGGAGGTCCCAAATCGTTCTGCAGAGCAGTTCTGTCGGAGGTGTGGTGGTGATTTTGAAGGAGATTCTTTCCCACCAGCTTCTCAGGCACAGCTTGAAAGTAAACATGCAAATGAATCTCAGATCTGCAGTGTCCAGCTCACTTGTGCTCTGAGCTTTCTTTCTAAATCAAAGGGCAATTGTTCAGGCTCTCTGCTGAGGGAGGACAAAATCCCTGATTCTTCTTTTTTTCATAACAATGTCAGCCTCCCCTTCTGACTGAGGACTGCAGTTGTTTCAAAACTAAAATCAAATATTGCAGTCCCATTTGAAAACAATTATTCTGGGCCAAATCCCAGAAGGTGCTGAGTGCCTTCAACTCCCACTGCATTCATGAGGAACTAACTGTGCTCAGTGCTGTGCACGGTCTTGGATATTCCCCTAAAGTGTAGGAGCCAGATCCCCCATATCTTTTAACCTGAGGCACTGCTTACTCCTGCAAATGGAGCACAGCTTGACCCTGCAAGCCCTTAGCATGAAAGGTTTCACTTACTGCTGTGCCCAGTATCACTGACAATAATCTCTACCATCCATAATAAAGTTTTGCAGGACGAAGCCTTCAATAAAATTTATGTCACTGACCTACAACCAACAGCTGCAAGAAAAAAGTAAAACTGTGATGAAAATTCCCAGCCCATTAATGCGGATATTGCACTGCTTCAGCCTCAGACAAAAGCTGCATTAACTCTATCCTTCAAAATGATGCACTCCAAACAGCTCATCCAGAGTCATTAAACATTATAGTGGGCTCTCTGTACAACAAAGCCTCAAACTTCAAATATTCTTCAAATAAGATTCATTGAAATTGTATTTCAGAGACCATCGGCAGGATGAATTAATTCCCCTTTGCAGCCCTGCAGTGGAATGGACAGATGTTTGCCAAACACCAGTGCCTGGATTTCTGTCTTGCAAATGCCCACAGACTTACAAACAAATGACCAAAAGGGTGAGTTAAGGCAGTGAACAGTGGCTCACTACAACTTAAAGAGGAGAGAGACTTGTTCTGACCACAATGCCCCTGTTTGTGCAAGTGTCTGAGAGCAGCTCCCGAGAGTACTCAGGATTTACTCCCTGCATGTGGCACAGTGTAGAATGTGCCTGTGTTTGTATGTGTGAACCTGCTGTCTGTGAAATGGTTAAAACTTAAGGTTACCCATCCAAGGAGTAGAAAATGAAGGTTCTCAGTTTGATGGACAACAGCTCAGAGATCCCTGATGTCCCAAAATATTAGGTTTCTCTTCTAATAATGTTGGAAATATTGCCTACTGTCATGATTAATCTCAGCAGCATCTCCGGCTGATTGCAGGTGACGCAGTCACAGCGCAGTGCCTGTGTTGGTTTCCACACACCGTCAAATCTGCTACAAATGCAGGGGTGAAGGGGAAAGAACTGTGATACCAGGTATCCCAGTGGCTAATAGATTGTGACATGAAAGAAGGAAACCTTTATTTTAATTCAAAAAACAAAAGCCAAATAGCAAAACTTATGTACGTGCCTAACTTTTTTTTTCCTTCCTCAAGTGGAAAACATTCGCCTGCTAACAACTCTTGGCTGGCATGAAGGAAAAGTGGAGGTATTTGCAGATGTGGAGGAAGACATACAAAACATTTTTCAAATCAAAGGCTTGAATTATTGCACTGGGTTCATGAAGTTTCACAGGCATGTAGACACACCATTGTCTGCACCCTGGAACAAGCTGCCCTTTCTTCAGAAAGGAAAAACAACCCAATGTTTCTTACAATCCGATCTGTATGTATCAGGGAGCTATCTATATTTTGAAATTCTTTGCATTGTCTGTGGTCAGGGTGTGCTGTTTTGGCCCAACAATGGCAACATTGATTTTAGAATTTCAGAATTTTGGTGCATAGAACAAACTGTGAAACAAAACCGGCCTGCTCTCAACAGTACAACAACAGTGCTCTTACATAAACTTGCCTTTCCTCGCCATTTTACATAGTCAAAGATCAATACTGTTCATTCAGCCAACATTATTAAAGCCATTTATCAGGGACTTTTTTCTCTTGTTGCTAATAAAAAGGATTTTGCCGACAAAGTTATGTCATCTTCCGCTCCCTCGGCAGCAGCGCAGATAATTGGCTTTGTTGTGTCCCCAACAATCGGGCCTTGTTTATGAACTTACATTTATTAAGTGAAAGTATTTGGAAACTGATGGTACATTGAAGTTTGGTTGCCATGGGCAATAATCATCCCAAAAAAGTCATGACCTCCCTGTTATGCAGCTAGTAACTAATTGAAATGATACAAATTACTCTGATTCTCTGTCTGCCAATTTAGAGGCTGCTCGTGGTCAAGGGTCAAACGAGCCCCTATTCATGAGGCCATGTTTGAAGTGGCTGCTGCCATCGCACGGGGTCGGAGCGGCCGCCGCGGCTCCGCCGGACACCGCCCCACACCGGGAGGGGAGCGGTGCTCGGGGAACCCCACCACGGCCACCTTGGGCTCACACATCAAAAGCTGCTCCCTGTCAGTCAGTCAGCAGTTGTTGCCAAGCAGGACATGGTTTGCTGGGTAGGAATAAGTGCTGTATTCATCCCCAAGGGCTACCTTGCACATTTAACTGACGCCGCGACACCTCCTGAGGTAGTGCCACTAAATCAAAGAATCGTTCTGCCTGCACTCGGCTCACCAGAAAAAACAAAGGCCTCCTTTTCTGGGAAACATCACAAGAGAAATTAAAATCCAGTGAATTATCTGGGGTGTCATCCTTTAAAAACATTTATGGTAATTCAACTGTGTGTTAAAAGAATACAATATGTTTATCTCCGTGAATATGAGGACCTCAGCACTAAAAAATTAACAGTGTAATGAGATTTTTGTCCTTTAGGAAATTCTTAGTCATTTCAGGGCATGTTGATCAAAGGCTTATTAAATATGTGCCAAAAGTACTGGTTTAGTGGGTGAGTATTTGCAGTGCCACCAAAGAGGTTTCTTTCTTTGTGCAAGCACTTACAGCTCTAACATGTCTAAATGTATTAAAACTGTGAGACAAGAAACCTTGTTACAGGGCCAGGCCACACTCCTCAGATAATGAAGATTACCATTTTCTCTGTTTCAACATTATTTGAAAGCTTTACCACACAGTTTGAGTCCAGTACGTTTCAACAAATCTTTTCATAAATGTGAAATCTGTGCATCACCTACTAGGGACAGATGTCATTCTAATGGCTCCATTTTTCCCTTGTCTAACAAACTTTATCTCTTCAGGAGGTACCAAAATACTTAATCCAGACTTTCAGTCCTGTTTGATATCTTTATCCATGAGGGGATTGAGTGGACCCTCAGTAACTCACAGAATACACTGAGTTGGGCCTAAGTGTTGATCTGCAGGAGGGTAGCACTGCCTGTGCTTAATAATATACATATTTTCCCACAGGCTCCTTAAAATTGGCATCATTTAAAAATTGTTATCAGTGATGCCCAGGATCTAAGTAGGTCCCTGCAGGTGTAGGTACAAGGCAGAGTGAAACAGAAAACAGTAATTTGCTTCCTAAGAAAATTATGTCTTTTTTTCCTATCTACATCATTGTCTTCTCATGGCAAAATTCCTTCTTCTTGTCAGGTAACAAAAGATGAAAAACATTCCTTTTCGAATTAAATACATCACTTTGGAAGTGTTGTGTTTTAACAAGACACTGTCATGCTTAGAGGAAAGTGGGCACCTGTCATGAAAAATATTCATAGTAGAAAACCTCATTTTCCTTTAAACACAGAAAAAAATTGACCAGCCTTATTACAGAAGGCTTTCAGTGCCACTCCATGTCAGCACTGTCATTATATCTCCTGTTGTGAAGACAGCCAAGAACATGTCTTTGGAAATTTATTCTGGGGCTGCCCTTGTGGCCTATTGATTGTGCTCCCTTCATGTGAGAGCCCCGTGTTGAAGGGGGGCTGGCGCCTGCTCCGAAGGGACGGAGCGGTCCCCGTGTGCTGCCACACAAACCAGCCTGGCTGTTTGAAGGTTTCCGAGAGTATTTCAACCTCATCTTCTGCAAAACTTCCTGGGATGATGGTGGTGAAAGGTTCAAAGAGAGACAAAAATCTTTTTAAGAATTCGGAAAGGTATTGAGCACGCTCCTTGAAAAGAGCATCTTCCAGGAAGCAGTGCTGACGGAAGCTGTGGAATGATGGGAGGAAGGCACAGAACTTCTGATTCTCCTAAACTGAGAGGTTTAAGAGGAATATTTGGATCTGATTCTTCAGCCTACAGAGTGCTGGAGTCATCTTCATTATTTAGTAACTAAGTTGCAAAGAACAAATTACCTATTACCTTACTTAAAAACCCCTTTTAACGCTTCACAGCAGCTTTCTGTCCTTCACAACAATAATTACCCAGAGAAACTGAGGCTTCCCCATCCCTGGAATTGTTCCAGTCCAGTTTGAACATGGCTTGGAGCAACCTGGGGTAGTGGAAGGTGTCTCTGCCCATGGCAGGGGGTAGAACTTCATGGTCCCTTCCAACCCAGACCATTCTGTGATTCTGTGATTTGGCAGATGGCAGCACTGGTTTTTTTCCCCCACTGATACAGGTGTGGAGTGTCTCTCCATCCAATCCCTACAGCGGAGTCATTTCTAATTTTCACCACCCTGAGAGGTGATTGGAGCCAACCTGTCCATGCTATAAAGTAATCACAGGGGTAATGAGGAAACAGAGACAGTTTTTCTTCACTGAACCTGCCATGAGTCAGCAGGAAAAGCCAGAGCAGATAGATTGCAGCTCTGGAAGCAGAACAGGATGTGTAAAAGACTCTCTCAAGCAAAACCTTATTCTGCTGAAGCTACTTGGTCCCACTAAAGTCAGTGAACTTGCACAGACAAAATCTAACTCACAGTTTGGAAGGCAGCACTTGCTATTAAACAGTGGATTGGTTTCCAGCTCAAAAGTAGTGCATTCATTCCCACCCTGAAACCAGTGCACAATAAGGGCGATCTTTGGGTCTATATCCTCACGGACACTGCCCAGGTGCTGTTTGTCCTGAATCTCCTCTGATGCCCCAGCTCTGCCAGCAGAAGCGCTGCCTACTTGGTTTTGCAATACACACATCAAACATTGCCCAAACGCGTTTTGGCACGAGGGAACTCCTCAGCTCAAAAGAAGGGACATTTGTTTGTTGAGTCAATGAGGTGCTTTCCTCCCCAAGTCTAAATGCAGTGCTAGGTGTTTAATCTGCATTTTTAAAAAGCTGATAAACATGCATTTACACAATAAAACATAACCATCTGGAAGAGCCATCACAGCCAATTGTCCTTTGTGTCAACTAATTCCTTCCATTCCCACCCAGAAGGGCTCAGCTGAGGCCCCCTTGGAGACCCTGCTTCCAATGACAATTCCCTTCCTCCCCAAGCCATCGTGCCCACACCACACGGGCAGCTTTCCTGGCCAGCTCACTCCCATCCCGATCAAACCTTCAGCCTCCCTCCTCTGAGGTACACTGAAGGATGGGGGAATGTCCCCACGGTGAAATGCTCCTAAGTCTAAGTGTGCTGAGAGCTTTTACCATCACAGTTCTGCTCTGTACCTACTGTGGATGAAGAGCTATAAGATGATTTTTTAATGTCCTGTTTTTGTTGACAAATCTGAACTTCCTGAAGTGTCAGGAGTCTAAAATCTACTGGACAGGTTTTCTCCCTTGTCTTCTACAGATGATATAAATAATTAAAAACACAAACCCAGGGTTGTGCTTGATGACTCCTTGGTTAACTCCTATCATAAGAAAGAAGTTGTTACAATTCAAAGCACTACAGAACAGATTTTCATGGACTGAAATTAAACACTGTCTTACTTCCCAAAAAGCCCTTTCCAGTCAGTGGGTTATTTATATTAGAAGGTAAACCTCATCGTAGATAAAGGCAATATGATTCGAGGTGGTTGTGTTTTCCCACATAAGCAGGTTGTCCATATATGACTTGAAATTTCAGTGAATAAAAACAACCAAAGCAGGTAAAACAAAAAAAAGGAAAACTGTCATGAAGAAAATGAACACGTAGCTCTCCTTTGGAATATACCCTTCAATTTTGCAGGGCTATATTGCTACTTTTCTTCATCAAATCATTACCCTTTTAATAAGCAGCATTAGCTGTGAAATAACCGAAACTATAAGAGTTAAACAACTTCTAGGATTGTTCAAAGGATAACAAACGTGATTTGAGTGATCACTAAAATACATGTATGTATTTTATATGCAGATATGTATACAGATATATACACCTATAGATGTAATCAGCGTATACACAGATATCCATAGAAAGACATTTCCAGAACAATCTGCTCTTCTCCAGCAGTGGATTGTGGCACAACAGCAATCTCACTGCCATTCTCAAGGGAGCTCATGCTACAAGTGCTTGAAGAGGTTTGAAAGATTTTGGATTAGAAACCCTTCCTCAAGGAGAACTGGGATTCCCCAGGATTCATGCCCTGGCATGCAAACCATCGGGCACAGAGCCTGGGCTAGGCAAGGATCCTTTCTGTCCCTTCCTGGCCCCAGTGCACCAGTTGGGAATTATGGATTTCAGGTTCACCTTCAGATTGCTCCAGCCACCCACAAGGCCAGTTCCTGATCGTACACCCCCAGGAGAGGGGAGGTGACAGATGGCTGATGAATGTTTATATTCCTCAGCTTTTTGCTTTTCAAGAATTTTGCCTTTTAAAAATCCATGTTTAGAAAGGCTTAGATTGAGCACTAGTTCACAAAAGGTTACTGAAACTTCCAGATACTGGGGTGAAATTAATTAATGAACTTGTCTAAAATTCAGCGAGAACTGAAAAAAGATACAAAATTAGAAAAATTGTATGAACTGATACCTAATCCCATATCTCAACAAATAACAATGGACTGTTTATGCTGCATTACTCTTTTCTAATCTCCACATATTACTATAATTATTAACTGCTAGTCCTAAAATCTATAGAGTTATCATTATTGTTATTATTATGAAACTCAATCTCATTTTCATGTCATAAAGATAAACCAAATCTCATTTCAATTAGTTGCAGCAGGAGGGAATGAACTTTAAACAGACATTTAATTTCTGAAAAAAAAATTAGGAAGTTCTTCATGGAAATGTTATGGCATTTTGAAACAGATTAATAGTTCAGTATGAACACATCCACCCTGCAGCTAAATGATGGCTGTACTGCGATCAGGAGACAGGTTAAATGAGCAAAATCAGTTGATACCACTGGTTTGGATCTAATCAAATAGTCTTCATTTTTATGACTTTTTAGCTACATTATTTTTTCATCCCATGTGTTCTCTGAATTGTTACTGGGGGTTAGCTACTTTGGAATTGGGTTATATTTGGCTTTAATGTGTCTGACTGGTAAAGAAGTCCAAGGAGCAAGGGGGTACATGGCATTCTGGCTGCTGTCTGAATGGTTCCAATCACTCTGTCTCCATGGAGCACATCCCTGGGCACACCAGCCACCTCCTGCACATT
Organism: Platysteira castanea; assembly: GCA_013397175.1. Taxonomy (NCBI): domain Eukaryota; kingdom Metazoa; phylum Chordata; class Aves; order Passeriformes; genus Platysteira; species Platysteira castanea. The sequence goes on from VYXC01004851.1 coordinate 291,737, forward strand.
TTATCACTGCCCCAGGGCAGGATGTAACCTTCACCAGGGCAGGCTGCCTCCCCAGCACACCCAGCCTCAGCCCTTCTGAGCTTTTCCAGTTTTCCAGTGCTCAGCTGGTTAAGGGCTGGCCCACGAGGATGCTCAGCGATGTTTGATCCACAAATCCATGGAATCATAGAATATTAAGGGATTGGGATGGACATTAAGTACCACCTAGTCCCAACTCTGCTGCCATGCTCTCACAAGATGAGGTTGCTCAAGGCCTTATCCAGCCTGGCCAGGGACGGGGAATCCTCAGCCTCCCTGGGCAACATGTTCCAGTGTCTGACCACTCACACAGTAAAAAATGTCCTTCTAAGATCTAACCCAAACTTCCTCTTTTTCAATTTGTACCCAGTCACTACAGCTCCTGATGAGAATCCCTCTCTGGTTTCCCAGCAGGTTCCCTTCAAGGCTGAAAGAGGGCACACCAGGAAGGTGCACTTCTGGATCCTTGCAGCTGGAAAAGGGAATCCAATGCACTGGTTGAACCCACAGCTCTGGATGTGGCTCTCCAGAAAGGCTCAGCACCACTGCAGACATTGCAATGGTAACAAAACCCCCAAGCCTTGAGAAATCCTGGTCCTGGTGGCATTGCCGACTCCTATGGACCTCAGAGTCCTTTTTTACAGACACTTCTGCAAAGCTACAAAATTACTTAATTATCCATTGCCCGGCAATCCCAAGTTTTAAGCCAGAAACTGGAAAAAAAGAGAGGTGTGAATAGACTGGGGATCTTCTCGCCTTGCTGCCCACTCTGCCCCCTGTTTTCCCCCCTCCCCAGTTCCTCGATGAAGCCCCGCAGCAGCAGCAGTGCTGAGCAGGGTCCCTGCGCGGATTCCCTGCTCCATCCTCCCATGGAATATCCCCACCTCCTGGTTAGCGCCCAGATCACAGCTCCGGGCCGGGGGACGCATCTCCCCACTGGCAGTTTACACGGTCCCGTTTTCACCCTCTCCTAAAGTATATTTGGAGTTCAGAAACATTAAATGTTTGATGCCAGGCCAACACTAAAACATAGAAATAAAAAGACACCCTGTAGATACCAGCTGAAATTCAGTTTCATAAAGTCAGTTCCAAGAAGTTTGACTCTCTCCTTCCACTACCATCAGTTATTTGCTTCCCAGCACCCAGGCAGCAAAAGCAGGGATACACCCAGGAGACAAAAGCCGTGGCTGGCAGAGAGGGGCGCCATGGAGCAGTACAGACCAGGACACAGAGCGGGTGAAAGCCTTGTCAGAGGAGCTGGCAGAAAGGACTGGCCCAGGGAATGCAGGGCTGGAAGAAACTAAGAGGTGGGAAATTAGGGGGTTACTGATAAATGAAGAGGAATTTTGTTAACTGAGATGATAAGAAGAGAGAAACTGAGATTAAATTAGTGGAAATTTCCACATGAGGACAAAGAGCTGGGACAAAGCAGAGCCGGGAAGGAGGGAGTAGTGGATTAGAGCATGAAATGTTTGGGAGAGACTGATCCAAGGAGAAAACCTAATGTAGAGAAGTGGTCAGGACTGGAATGAGAAAACTGGGAAAAGGCTGGCCATAGTTTGGAACATGAGGGAATCCAGACTTCTTGAATGTCACAATTCCTCTACTCACAGGAAGAGTCTCTGAAATCCAGTGGCAAAGTGTGACCCATGTCCATGAACTCAATTTCCAAGTCACTGTGGTGAACATAAAGGTAGCAGCTCTTCAGACAAACAAGTTGTAATTAAACAGTGTTTCATACAAGATTTTTCCAGTCAGACCCAGTTTGTCTGTTTAACAGCTCAGGAAATCACACAGATAAAATCAGTTTTAAAATAATCAACTCCAAGACTCTCATTCAGGAATACCAGAATTAAGTTTGCATCAAACAACTCTAATTTAGCTCCATTTTATATTACAGCACAGCACTTAGAGATAACATCATTAAAATCATTATCTCCCATTTTTTTTCTGCAGGACTCTCTCACTGCAATATCCTTTGAATGTAGGATTGGGGGTTATTTTCCTGTAATATAAAATCAAGTGGCTTGTTTCTTTAAAGTAGATTAAAGCTGAATTATGGCTGTGTAACATCATTTTAGGTCTCTGGTTTCTCAAGAAATACTCACAGAGCTGGCAGCAGAACTCTGTTGGCCAGACAAGAGGATTTCCATTTGCCCTTCCTTTGGCTTGTATATATATTAATACAATATATATTTAACAAAAATTAAACTACAATAAAAATTAGCTATATAAATCCACCATGTTATTGCCTATAAAACTGCAGGTGCGATCTGATAACAAAATATACAGCCAGGGTGACTTCTGTGATCACAAAGCAAAAATTACTCCAAATTTCTTTTTGCTTCATGCACTGATCACATCTCATTCAGCAGTAACCCATAAAGAGCTTGGGAAACTTATTTTAGAGAAGAATAAAAAGTAGTAGCCAGTTTGGCTAACAGCCAAATCACAGTATCCCATGCACCACTAAAATTTACTTATGGGAAAAAGAGAAGTTGGCACTTTGTGGAAAAAATCAGCGTCTTCTTTGGATTTCTGCATCTGAGCATCCAAATTCTCTATCAATTTTCATAACTCTGGCCCACATCTCCTAACAGTCCTACTGTAGTTATGAGCATCTATTGTAAACCTTAAAATGAATAAAGAGAAGTGATTTTCTGCAAGCTTTTGCTCCATCTCAGTGAGATAACAGCAAGTCTATAACTATGGGAAATGTTTTTTTAGCAGATGAATCAGGTGGATCACCCAAGTAACTCAAATCACCAAGGCTTATTTGTTTGCTGTAATTCCTAATTGTTGCTGGAATCAGTTGAGTGCCTTCCCTCAACAACAAGTTTGCCTTATTAAGCTTATCCATGCGAGAGAGAGAGGGATTCTTGACATGCTCTGGATTGCTTCTGCTTCCATCTGGGCTAACCAGCAGCGAAGAAAGTTTTGCTGTGCTTACAAATCCCACAGCTGCAACACTCCCCTGTCACAACAGACCATGATTTACTGGAGCTGTTAAAATAAAGTGGGAGAAGAAATTGTTATAGGTCTTGGAAACTACAGAAAGTTGCCATTTAGACCACACTCAGATCTCAGAGGAAATAGGATCCACTTGAGAACAACAAAATACTGTGGGATATGGTTCTCTGTCCACAGCTAGCTCATGTGCCAGAGAGGGATTTCCACTCGTGAAAGGATTTGTTTTATACTTTAAAGGATCCTGGGCATATTATTGACAATTAATGATATTGTTAATGGCCTCTCCAGATCTGTATTCCTAATGATAATTTGACATTAGGCAGCATTCTCTATTAGAAGATATATTTGGGGTTCCTGAGAAATACAGCCCCATATGGAGAGCAGGAATCAGCTGTTTGGCAGCATACCGTGATACCACAAGAGTGTCAGCTATTCCAAAGGGAAAGTGAAAAATGTATTTCACAGAGACCTCAACAAGAGTGCAGGAAGAGTGAAAGTAATAATCCAGTTGCAGCCAAGATGCCAGGGCTATCTAAAACAGAAGTAAAAGTTAGTCCCCCAGGTTTTCAAGACGTTGTTTTCGCATTTCAAGCTCTCACATGCCAGCTGTACGGTGTTTATTTGCATTACTGCAGGACATCAGGGCACGAGAGCTGCAGAAAGGAAGGTACTGACTACTCTGAGCCAGCAACATCCCTTCTCCAATCACAGTCAGAGCTGCAGGCTGTCAGCTCTATCTGAAATACTTTTGTTTAAGTAAAGAAACAAAAATTATTATACTAAGTAACTATTAACAATGTCTAGATTTCAATGAAATTTAGTAATTTCCTCCTGAAAAGTGATTCTCCCAATACTGAATGTTCACTGGATGTTGGGGGTTCTCAAGCCAAAGGATCAGATATAAAAACACCCAACCTAAGAGCCCGATTTCTTTTTCTGGAGTGTCAGCTTCTTGTGCATCCCTTGATGCTCTCCTTGAGCCTGTACTGGTTTTCCATATGAAGCTGAGGAGCCTTGGTGAGCCAGAGGAACCCCTCTGAAGGCAGAACTTCACCTTGAGCTGTGAGGTTTTGCTCTAGAGACCTTTGCCTTTTTTGCTATGTGACAACAGAGTTCTGTGAAGCAGCAGAACCAAATGAAACATTCTGAGGAGGGTCAGAGCAGAAAACAATCCACCAATGGGAATGTTCTTGGCAGTCTTTTATCACTTCTCTGCACTTCAGGGAGGGGGTTGCTATTCATATCTTTCCTCCTGATCTCTTTCCAGGCTGCTCTACATATTTTTGACCTCCATTCTCTTTATTTTAGGGCCCGCTCCAACAGTTTATAAATGTCACTATTTGTCATGTATAAATTCATTTTCAAAATGGGCTAAAACCTTCCAAATTTCCCTTGCTGCAGCTCAGCGACCCTCCCAATTTTAGAACAACAAATACTTTGTTGCCTCTAATATTCCCTCTCCATAATGTCTAACAGAGTGCCTTACAGGATGTGAGTTCTTCACTTCTTCTTCACTTCAAGAACAACCTGGCATATGGAATCTCACCACATTTGGGTTGAGATAAATACAGCCTTCAGGCAGCAGTGTATGAGCAGGATAAACACCAACCAGCCCGGCCCTGTGACACCCTGAGAGCAGGATATTTGCTCTGTGCTGTGCAGAAGGAAGGAGTAAGGATGCTGTTGGAAGGGTGACTTGGCCCAGGACCACGCTGCTGCACTTCCCTACTCCCACAACACCCACGGGACACTGGGGCCCCCTTGGAGCAGCCAACACAACTGTCCGGGTAGCCACTGGTTAGTGAGAGCTGGCCAAAGGTTTGATCAGCCTAACGAGTTTTAGTAGCAGGTTCTCTGAAGCAGGCTCTTCTGACTGAGCTGGTTAATGACTCATTGCAGCAGCAGTTGTGCTCTCGGAGCTGAAGGCTGAGAGCTGAACCTGCCCGGGAAGCAGCGACCACAACCCAGATCAGCCCTTCTGATCCTGAGATGACTTACACAGATTCACAGGAATTCAGGTCCAGAGATTCTTAAAAACATCCCAATGCCTTGACCCAATGCCCAGAGACCCTAACACAAACACTTGCTGGCTGCAAGGTTAAGTTATATGAGAGGGACAAGCACACACAATTAGTTATTCACACCTATTCTGGCTTGGGGAGGTTTCTGCTGAGTAAAATCCTCACAGGAAGATACTACACCTGTCCAAGGGTAACAACAGGGGTTGGTGCAATGTCCCCGTGCATGGATTTAAGCTGACAGGGAATGCTTAAGCATGGAGGATGAGAGGATAGAAGGCTAAGAAGAGGTTTTTCCTCAGACTATAATAACTAAATTCTCAGTTTTCAGATATCCTTGATTGTCTTTTGTGACCTTTTGGCTGCTGTGTACCTTCAAGTTGTCCCTCACAAATACAGCAACAGCTCCCAAAAAACTGGGCCTATCCTTCAAGTTCTTAACTGAAGTAGGATTCTGTTCATGGACTTAAGGTTTGGAGGTACAGACAGTTTCCAAACTGATATTTGGTATCCAAACCCCTCATGAAAAAAAAATAATACCATTATTATAATTTATTTGCATTATAAAGCCACTTAAAGGACGTGGGGAGCAGAAAATTAAACATGTGAAGTGCTGATCACAGATGTAGCAAATCCTGTCTGTTCCCCAGAACATGTTGACAAGACAAATTGCTGTCCTACAGTAATAGATATTTCAGTATCTTTTTGATTCAGTTTAAATTACATCTGAATCAGATTTAATGAGTTTCACAAAAATGCTGTGTGATTAAATATCAATTGATTATTAAGAGTTTGTTTATCAGTGTGTAGTATCATTGCTAAATTCAAACACATTCTTAATAGTCCTTTGGTATCTAATTATTCTATAATAACTCTTATTAAATTTAAATTAAATCAGCAGCTGAGATGCACAATTTAAACCAACTTCCATTTCAAAAACATAGTCAAGTTATGCTCCCCAAAAAATAAACAACATCAAATAAAATCTAAACCCAAATAATTTTGAATTAACAGCTGTTCATTGAGATTTTGACTGAAATAAAATGGTCTCAGTTGCTCAGTTGTTGCAGTTACTGGGGTTCTTGCATGTTGCAGGTGCCTGATTCAGACACCCTTCGATGGGTAAGTCACTGTGTTCTGATTTTCTTCAAAAGTCACCTCTGATGGGTTATTTGTTGGCAATAAAAATATTAACTTGTTCCTTCAGTTTCATCTGAGGCTGGAAAACTCCACAGATGAAAAGGAAGGAGGGTTTGGCAGCCTTAGGAAAAGAAGATTCACAGAATATTCTGAGTTGGGAGGCACCCATAAAGATTGTGGAGTCCAGCTCTTATGTGAATGGCCCATAAAAGGATTTAACCCACAACCTTGACATTAAGTAGCACCATGCTCAAACCAATCGAGATTATGCCCCATTTGATACATTATAATAAGCTCAGAAAATCTTTTTTCCATCCCTTTTTTTTCCCTTCCACCTATCTTCCAGACCTTTTCCTAGAGTCCTGCAAAAACAGGACGATCTGACACCCAGAATAACCTTCATCTATTTATGTGTCTAGATTAGCCACAGAAGTCTCTCTGAAGCAGTCCTGGAGGGAAAAGTGCACTGGGAGTACCCTCAGGTGATAGGGACCCCTCCACAAGCAGGGTACAGTAACACAGTGCTGAGCTACAGGACCTGCATCTACCCTTTGTCCCGTGCCAGCCAGCCCTCAACTCTTAGACACACCAATATCTTAAAACACAAGGCCACCCATAGCCAAACTCAGCATAAAATCCACTCAGTGCACAAACCCCAAGCAGAAGAGTGGCTGTGCAGCTCTCAGGTGAGAAATCGTTCCACCCAAATGGACCATGAACGTAAACACTGACTAACGAGAGCGGTACAGATTGGGCCATTAAAAGCAAGGCAGAGATGAATGGAAATGTCTGAGCAGGAACATAAACCAGACCAATTTCTGCCACTAAGTAGGAGTGGGAGTGTAACAGTCGTTGTTATAGAGTTGCTGGCAGTGATGTTATTGTTAAGGCTGAAAAAGACCTGACATTCCAAATCTCTTTGCCCTTGTAAAACACTAAGGTTTGGAGCTTGCTCCTTCACTTCAAAAGTAGCTTTGTTAAGCAACCGCTTAACAAAGGAGAAACATGGCACAGAGGAGAAGGAAAAAACCTAATGGATTACAAAATTTTGTGCTGAACGCAGCCCCAGATGAATATTTCAGTTCCACTGAAGTTCAGAGTTGGGGTTTTTTGCAGATTTGCCCCACCACAGTAAGCCAAGAGAGAAATAAGGAGACGATAACCCAATTCCAGCAAAGATCAGAGCCAGGAAAATCCATATTTCATGAGAGAGGACAGGTGAGATGACAGCCAGTTCCAGCCAAAATGGAAAGGAGGTACAGCCCAGCCCCAGGTAGGAACTGATGGCTGTAATCTCAAGACTGGAAATGGAAGCCTGGTAATTAGAGTAAAGCAGAAATAGAAAATAAACATACATAAATACATCTATAAAGATCCTTAACTCCTAATGGTTTTTGGGGTTTTTTTTGCTTTATACAGCAAAAAAACTTGAAAAATTTTCCTGTCTGACTTGGTGAAGCTTAGGATTTATTTATTATTTTAGCCATCAACAAAAAGTTCTAATTCATCGATTTTGTTTGTGAATTCCAAAAAAGATAATTCATGGCTTGGTTTAAGAACATGTTTTGGTTCCTAGAAATTCCTGGCTGATTCCATTGGGCTTCTCACAACTCAGGCTGAGAACCATTCTGAGGAAAGAGAGAGAAGAGTTGAGCAGAGGATTTTGAAGTTTGAACATTTGTCTTTGTTACGATCAGAAATGAAACCAGAAATTTTCAATGAAGGAAAATTTGTACAACATGGGAAATAGTTTCAGTGCAAAATTGAAACAATAATTCTACCATGGCCTTTTAGAATTTGACCTTTTTATCTCTTAACAACATTCAAATATAATACAGAATTTGAATATTTGAAATGAAAAGTAATTTCAACATTTGAAATTTCCACTTTTTGCTCTGAAAATGTCAAACAAGGATATTTCAACTTTCTGGGAACTTCTTCCCCTCCTATTTTCATTTGAAAACGAGAACTTTCAGCTTGGGCTTCTCATTTACAGGAATCACCAGGACAAGTGGCTGTCAGCAGAAAGGGTAAAGCTGTTGGACTGCTCCATGATCAAGCTCAGCCATTAATTTCTTATTCCACTACCCAATACCATTTATTTTTGATAGGTTGTGGATACTTTAAAATATTATTGTTATTCACAATTATGCAAATATTTTAGGCTGAAAATTGTCACCTTTTTATGGGGGAGAAATACAGGTGATAATCTTCTCAGCTGCTTTGGCTAAATCCAAATGGGACTGTGAACCAGAAGTGCCAACCCCCTGAGTTACCTTGATGCAAAACTGGAGTGAGAGAAATCAATTTATCCCCCACTCACAGATGTTTTATCCAGTTCTGCACTGGACCTCCAAGATCCTACATTTGCACCTCAACCCAGCCATTCCTCATGGACAACTGCGGGCCAGCCTCTGAAATGGAGCTAATAATTCTACCTGCATTTACAGATCATTTTGAGATGTCAGAGTGGAGAGAATTACAGAACGACTAAAAGTTATTATGTATCATGCATGTGTTTGCCCATAAATAATAAATTCCTGAAGCAGACCTAAGAAGTTCCCACTGTTGTCTGCCTTTATAACAAATTCATAAGCAATAGCGTTGTACATGATTACTCACTCAGCTGTTCCTTTTCCAATGATAGGTTTCCCTCTAGATCCAAATACACCTCTCTCCTTATCTAAGTTGCATGGATTTTGTTATTTTTAATATTTCAGAATGGAAACACCCATTTGTGAAGCAAAAGTGTAAAAAAAAAAAGTGTTGTCTTGTTTGTAACTAATTCTTTGCACTATTTTTTTCCCTAATGCTCCTTATTTAAAGCTCTTCCCCTGTTTACAGCCCAGGAAACTGCCAAACCTGATCAATATTTTTCCCTGATGGCCTGTCAGGATTGCCACAGCCAAGCTGCCAGACTGTGGTGGTGGTGGGCCTGTGGTGCCCAGCCCCAGCTCTGGCCAGCTGAAATGGCTGCTCGGGCTAATTTCCCTGTCTCTCTGCATCCTACCAGGATTTTACACTAGAAATAAATTTTCAAAGGGAGAATATTTAAATTCAGGAAACAAAATGTTCCCACTAATTCAATGTAGCCATCTCCTGCCTACTAAAAGTTATGAGTTATGTGTGAAGTAAAAAACCTCTCTGCTGCATGAGATAATGAGAAAACGGGGATTCTTTATTCATTGTACTTGTCCCTCTGCACATAACATTTGTATATCATGCCAGGACTAACCTGTGTCACTGCACTTCTAGCCACAGACCAGACTAAATGCCTGCCCTTCACTGTTTTTACGTCATGATTCATATACTCTCCCTGCTCTTTCTGACTGCCCGCAATTACTTGTGACAAATGATTCTTCAGTGTACTGTCTGCTTTACCTTTTCAAAATGTTTCCATGGTTCACAGATAAGTCAGCTAGTGTACACTGTACTGTCTTGTGGGAAGTAAATCCCAGGACAAGCACAGGAACAGGTTCCACACCATTCTGCTGGCAGAACTGCAGACATCCACTTCACCCAGCTGCAGCACCAGGAGCCTGGACCAGCCATGCTGGCAGGGCTGGGGCTGCCCCACTGTGGAGATCCCAAAGGAACAGATTGTTCTCTACAGCTGGACTCTCCTAATAACACGAATCCTTGCTCCACAAGGAGCTTAATGTCATCTACAACAAAACATCTGGGCCAAAAAAGTTCTTATTTTGATATCTACCATCCAGCTGAATGACCCCTGTTGGCCTGCTTGTTGAGCACATCTGTATCCAGAGGTGAATTCTGCCTAGACTGAAACCTCTGAAAATCCGGGGAGGGGAGCTGATTCCACCTTCAGCTCCAGCAATGAGCATCAGGGGAGCTCCACTGACCTCAGGGGGTGTTAAGTGCCAAGAGAGCAATCCATTGCCTCCTCCTGGCAGCAAAGAGAGTTAACTCCCTCTCAGCTGGATCTGCTCTTGTCCCCCTGCGCTGCAGGCGTTCGGAGTGAAGGACGCTGTGCCACTCCTGGCTGCTCAGAGTGCCCACCTCCAGCGCATTCTCTGCCCACACGTGGCCCTTGGCCTGCCTGCGCCTGTGCCCATCTGGCTGGGAGGAACTGAGCCCGTGCAGGGGGCTCGGGTCTTTGGGCAGACACCGAGGGGTTACCTGGGCAGGCAGCACAAGGCTGCCGGTGACATCTGCTCTGCAGGGAGTGTCCCTGTGGGAGCAGTGCTGGCCACATCCCCTCCCCCTGACTGCGCCTGTTGATCACCATGTGCCGAGGAAGGGGAGCAAAGCTGAGCAGGGCAGGAGGTGGCTTCTCCCAGGCAGTTGTGCCACCCCCTGGGAGAGGCAACAGAGGCTTGTGAGATTCCATGCTGTCATCACAGAACTTGGCACTGAAAAGGATTGCTCTTCTCCTGCTCCATTTACAGAATTTCCAGGGCTTCCTCTTGCAAAACAGATGCAAAACGCTGCCATCTGTTCATCGTGCCCATGACTGTGCAAGATGAAGAAGTTAAAAAAAGTGCCTGTATAGGAAAGCTGTCACCATCCAGCCCAAAAGGAGACACAGGGCTGTACTGTGCAAGGGAAGGGCTGCTGTCACAGGGGTCTGATTTGTAGCACAGTCATTTTCAGTTCTGAAATATTCACTCACTCCCCGGCACCTTAACCAAATAAATTCAGTGAACCCCAGTAAGCACAGAGTTTATGGATGTGGCGGGTCCCGGAAGAGAGCAAGGATCCACTGCCTGGCCTCAGAATTACTTATACAGAGGGAAGAAGAGAGACAAAACATAAAACACTCAGTAGCTGTGCTGATACGGTATCAGGCTTTGCCTGGGCACTGGACCCAAGCAGCAGCCAGCCAGCAGCTCTGTGCTGTGATTGCTACATATGGTCAAACCTGGGTCATCTTGCCTTCGCTGATTTTGTTGGCAAGACAAAAACCAGCATGGACAGGTCCTCCCAGGCTCCAGATGCGCCTTGAGTTGGCTGTTTAGATGTACCCAGCAGGGCCACCAAGCTCCACAGCCACATCCCCAAAATTGTGCCTCTGTCTGGAGGAGGGAAAAAAGAGCTTCTGTGGGAGAAGAGCCCTACAGAGGATCCACGGCACAAAATGTGGGAAACGAAGGTTGTCTTAAATGTTTTCTGCTCTGGTCACTGCTACCCCTGCTCCTCCTTGCCCACAGTGAATGCCAGCTCAGGCAATTGCTGTGGTCACAGCTGACTGTGCTGCCTCCGACACAAATCCCAACCAGGGACGGAGGCACTGGCATGGCAATTCCACACAGGACACAGCACCAACTCAACTTATTTGTTTTTATGGACAGGGACGCTGAACCCAGACACTGAATTGTCAAGTGCCTCTTAGAATGCAGAATGCCACGCTAAAAAAAGGCAAAGGGAAAGCAATTCAGAGAGAAGAAAAGGATGGAAATATCTATCATTCAACAATACTGACAAAAAACAAACCCTGGCAGCAGGCTCCTATGCACTGCCTTGTTTATGCCAATGTTGGTTGCAGCTCCTGTTGGGATCAGAGGCACAACAAATTGTCTGTTTCCCTGAATCCAGAGGGCTCTGATAGCTGCTGACCATGCTGACAGAGTCTATTGCCTGCATTTGAATGGGAACGATGGATAGGAGAAACAGCCTCACTTGAACACATACAAGATTGTTTTTATAAATCCAAGACTGTATTTACAAGTTCCAGCTTTTAAGGCCAGGGTATTTTATTTACTTTGCTGGTTTTTTAATAGCGAAAACGTAGGAAAGCAATCCATCTGCCTGAACTGGAAGCTTCTTATAAATAAACAGCAATAAAAAGCAACACTCGAAATTCATTTTGCCCACTTGCGTTTTGTCTGAGTGCCCCCCCAGAATCTAAATCAACAAGAGATCAGACTGCAGTTTGTGAGCAAATTTCCTTCAACAGAAACAAACAAAAATAGACAAAGATACCCATCCTCCTCATACTTTATGCACAGTAATGCAAGTTATTTTCCACTCCATTTAGACTTTTCACCTTCCTTTCATTTACCCTGTTTTTTACAGTTCAATAAATATTTTTCCAAGCTCCACTTGCCAAACAAAAGAGTTTAGCTTCAGTGTTACTCCTCTGACAAATATCCTTATGGTGTTGCACATGTGAGCCATTGATAAACAAATTAAAATTCTGTCCCAGCTCAGAGCTCAGCTGGCCCATTTCATCTTGCGGTATGAGTTTGTAAAGGTCTGGGTGTCTGTCATCCTCCCCTAACCTTGTCTTTGTCAAAGGGATACAAAAGCCTGCACGCTCGGGGCCTTACGATACTGATTAGTGTGAGTGACAAAGTGGAGTAGCAAGTCCACTCAGCCCTTCATAATAAATCTATCAAAGAGTAATAGAATTCCATCAATTCTGCATCATCCCCGAGGGTCGCTGTGCTGGGATGGAAAGTGTGTTCCGCTGGGATTGTACAACTGTTATTATTCAATTACACTCTTTTCTTCCTAGTTAAAGACCATGATATCATTATCACTTAATGAATACATATAATTGGATCTGGACTCTATGTTTGGCTGATGAATACCACTCACTATTCATTCAGTCTCAGCTCATCTTCTGACCATTTATTATAGACTTTTGGCTGAAAACCATGATGACAAAGGGAATTTGAAATTAGCTGAGAATTCATTCAATGCTCAGTTAGACACAAAGGCAAAATACAATTCTGACACGTAAATGAGGCTGAGACCACACAGAGAAGTTTTGCCTAAAAGTTAATAGCTGTTGATTTCTACACAAACGCATTGAGGGAAAAGCAAAGATATTTTTAAAGACCGTCTCACAACTTTGCAAGCAAGCAGAGATTTCCTCCCTCTCTTCCCCAAACTGAAAAAAAAAAATTAATTGTCTCAAAGGTAAATACTGGATCTTTTAAGTTGGTACTTTATTTCCCAACTTAGGCAAAATATTAGCTTTAAAGATGTCATCCGAGGCCATTATGAGCTTTAACTCAGCCCTGCTAAGCCAAACACCATTTTATGATTAAATAACATTTAAATCTGACAAAGCAAAAGTGCTTTCTATACAGTATATTTATTACACCTAATATCGAGACCATCATTAAGTTTCATCAAACAGTGTGCCCCCAAAGGAAACTGGCCCTCCTATTCATATTGTTGGGAGTAAATGTAGCATACCTCCTTTGGATCACTGGTGAACAGGCCACCTCATTAATCCTAGTTAGTAGATGCTGCTGGGCATGTGGAGCAGCCAAATCCAGATGCTACCCACAGAGCCTCTCCAGGCAGTTAGGGAATCACAGAGTACCACCTCAAGCCCTCCATACATCACTTCAAATTAAATTTACATTAAGTGCTACTCCATCAGAGCCGAGAGAAGCTGACATCTTTGGAAAATGCAGATGATAATCCATTAAATCCTATTATATACATGTCTTCTAATTTTACTTAAGCTCATGCATACCAAAGTGTGAGTTTGTGTTAAAAATTAAAGACCCTTTTACTAGAACAAAAGACTTTATGAACTGTTGACTTTGGGAGGGTTTATTACAGGATCAGGCTATTCTGTCAAGACAAGTAGACTTTTTTTTCCCTGTAAAATTTCTGGTTAATCATTTGTTCCTGGGATCTTTTTTCAAACGCACAATGTGTCTTTGCTATTTCCATCTCCAACTCTTTGTTCTCCCAGATAGAAGTGCAGCCTCTTTAACTTAATCAAATGTTATGAATGAAACAGTGGGACACATATTGTCTCCTTTTGCAATTAAGAAAATATTTGCTGTCAGCTTCCAAACTGGCAACAGTAAGAAGATGCTATAAAATCATCACAGTGAAAAAGCTAAGGATTTAATTACCCTATTACCACATATGTCAATCCCTTTATATTTTCATAGTCCTTAGTCACAGTTACTTTTACTTTGATGAATCTCTTCTAATTTCAGAGCAATGATCTTACTATTTTTGATTCAAGGTTCTTAATTTTTTACATGTAACCACTGTATTTTATGTTTATGTTTCTGTCTGATTTACTTTTCTGCAAAAATTGAAAATACACAGATTTCAGAGAAAGGCAATAATTATTTCAGATATAGCAAGAAATAAAAGACACACATAAGCATATACACACACAATTAATTTAGAAGTTTAAATTAAGTCTAAAAGTTTAAATCTAACCTTTTAACATTTAATCAACATTTGGATTTCAAGCTTGGATCATCTTTAACTTTCACACCAGTTCTTTCCAAGTGTTGGACTGTATGTTTCCTTTACAGAACATGCAGTACACATATATATACATTGATGTAATAAAAATGTGTTAGCTTTTAAACATTGTCAGTCTTTGGCAATGAGAAAAGTGATGGGGCAGACTGTCATCTGGCAGAAATAAGTGTAGCACCATAAAATTCAAGTGAATTAATAAGCTGACTGAAGTTTTTCAGTGGGATATTTCTGATTTATGTCAGCTGAGGATGTTTCCCTACATTATTTTCTAGAAATACAGAACTAGCCTAGGTTTACAGGCTGGGTTGGTCCTTTTTTTCTCAGCCCAGTGTGGACAACACCTTTGTGAGCTGGTGGTTCCTCATGGAGAGCTCCAGGTGCTGTGACAATTGACAGGGCAGCTCACCACAGCCACAGTCTAATTCTGCAGTATTTTTAAAATATTACAATTACAGGCTCTGAACAGGACTCATGGAGGATGGATAATAAAACAAACACATGCAATTTGGAGGTGGTTCTCAAAAAAGGAGAGGCATTGTCTGCTCTCACAAGCCTTTGCTCACCAGTCTGTCTGAGGAGTGGGCCAGCAGTTGTCCTGAGGCTCCCTTACCAAGCAGGACGCATGACGAATAAAAAAGTGATGTCACTAATAATTAAAACTGCAGAGTTTAGTTTAATCTTCTTGCACAGGGATTTATGCTTGTTACTGCCATTTAAACTAGTAGGATCTGCTTCCATAAATTCCCATTCAGCAGGTTTATAACATTACCCAAATTATTGCTCTATAATGTACTTACACCCTATGATTTCAGAAGATTCCTTTACCTCTGAACATCTCTAGCGCCAATATTAATAAATCATTCCATCAGGAAAATATCAAAAAACACCTATCATTTCAATTTTCTTATTTCATTTTTAACCAAGGGACATAACTTGCTATTTTTTTTTTCATCTGATGGGTCACTTTTTGTTTTCAGAATCACAAGTAAGTGGTAACTGAATTGGATGATCCAAAAAAAGAAATTGACTTTAACAATTAGGTTATACTTAAGAATTAGCAGTATCTGAAAGATGATGTTGAATTATATAAACACAGCAACATGCTGAATTTCCTATTAAAAGCTATGGACAAAAATGCAGGATCATCCCTTTCTTTTCATATTTTAGACTGTCTTTGCCAGGGACTAGAAAGGCACAAGTAGAGTAGCAAAGACAATCCCAGACTCTACTGTGGGACTCACAGCCCATCTCCATTCCTGATCTCCACCAGAACAGAACAGAGACACTTTCAGAGATTTCCGGAACCTGGAATTTGAAATAGCTCAGAAAAAGCATCAGGCCTATCAAAAATAAAGCCATATAAAAAAAATTACCAAGTTCTCAACAGTATCCATGAAGAATATTCTACTACAGGAATGCCAAGTACAACCAAACTTACCTTGTGCTGGTGTCAGTCCTGAACCTGGAAGAGGGGCTTCAAAACCAAAATGATGGTTAGAAGGACCCTTGGGGAAAGGCAGTATTGCCACTGAAGAAAAACATCTCTGGCAGAGCCCTGGTGACAGGTATGGATCTTGCCATTACACGGAGTTCCCAAAACCCAAAAGAATTTTCATCCTGATCCTTCTGGGAATTACAGCCTTATCTGAGGGCTCAGGTAAACAACCCAAGGCTGGGCTGCCACAGTTCTCCACCTGGCCCACAGGAGCTCCTTGTTCACAGCAGATGCAATAAAACACTGCATAATTTGGGCTAATATGGGCTAATTTTGGACCAAGTAAGTCATTTTCCTTTCCATTTGCCACACAGCATGGATCTGCCTCATCAGCTCAGTCCCTGATGTTGGGGAAGTGTCCCTAAGTCAAGAAACCCAGCACTGAGGGCTCAGAGCGGCTCGTGATGGCCAAAGTTGCCTCACATCATGATCTGTGGGGCAGGGAACATCTTTCTGCTCTGTGCCTGTTTAGCAAAACAGCTCATGGCAGAGGCTCTTCCTCATGTCCTTCTAGTTTGCCACCAGTTTGTACAACTGCCAACCCCTTCTCTTTCGGTGACCTCCAGAAGAGGAGCTGAATGTTGTTATTTACATGCAGCACCACTTGGAGATGGAGCCTCACAGAGGTCCCAGAGCACCAGACATGGTCCGTACACACAAACAGCAAGAGGCAGCCCTTGCCCTCAATAACTTACAGTCCGAATAAACAACACAGGCAGAAGGTCAGAGAGGAAACAGAGGCACAAAAGAAGTGACGTGATTCGCCTGCAGTCACCCCAGTAGATGATTGGCAGAGTCAGGATTAGACTAATAGATCACTGAATCAATCCACTGGCTAAACATACTGCTTCCCATTATTTCTTGGGAGGCAAACCAGGAAGAATGATCTCACTCGGCTAAGAGCCATAATAAAAATAACAGCAGCACTGAGGGCAAGTTCAGAGCTTTCTACATGATGTGCTGCGGATCCGCTGGTGGAGAGGTTGCTCTCTCCACCACCATATTTTGAATTGTCTTCACGGCAGGCATGATGGAAGACGGAGGAATGGCTGACAGTACTGAATAAAACTCCATGTAAATTCGTCTTATGAACATCTGATAAGTATTTATATGGGCATAAAGGGTTATTTATTTCCCCGTCCCCATGAATGATTTACATGCTACTCTCCATTTTTATAACACACTCACTCGGGCTTGAGCAGCAACGTACTCGGACTGGCTCTTTTTCCAAAGAAATGACTTGACAAAGAACCACAGCCAGGATGCTGGGTAGGGGTGGGAACATTTCCAGTGATTTTTTTCTGTTTTTCACAGTAGCCATTTTCCTCCCTCCTCTCCATTTTTGACCTTTTTTTCCCCCTCTCCTGTCAATGAGTTTCATCTTCCCTCAAGTCTCTGCACTCTCCAAATCCCTTTGCACATTCTGTGGGTAGAATAACCCTTTTTTACGTGACATCTTTTAAGGATGAGACTCAGGAAAGAGACTGCAGATGTTTAAACTATCATCACTCAGTGAATGTGACTGCTGTGCCTGGGAGGTTCCCCTGGTTCTTTAGCTCTCACTCTAACTCAAGCTGTGCCAGGATCACCTCCAAGGGTTTTCCAACCCAAGGGGCTGGGTAGGGTTTTTGAGGACTCTGCAATTCCACACCAAGCTGAGCCTCAGAATTTGAAAATCCAGGTCCAGTTTTGTGGTTTAAAAAGGGCAAAATCAAAATTTGGACCAATTCCCGATACAGAGTTTACAGTTCAGCCAAATCTTAATATTTTTCCCTGAGTTCATTTCCTTCTCCCTGCCAAATGTGCATCTTAATAGTATGAAAAGTATTTAAATGGATGCAGTGAGAAATACTACAGATAGATTTTACATGGGACTTAAAAGGCACTTGGCCTTCCAATTCCAGGCAGATGAGTGGGAGTTCAGCTTGAGGAAGCACATTTTTCTCCTGGATGCAGTCAAATGAAACACCGAATACCTTACTTCCATTAACACAAAATATAATGGATCCAATTCCACTCAAGTGCATTTGGTAGCTGGAATGAACACAGTAAATATGTTTACAATGTGTTGGACAAAGATTCATCACTTAAATCTCAAAGAAAAGCTTTTTAAAGAGTTCAAATTTATAAATTTGTGGCTCTGCAACTTAATGTCTGACCCTTCATGTTCAACCCCCAACATCTCAAGAAAGTAGGACTATTTTGTCTTCATTAGAAATACTATTGGAGTCATCCAGAATAGAGTTTGATAATGTTTTCCATTTCTTTATCTGTGTTGCAGTATTAAACTATTTTCATAAGCAAGAGAGCCACACTTGTAAAATGCATTCAGTTCTTAAAAAGTTAAGGAAATTAAAACATAGAGCTCCATCTCAGATAGGAATCTGACAGGAATTGTGGACACTACCTGTGTCAGCTCTCCTTGGTCTGCCATTCAAACAGAGAGGAAGACATTGGGCTGAGCTCTGAAGCAAAAACAGCAGCAGCACAGTTCTGAGGTTGTGCACAACCTGAAACAAGGAAAGCAGAATTAAGGTTTTGTTACACAGATCCCTAATTTTGAAAACTTTAGTCCAGCTTTCTGTGAAGTCAGAAGAGCCCCAAAGGCTACTCCTAGTCATAGCAGCCTCTTCCATGGCTTTTAAACTTATTTCACAGCCATGAGTCTCCACCAAACTGCAATAGTTTCCCACAGGTTAAAACCCTGCGTGGGAGTTTGAAGTGGTAGACAGAGGGTGTTAGTCTGTATTAGTTCTGTTTGTAGCTTTGTGACACCTGTGAGGAGGTGAATCCCCCCTCACACCCCTCACTCTGCAGACCACCCAGTCAGCCCCCCATATTGGAATGTCAGA
The DNA here is from genome assembly GCA_013397175.1 of Platysteira castanea. Taxonomy (NCBI): domain Eukaryota; kingdom Metazoa; phylum Chordata; class Aves; order Passeriformes; genus Platysteira; species Platysteira castanea. The sequence continues at coordinate 310,441 of VYXC01004851.1, forward strand.
CCATCTCCCAGCTCGGGGCAGTCAGCTCCCTGAGGGCACCTCTGCCAGTCACTGCACCAACCTGCGCATCCAGCCAGGCTCCATGAGAAAAACATTAAACCATTTGGGAGCGTCCAAAGGAGGGCAACAAAGATGGTGAAGGGCCATGAGGGAAAGCCGTTTGAGGGGAGGCTGAGGGCATTTGGTCTGTTCAGCTGGAGAACAGGAGACTGAGGGGCAGATGCTGATCTCTGCTGTGTGCGACCAGGGACAGGACATGAGGGAATAACCTGAAGTGGTATCAGGGAGGTTTAGGTTGGATATCAGGAAAA
>VYXC01004851.1:310786-333957 GCA_013397175.1 Platysteira castanea
TGAGGAGGTGAATCCCCCCTCACACCCCTCACTCTGCAGACCACCCAGTCAGCCCCCCATATTGGAATGTCAGACCATCTCCCAGCTCGGGGCAGTCAGCTCCCTGAGGGCACCTCTGCCAGTCACTGCACCAACCTGCGCATCCAGCCAGGCTCCATGAGAAAAACATTAAACCATTTGGGAGCGCCCAAAGGAGGCCAATAAAGATGGCGAAGGGCCATGAGGGAAAGTCGTTTGAGGGGAGGCTGAGGGCATTTGGTCTGTTCAGCTGGAGAACAGGAGACTGAGGGGCAGATGCTGATCTCTGCTGTGTGCGACCAGGGACAGGACATGAGGGAATAACCTGAAGTGGTATCAGGGAGGTTTAGGTTGGATATCAGGAAAAAGTTCGTCCCTCAGAGGATGGTCGGGAACTGAACAAGGAATGGGCACGGCTCCAAGGCTACCAGAGCTCCAGGAGCGTTTGGACAACTCTCTGAGGGACGAGGTGGGATTGTTGGGGTATCTGCGCAGGGCCAGAAGTTGGAGTGGATGATCCGTGAGGGTCCCTTCCCGCCTGGCAAATTCTGTGATTCTTTGATTCAGCCCTGCCTGATGCAGGGTGGGCAAACCCACCTGGAACAGCCATGGCCGGTTGTCTCCTCACAAACCCTCAGGCACCCAACATGGCGCCTGCCTCTCCTCAGCTCTCCTCAGCCTTTCTCCTCCCCTCAGGGCAGCCAGGCTGTGTGGGAATCACATTCTCACACAGGATTGCTGAGAAAAGACTCAGGGCAGACTAAGATTGCGTGTGAAGGAAGCGTTTTCCCGCCTCTCTGTTTTCCCGCCTCTCCGTTTTCCCGCCTCCCCGCTGCCTCACAGCGTGTGAGGGACCTGAGGCTGCAGATGGTGCAGGGTTTATCCAGCAGCTACTTCTTCACTGGTTTCTTTGCCACCCCTGCTCTAGGACCAGTGTGACCGTGTGCTGAGGCAGAAATAACATGGGAAATACTCCTTGCTGCCCAGCTTGTTCCTGCAGGCAGGCAGATATGGTGTCCCGCCTCCTCTGTGCCCACACCAGCTCCTCAGGGTTTAACCCCCTTAAATTCAGTGGATTCTCCATAGAGAGCCCGGTTTCAGCAGTGGCAGCAGCAACGCTCCAGGCTGTCCGGATCAGCTGCTTTGGTTCCAGGGTTGTTGGCAGCCACAACAAAGGGGCCAAACCCACGAGCAGTCCCGTGCTCTTCATTTCCCAACAGAGCGAGGCCATGCAGGTCCATGGATTAGAACCATAGAACCACAGAATATCCTGAGCTGGAAGGGATCCACAAGGATCACTGAGTCCAACTCCTGTCCCTGCACAGACACCCCAGCAGTCCCACCCTGTGCCTGAGAGCGTTGTCAGAACATTCCTTGAGCTCTGGAAGCCTTAGGGCTGTGCCCGTTCCCTGGGGAGCCTGTTCCAGCACCTTGGGCAGAAACAGAACCCTTTGTGTCACTGCAAAAAAGCCATCAGTGATAATTTTGGTCACGTTACTACAGGAATTTTCAAATTTAAAAAATCAAGAGGCTGCAAGCGGAATAAATTGCAAATAGTCCCCCCTGTTGGTACAAGGAGTCTGTTCTGCTGCTGCTGCTGCTATGAGATTTTATTGCAAGCTTAATGTCAACAGCATCAATTACCATAACAAAAGTAAGGCCAAATTTCATGCTGGCAAAGTGAGTGACCTTCTCTGAAATCCTTCTCATCAGTACAATGTCTCCACCTTCACAGGGCTTCCCCAGTGTGTGTTTGGTCGGTCATCTTCCCTCAGTGACCCGCTTTGACTAACATTCCCTCACAAAACAAAGAAAGTATTATCATAAACAAAGATTACATTTATTTTAACACTCAGCTTTTCATCAACATTTAACCTTTATGGGGAATCAAATTATTTTTCTCCATGACTAAGAAAAATCTAGTGATATGTAATTAAAATAACAAAGACGAGTCCCGTTCTATACAAGTGTAATTATGTTCATGTGGTACCACTGTAATTGAAACACAGAAGATGTTTCAGTCTGTATTAAAAGAGAATTTCTTTCAGTGGATTTCCTGAAGCTCATTAGATATTCCCTGGCCTATTCTCCTAAGTAATTAGATTTTAACAGGATTTTCAACAGATCAGAGCAATCTCTGTGGGTGCCAATAGGAGACTCTCCCTCTGGCCTTACCAGCAGGGCAGCATGGATAACATCCAGGCTGGGAGTTAATAGGACAATTACTGGCCTCTTTTAAATGAGTTACATTAATGCACTTAAGCTAAATGGCTCTGCATATGATTAAATATTAACATCTGCAAAATATGAAATCATGATATGCAATCAAGTTTTGTTGTTTTAATTTCCCAAATGCCGGATTTCGGTGGTGTATGTAAATGTGCATTGGATAGTGTATGTTAAACTTTCAAAACACAGATCAACACTATTTGTGAATGGTTCTTCTGGAGCTACTAAGTTAAACATCTTAAAATAGCACAAGGCAAGAGGAAATTATCGGAAATTATACAAAAACAAGAAAAGCAAAAAAACCCCAACCTTCACATTGAATGCCTCAAAGTGAGCCAGGTCACGATTTCCAATGCAAACAATAAAATTCAAAATTTTATATTAAGTACCTCAATAGCTAATGGTTTCCCAGCAGGAATGGGAAAAAGACATAGTTACAAAGGCTGAGGAAAAGGCTGAGGTACTCAGTGGCTTCTTTGCCTCAGCCATTCATGGCAAGACTGGTAGTTCTCCAGACACCCAGCCCCCTTGTTGTGGAAGACAGGAATGAGGGGCAGAATGAAGCCCCCATAATCCAGGCCACACTTTTCACCATCCCAAGTTGCTCCAAGCCCCCTTCAACCTGGCCTTCGACACTTCCAGGGATCCAAGGGCAGCCACAGCTTCTCTGGGCAACCTCTGCCAGGGCCTCCCCACCCTCAAAGCGCAGAATTCCTTCCCAATATCCCATCTATCCCTGCCCTCTGGCAGTGGGAGACCATTATCCTTGTCCTGTCCCTCCATCTCTTGTCCCAAGTCCCTCTCCAGCTCTCCTGGGACCTCTTTACGCTCTGGAAGGGGCTCTGGGGTCTCCCTGGAGCCTTCTCTTCTCCAGATGAACCCCCCCAGCTCTCCCAGCCTGGCTCCAGAGCAGAGGGGCTCCAGCCCTGGGAGCATCTTTGTGGTCTTCTCTGGACTCTCTCCAGCAGGTCCCAATCCCTCCTGTGTTGGGGACCCAAGAGCTGGACTCAGTGCTCCAGGTGGGGTCTCACCAGAGCGGAGAGAGGGGAAGAATCACCTCCCTTGACCTGCTGATCACGCTTCCTTTGGTGCAGCCCAGCACAGGGCTGGATTTCTGTCCCACAGTACATTTATTTGTTGTTCTGCATCTCTGATCCACTCACCAGACCCTGTGCCCTGTCCCTGCTAACCCTGACCTCTACTTGCACGTCTGCTGCCTGAGTAAGTCCTTTCTGTGAGTTCACTCTGTCATCCCGACGTGCTCCAGCCCTCTGCAACACTCTCACAAAATCATCTGACAGCAGAAGTAAACAGAGTTTTGATGTGGGCTGGAAACATGCTCACTTTGCTACAAAGGTTGGACTGTGTACTGATGCTTCTACATTATTTCCCCAAATCCTTGCTGTGTGAAAGGGTTTCTTTTTGTTGCTGAGAGTTTCTCCTGTCAAAACTTCTAAATATTGCTTAGATTTCAAGATTATCAGGTCTGAACGGCACAGAGGCATTTGGCTGTTCCATCTTGGGCTCCAGAAGTTAATAATATCAGCAATATGGAGCACATTCTTCCCAAAGTACTCTACAAATATGAAATAATTACTCACTGTGAGTCTGCTGTATGGCAGAGAAATATTACTACTGTCTTTCAGCTGGGAAACTGGAGCAGAGGTTAAGACCCAAATCCTTCAGTATCTAAATCCCCATGAACTCAAATGTAAGGATCTGTGAAGTCCAAACGTAAGGATCTGAAGTCCAGTGCCCCCAAAATTGATATAGAACTGGGATAAACATTAATTTCTGGGATTTAGCTTTGATTTTGGTCCAGCAAAAGCTGTCTTGTGGTTGACCAAGTCCATGAAGCCTAAAGCAGGGCTAACAGTCCAGCAGCAAACTCTCAATTCCTTCCATGACTCAAATCTACCCGTTGTCATAACTACCAAGCACAGTGTGATGGAACTTAATTTGGGGTGGTGCAGCAATGCCTTTAGATAATAGAAACAGCTACTCCTGCTGGGTGGTGAGGGCTGACAGCAGCGTTCTATCCATTGCCTCAGTTTGAAATAATTCAAAATTACTTATCTTCAGATAAAAAACAGAATTTCCTCTTTCTTTGCCCAAATTCCCCAGACTTTCTGATCAGCTCCAGCCATGCCATGGTCATAGTCTATGCTTCCAAGAGAGGGAACTCACCCCAGCTGCCTCGGGTGACAGCTCAGCACTGTCACCATCTGCTCTCAGGAAACACTGCCATGAGAGCTGGCCATGCCATAGCAGCCTCCTCACAAATCCGATGGAGAGACACAAATGTGCACGTGGTGCAGCAGCTAATGGTGGCAGCCCTTGGAACCAAGATGGAAAATATTAGTGTAACAGCATGACGGGAATGGAAAACAAAGAGAATAAGCAGGGCAAAACAGAGACACAAAACTGCAATACGAAACTCAGTAAACGTGGAGATATTTTAGCCAATTGTGCTATTATTAGCAACACGCAGGCTTGTGATTGTCCAGGAGTTAACCCAGGCAGGCTCCCATGAAAAGCGTTATTATGAATTCCATGAGAAGTGGGGCAGAGCAGTGCCTATGGTTCAGCCCGTCTGACACTCCCCACTGAATAAATCCGCCTTCAGTTGCCCATATCTTTGCCAGCCTTTACCCATTTCAGATGAAATGTCCCATGATGACTGCCTGCCTCAAGCTGAATTCTCTTGCTACACTTCAGAAGAAAAAAAAAGAAGGAAAAAAACCGAGAGGACTCTTATCTTTCTTCAAACAAGGACAAGGCAAAATATTTTCCTTTGCCCACATTAAAAAGAATCTCACAACAATCTCATTGAAGAGATCTCACTTCAGTAGGGTCTGCACTTAAAATTTGCCTGGGAGACTTCCGTTGTTTTTGGGAATGAACTCTTGACTCTGTCTGGATTTGGTGAAGTTTATTAAAAAATTAGAAGTTTCAGGGTTTGTCCACAACATCCTCCAAAGACTCTGTCTTCTGCACACAGCACATTGCTCCTCACAGCTCCCACCAACCAGCCAACCATCCTCCCATTGGAGCAAACAAAAGAAGAGCAGCCCACAGCTTTGGCACTTGAGCAGGGCTTCCCAGGCTCCCAGCTCTTCCTCCCAGCATCCTGGCAGCACAGACCATGGAAACATTACCCTGCTGCAGAGGACACAAGAGCCAGGCCTGGCAGTAAGGAGGCAAAGGCAGGAACCTGCACCAAGGAGGCAGATATCAGGGACCAGGACTGGAAGAGAAGGGGATTTTCAAGAGGGAGGAAAGGGAGAACTGCAGCAGAGAAGTCAGAGAGGAGCTCAGACACTCAGAAATTATCATAATGTGCATGTATGTTCACATGAACTTCAGGGGCAGCCACACACTGTTTGCCTCAGTGTGCACTGCACACAGAGGTTGTTTTCTCTAAGTTTGTACTTTTTTGTGGCAGCAGCTGGAATCATGCAGTTGGAGACTGACTCTCTATTCAGGCACATGACAGAGACAAATTAAAGTGACCAGAATAGCCCTAAATCAGACTTTTTCTAACTTTGGCATGCTTGGATTGGCACTTCCCTCAAGTAATTTTTGGGTGCATTCATCTACCCTGTAAAGCTCAGTGCTTCTCCAGGCCCAGATCACCATGGGACCTTGCTCAGCAGAGCCCACATCCAATAGGGATGGTGGGAGGGATGGGGTTTAGGCAGGAGAAAATGCCTGCAGTGTTTACAAAGACACAGAAGTTAAAAGGCATGGCTAAAACAGAAAGAGCTTTGGCGTGAGGGGGTCACACAACAGCTGCCCATTTGCACCTTGGGCCAGTACACTGGGCCCAGCCCACTGCATCTCTTCAGTTTGTCTCTAATATTCCAGCTAGAAATATCTGACTCAGTGTTTTCCATCTTGGAGCAAAACTTGCCATGGGTGCAGTTCTTGAAGGGTCAACCCTCAAACTGGGAGGGCATTTGCTGTATCACCATTGGTACATTTGTGTCACCCACCACAGGCCTCAGAGCTGTGCCACATCTGGATGTGGCAGATGAAGGAAGAGGGTCCTTGCACCCTGGGGACACCTCTTTGCCCCCCAAAGCCAGCTGTCATGAGGGAACACATCTGGGTGCACATCACAGCTTCCCAATAAATATTTCCATGTTTCCTTTTGTGGTCTGGCCCAGCATGGCTTTTACAGTACTATCAGGGTGCTTTTATGAGATTCACCCCTTGCAATGGGAAGGGTTTTATTAGAAACACGCCTTCCTCTCTGTCATTTATGATAAATAATGTTTATTGATGTTCACTTCCTTCAGTGAAATAAAGTGTCAAACAGCACGTTGGTATTTGCCAATTTTCTTTTCACATTTCATGTTATGTGCTTTTTATGTTACATGCCTGATTAAAAATTTAAACATTGTCACCGTCAGTGCTAAAATACGTTACCAGAGCATCTCTAATTATGCTTCCTTGTCTGCTCTGAGCGGGGACTGACATTTCTGGGTCAAGATCTGGTTGTTGATATGCAGCACGGGAAGTATCCGATAGCCACTTGCTGAAAAATAGCTCCTTCTCTGCCACAATTATGGTGCACAATGCAGAGCAGGTACCCGGGGCAGGCTGCTCCTGCCATGCCAATTCCTGGCTCAGGAGGCGTTACCCACTCTTTGCACAGCATTTGGGATCGCAGTTGATTCACCCAAAATAAAAAGTGCTAGAGAAGGAGCTCCTCTCATGGAGCTGTGCTGGCTGGGGAGGTGGGCAGAGGTCCCATCCTGCTCCTGGCACTGCCCTTGCTGTAGCCCCTCAGGAAGGTGATGATGACCTGAGATGAAGCCCAAACGTTGCCCATCCTCCTGGATGTATTGGCTCTGTGCTCAAGCTCCCAGCAGCAGGAGATGCCAGGAGTACCTGCTTTGGTGAGGTCTTGGGAAGCATTATCACCTTGCTCTTTGTGCACCTTCCTTCAGCAGATCTTTATTTTTTCAAGGGAAAGTGAAAATAAAAAATCACCCTCAAGTGTTTCTCCCTCTATAAACACATCCAAACCAACAGACACGCTTCTGTTGCGTTTTGGAATGAGCTTTTCAGCAAGAATTTTTTAACCATGCTACATGTGTTTATATTTTTAGCCGTTTGTTTTATATTTTCTGGCACAGACAGGAACTAAGGCTGGTCTGCAAAAACCCACCTGACAACAAAACTGACCTCCAGGAGGAGCCCCTGCACATATAAAAATGCCACCACTGCTGTGCACTGGTGGAAATATGGCTATTAAAAAAACCCCTTAGAATATTTGCTACATTTGTTTGCAATGATAACACATATCACATAGTTAAAACCTGCCAGGGTTTCCAAGAGAGTCCATATTCAGAAAACTCAGCTGTTCTCCTTGGGAGCTGATGGTTGATGAACAGTTATGAAATACAGCCATAATTTATTGTGGATGTTCAAATTAGTTAAAAGGTGGTATTATATATGGCTCAATGTTTCATCAAGAGTGTCCTTATTTGACCCAGTAAATGCACATTGAATGAAGACTGATATGTTCTAAGACATTATAAAAATCCTTCCCTGTTGTTCCCAGAATTTTCTTGCATTATTTGCTCTCAGAAATTACTCACATTTTCTCTTTGGAAAGAAGAAGAAAATAAGAAAAATCTGAGAAGAGGCTCCAAATTTAAAAGTAGCCTTTGAAATTCTAGAGACTTTACTCAACTTCCCATCATTTTCTGAAAAGAGTAGGATTATTTTTATATCATTTTACACATAAAACCCTTAATTTGTGACCACTAGCTATGCTTGCCTGACTGGCACAGAGGCATTAAAGGAAAAAAGGTATCTGGCTAAAGGGAATTTGCAGAGTTTCAGGATTCAGCTCTGATGAACCTGGCTTTAAGTGCAAAAAACCCTTGCCAATATCAGCAAAACAGAGTCAAATTTGCAGCCTTCAGTATCACAGAGAAATCCAAATATACAAAGGGTTTCAGCAGCAGGAGCATAGCACACATTGCGTGGCATGGCTGGAAATGGAGCTGGGCACTGGCTGCCTCTGCAGCATCAGGATCAAGGCATTTCTGGGAATCACCTCCAAGACCCTGAGATCCAGCTCTGAACTCAGAAACCTGTTCTCACTAATGAGGATGGGAGTCATTTTGCAAGAGCTGTAATAAACATTTGTTCAAACAAAAAGAAAAGTGAGATTAGAAAACATGCAGTATGTCACGGCATTAACCGAAAACCTCTTTGTGCCATCTAGTTTGGAAAAATTATTGAAGAACAGTTCATCCATGTGAAAATATTAGCACTGTAATTCTGTCAAGGTCAGTGAGACCTAGAGGTTTGCTGAGAAATCACCTTCATTTCACCAGGTAAATAAAGAACTCGTTTTTCAGAGGAGCTTATTGAAGAAGGCACTCCATAGCAACAGTTAAATTATGAATACAGCACATATGTTCCATATCATATCATTTACAGCACACTTTAGCATAGACATAATGCTTAGTAACAAACTACAATACCATTCACAAAATGCATTTAAATAGCATAATTTAGTTCATTAAATTCAGTCATTTACAGTAAATCAAAATTATCACAGGAATTGAAGAGAGTACACAGTTGTTTGTTTGAATAGTTAAGCTAGGGAAGTCAATTCCTTTTTGAAGGTCAAGGACACAGTTGTTTCCATTTTCTGTTGTAAAAAAGATACAGCCTGTGTCATAAGATAATTTAGTATCATCTGAATGTGATCAAGTCCTTTCCCCCTGCTTGTTCTGTATTATATAACTGGCATGCCTAAAATATATCTAAGTCAAGAAAACGCTTTATGTATAATGTTATCAAATTAGACCTCTTCTTCTTTTACGGACAGAATGGATGTGATTCTGGGCTTTTAAAAGGATTTAGTCTTGCAAATCTGCAGCCTATTACCTGGAATCAAAGAAGTATGTTTTCCCCTAGTCCAGCCATCAATTCCTTGCTCTGTGGAAATATTATTATAAAAGAAAAGTGGATTTTTTGGCGCCTTTCTAAGTGATACATTCTGGCTTTTGCCATCCGAGGTGCAGCATGTGTCTGTGCGTGTGGTGCTGGCAAGGCAGTGGGTGCAGAAATGACTTTGCAGCACAGGGAGCTCAGGATGAATCACCAAATCCTCCTGGGAATTCCTGAGGTTTAAACCCTCCTACAATTCCTTGGGCATCAAATAGAGGAAGGTGAATTGAATTACTCCCTACATTTAAAAAACCTGCTCCGTTCTTCACTCTGAATTTGCTGAGTGTCTTCTTGCCCTTCCCTGTTGTCTTCCCTGGTTGCTACAGGTTGAAAAGACCATGACGAAAGTTCTCTTGTCCTTGTTGAAATTTCTGGCTTATCATCAAGCCTTCCTAGCCTGCTCTGGGTTTTGTTCAATCAAGGCATGCTTTTCTCTCCCTTTAAATAATTCTTGCCATCAGAAGTGAGAGCCCTCTGCTAGGTCTTCTCTACCTTGCAAAATTTTGGATGCAATGGAGGTGCCTCTGCTGCATCCATGAGAATGAAATGCCGACTCTTTTCTGACCACCTGGAGGAGAAAATGGATAACTTATGATTTCCCACCAATGGACTTTCCAAGCACCTTAAAGCGCTAATTAATTAAGTCTCATGTCAGCCTGGCGAAAGAGGGGAGGGTTTTGGTTGGGTTTTATTAATAATTGCACAGTCTGTGTATAACTGGATGAGTTTAGCCTTAATTGAGCTTTTTTGGGTCCTGATGGCTGCCTGGCTGGAGCAGCACAGAGGATGGTCTCCACTTCCAACCCCGGGTCTTGTCAGAGCTGCCCTCTTCTCATGAGGACTCCACAGGAGGGCTGGGAATTGGGCAGTAGCAGCTGACCTGGAGGAAGCTACACCTTAAACTGCCCCAGAGTGTTTATTTGGAGCTCTCCCTGTTCTCTCTCGCATGGAATACCGCGGGATGCCCTCGGAGCAGCAGCCTCCACTTGGCAGCCGAGGGCTGACCCTGCCTCGATGGAGCTCTGGGAAACACCCGGGGAGAGCCTGGGAATGGCGAGGCAAGCAGCCAGCTCCGGACAGGGAGGGACAATTAGGGCCCAAACAAAAGCGAATTATGGTGCAAATTGCTTGTTGACACTGGTGCGAAACAAAGGAGAGAGAAGGAGAAAATGTTCTTAAGACAAATAACCTTCTCCATCTTGCCGGGCACAGGGGGAAATGCCGTGAGCAGGCACAAAGGACACAGATGGCAGCGCAAATCCTTTGTGTTCCACACTGCCAGCACAGCTGTCCTGGGACTGCGAGGGAACCGACCTCTTACGGATTACCCTGGGCACTGCGGAAGCACCAAGAGGGCTCACTAGAGTAAAAATGCCAAAGTTTTTAAAGGACAGAGCTGTGAGCCAAGGGACAGTGCTGCAAAAATGTGTCTGGGCACAGCTGGAGCCTCTCTCCTTGCCAGAGTCCCGGAGTGCTGTGAGGAACAGCCTTGCCGGTCTGGTGCCCAGGGAGCAGGGTACCAGAGCTCCAGGGAGGAGGGATGGACTCTGGAGTCACTGAGGATCTTTCACCATTTTTTAGCTTTCCAGCCAACATCTGGATGGCCAAGCGGTTATCAGGTTCTTACAGGCTGGGAAACTAAGCTTCAGACCTCTGTCCCATCCCTGGAAGTGTCCAAGACCAGGCTGGATGAGGCTTGGAGCAAGCTGGGATGGTGGAAGGTGTCCCTGCCCATGGCAGAGGGTGAAACGAGGTGGGATTTAAGGTCCTTTCCAACCCAAACCACTCTGGGATACTGGAATTCTTTGAAACCACCTCGATGGAGATAGGGAAGGAAATTAAGCCAGCGCAGGGATTTGTGGAGGTGATGTTTGTATTGGCTTTCACCACAACAGGGCAGAGCTCAGCTGGGAAGGTGCAAGACTTTTTCACATGCACAAAATCCATGCACGCAACAGCAGGCTCCAGCTGGGGACCAGCACACACAAAAGGAGTTTCCAATATTTCCCATCTCCACCTGCACAGATATCAGACACTAAAGTCACTGGCAAAGACAGACACATTCCCTGTCTTACCCTGTGCACCTCCTTCAGGAAACCGTGGGATGTAACTGTTCAGGAAAAACGAAAGTGTTAACCCAGGACTGATTTTAGCCCTGATTTTACTACAAGAAAAGTTGTTTACAACCCACCTTCGCTGCTCTGGAGTATTTCCTATACAGCACTCTTCTGAAATAGATTTAAATGATTTCACAGAAAAGGCAGCATCTTTACTCATGTTGTAGAAGTGGAAGCTGAGAAGGAGAAAACAGTTACTTGTTCCTGGTGAGCTGCAGTCCAGGGAAACTCCAGCTTGCAGGCTTCAGCTAACTGGTCTGGAAATTGCACAAAATCATTAACTCATCCTTGAAAATTTTTCATGATAGATTGTAACTATTCAGTCTGTCATCTCCAGAGCCTGCCTCTCGCAGGAATTATAACTATGTACCTGAGGGCTGCCACTATGGAAGAGCAGAGGGATACATCACATCTGCTGCCAGGCAATCCTTAATGTGGCTGTGTTTGAGCGCTGCTGGCTGTTATTGGTACTGGTACTTCCACTGCTCTTACTTGAACACTACAGCGTTAATTTGGCACCAAAACTGCTTTTAAGGCTTCACAGTGGGACTGGAAAGCAGCGAGCTCAGGAGGAAAATTCCAGCCTCACTTTGAGGTAATTATAAATCTTTTTTCTCCCGTTCAGACGCTATATTAAGGCTGCTGCATTGGACCAGAATTTTATCTTTCGTTTCCACTTTTCATCTTTGGATGGGCTTCAGCCAGGCTTTGAGAGGAGGGGGGTCAGAGCACTGACAAAGAGCCTCATTCACAAGCCACCAGCAGCCCCATTTGCGACTTCCCCCAGCACCCCGGAAGCAACTACGCTGTGACAGGAGAAACTTGGACATCAGACAAACTCCAGATCTCCCCTGCAGCGATTATTTCCTGATAACTCCATGTCTGCACTCCCAGGCACGGCGCTGCCTCTGACGTGGACTTGCAGGCTCCTCTCGTCAAGCTCAGAGACCTTAGGCAGAAGCTATCACGAGCCATCTGCCAGCACCACACTGGCTAAGGTGTCATTACTTATTAAAAAGACTTTGTTTCCTTCCAAAAAACTGTCTCAGATAAAGTTAAAGGACTCTGAGCCAACCTCACCGGTGTTTCTTGGTCTGTGTCAGCTGGGATGTCGAGCTCTACTCAGGAGCTGAACACAAGAATGGGTTGCCTGTGCCTGGCACAGTGGAATATTACATCCCAGGGGCTGGGATGGGCTTGGGAGCAAGGAACAGCTGGTGGGTGCCCTTGCCCCTATAGCCATGCCCCTATAGAGTCCCTGTCAATGCCCAAATTACTGGGGACAGCCCAATCACCTTTCTGCAAGTCCCTTGAGGGAAGCACCAGGAGGGAGCATCGTGGCCAAGGAACCTGTGTTTGCTAAGCTGACATTAATTTGTCACATCACACGTGGCCAAAGGAGTTTCAGCCCAGCCAGCACAGGAGTGGTTTTCAGCAGGTGGCACCGAGTCCAGACCCCTGAAGAGAGGTGGCACCATGACAGTGAAATATTTCTAACACAGAGATCAACAGCAGCATGAGAAGAGATCTCCTGGCCAAAGCAAGCCCACCCAAATCCCAATCTGCACCAAACTCCACCACCTTCTCCTTGGAAAAGCATGGATACCTACCCAGGGTGGGGTATGTGCAGTTAAGAGCTTTCAGCAACAGCTCAAGCTCCCCAAATCCTTCCAGTGAGAGGAAACCTCTCTCCCATTGTGATTGAGTGTTGTCCTGTTTTTGCCAAGCCTTCTGTTTTAGCCTTGGAGTCAGAGATTTTCACACAGTTTCATGTAAATAATGGCCAATGTTTATTTAACCGTCGTTTCTGTTTTTTATTTCTTTTGTGATAAGAGAAAGTTTGAGGAGCATCCTTTTTCTCCAGTGGGATTGAGGAGGAAGTGACATGTCCTCCAATCTCTTGTGGAATTGAGAACCCTATAAAGTATCAAAAATGTAAATAAAGTCTCTCTTTTCCCTCTTTCTGCTGAACCTAGCAAGTGTGAGAGTTTCCTTTACTGTGCCTTTACCAGCACAACTGAGGACATCAAAGTCAGGCTCACACCTTTAATTTCTCTCTGGTGGTGTTTCTCTTCCTCCCCATGCACAGATGGAAACCCTGGAGCAGCTGGAGAGAGCAGCCAGGCGTGAGAAGTGAGGAGCCAAAGCAACGTAGGCACCACCATGGTGGTGTCCCCACCAAAACTTGGGGACAGGGTGGCCATGGGTGGCACGGGCAGCCCTGCTCGGGCTGGCACAGATGAGCTGGCACAAAGCTCTCTGCTCTCAGCCTGCCACAAATCAGCACCCAAACAAATGTTTCATGCAACAATAAACCTGTTGAAGGAATAAATTAACAGCACAGCAAGGTTATGCTTTGGGAATGTCTCCACCACGGCAAAAGGATCCGCTGGAGCCAGTGATTAGGTTTATATTACAATGTGGCTTTTAAGGCTCACTGTGCTGAATAAAAATTTAGGCAATTAGTGCTCTTATTTCTTAGGAAGAACTGCTTGCTATCGTATATTAATACAGCTTTTGCTCAATTAAAATTGTTCGCAGTCAGCAAAAACAATTTCTGCACCGTAATGAAATAATGAAATAATTATATGCAAGGGAGGACTTCTGATCTTTTTAATTATTCTATTCTTCATTTTTAAAAGGGCTATTTCAAAACGCACTCTTATAATTGATTGCTATAAATCAGTCAGGAGCATTCTAAGGATCATAAATATTCTAACTTTTAAAAGACAAAGAAATGCTAAATATTCAATGAAATCCTTCAATATTCAGAAAATTTAATCTAGGGTAAAAGGATAGACTGCTCTTTTGAAAATAAAAAGTAAATTTGTTGTCCTGTGAAAAATGAAATATCTTGAATGTCAGTAACAGAAATGGAATTAACAAGAGATCTTTTTATTGTTTTTTAAGGTCATTAGGCTGTGAATTCTATAATTATGGAAATTGTCAGTCCAGTTCTGTGGAGTGTTTGCTCCCATCCATAAGGTATTGGAATGTTCAATCAGTCTCTCTCGTGGGAAAGTTAGGTCATAACTGTAAGTGTACCAGCAAAATTGAATTAAGCAAAGAGATTTCATTAGTATTTATAGCCAGAAGGCATCTGTAAAAGTACAGGGCAAAGAAGTTATGTGGAAGTCAAAGGAGAAAAAAAAATGGGTTTCTGGTGACAAAGGCGAATCTGAAAGAGATATAAGTGTATAATGAATAAGAGCTATTGAGCGCTGCTCCAAGGAGGGAGTTGCAAAGATGTCAAATATTGATTTTCTTGTGTATGCCTTTGGACTACATATGTAATTGTTTGGATTTGCTGTCTTCACGATACAACAATATTTGTTGTTGAAGGTTAAAAAGCGGAGTGTGAAACAACCCAAAAAAGTCTGAAACGTGTTGGAGAATTATAATAATTCCTCCAGCAGGATTGCAGGAGCAGAAGCCGTGCTTCGGAGCAGATAAACACATTTATGACAGGCAGTTGTGTATGGGAAACGTCGCTCCTGGAGCTGCAGAAACACACACGGAGTGCAGGGCCATCGAACCATACTGCATTTATTGATTGAAAATATTCAGTTTGCTTCTAATGAGTCCCTCCAACTTTTTATACCATGAAAATATTCTGAGATCAGGTTTATACATGCAGAGTGTTGCACGTGCTTTTGTATAGACAGATATAATCCTCATTTGTGGGTTGTTTATTGAGGAATGGCAGTGCCTGTCTGGGTCTTATTGCAGAACTGAGAATGTGTTTCCTGATGCTGATTAACATCTTAATTCAATAAACTTCTTGAAATGGTTTCATGTTGAAGAAACAGGTGCACAAATCACCTTCAGAATTATTCTCCTTTTTCATAATGCTGACATGGAAGTTCTGGATATTTCTGCACAAGAGTCATTTGGGGCTGTTTGGAGTGATATTTTCCACTTGTGATCCTTACGTTGGCATGCAAGCAATCTAATCTTTGCTGGAACCTTGTCCCTGACTCCAGAGGGATGTGGATTTCAGCAGAAGAGTCTCTTGAAGATCTTGAAGAACTAAAAGCAAAGGGAGTCCCTGGAAAGTTGGAGACAACCCAAACGTCAGAGCCCACCTAAATTATTCAGTTTCATTTTAGGTGCTCAGGCTGGGAGGTGGGGTCTTTATTTTCAGAACCTGACAGAGTCTGACAATCAGGTTGTAGCAAAGAACTCCCAGTGAGGAGCAGTCTGGAAAGAGCCCAAAACCCAGCTGTAAACAAGAATAAGAACAGAATCAAATTCCCAGTGAGCCACGGCCCTGCTGAAGTTGGTATCAAAGCTCCCTTTGCACTCCGAGGGGCTGCAAGTTCACCCTCACCTGTACAGAGAAAATCCTCGGGGAGCCCAGGGAAATTCACAGTTCTCCCTAACTTGTTTAAACATAAAGCTCCCTCAGGGATGAAAATCACATCTTTTCCTAGTCCAGGGGCGTAACTTGCTGGTTTCTTCCTCACCTCTGTCCTGTTAAGGGTACCAAGGCACCTCATCTTTCATCCAAGTCCCTGCTGCAGGCCCTCCACAGTCACAGCAGCATCTCTGCGTGTTGGAAGTGTGGGGGAATCAGGAATTCCACTTCCTCCTGTGCAGTGAGGAGAGAAATTTGGAATGTTTTGGCCTGACTGTCTCTCATCTGGAGCAGTTTTACTCTGCCCCTCGCGTGGTGTAATTCTATTTATTCCATTACAGACGACCATCAGTGAGATGGGATTACAGCCCAGAGAGATGGAGTGATTTTCCCAGGGCCATAGGAAAACCAGGAATTGGAGTCAACAGCTCTGATATCCACACCTGTACAAACTTCTCCAGGTTATGCTGCAGTGTATTTCCCTAAATTCAACAAATCATCTGTAAGAACTCACCTTGAGAACATCCCTTTCCTCCCTAGAAAACACTAATCACAAATTAAATGTGAATTTATTAATCTTAGGTGAAAATACTTCTTAAGAAGGCACCTTTAACAACAATTTCCATGAAAATAACATTTCCAAACCTGCTAAACTGAAAAACTGCTGGATTTTGCAAACACCCCCAAGAGTGGAGGGCAGGACAGTGCCATCCCTTCTCCACCCCAAATCCTGCTGCCTGCACTGCCAAGGAGTGAAGGGGCTGGAAGTTTTGGGAGCCCTGCTGTCAGAGTACAATGTTGCCTAAGCAAGCATTAAGAGATTATGGTAATAATAGGTGTGCTTACTGCAAATAAAAGGTTTCATTAATCAAGCCATACCGAGATAAACCTGTCAGTGGACAGAGGAAACTAGAAATCAAACGCTGTGAAAGTTCTGACAGATTGTTAAATAGAAACCCTTTAAAACTGAATTTAATTTACTGTGATATTACAGATATTTATGCATCAATAGGCAAGTGCAGATTGAGTTCGGAGGTCAGCTCTGGTGCTTGAAAAATAAACGCGCAGAATGAAACAGAAGGTGACAGTTACCTTTGTCAGAAATTACAGTTTATTAAAGTAAATATGAAGCTCTCTCATCTGATTCGTGTTAAACACCAAGGCACGGGGCTGGGGGGTAATTTGCTGCAGTGGGTTGGTGAGGGGATAATTATGGAAACACTCCCCCTTTTTTTAAAGTTGGGTCTATAAACTTCAGCAGAAGAAACCAGGAACAAACATTGCAGCACAGAGGCACAGTCAGGTACCAAAGGGCAGCGAGCACAAAGACCTTTCAGCAAGATTATTCACGAGTTATGCCATTAAAATGCTGCTCTCCTGTCAGGCAGTGGGGGTTTTTACTCTTATATTAGCATTTATTTAATTAATTTCTCATCTTGATTTTTTTTTAAGTTCTCCGTTTTCAGATTTGTGCCTTCCTCAGAATCAGGACACTCCTCTTCCTCCTCCTTCTTCCTCAGCTTCAGAATATCAGATCAGCGATGTGAAAGAAACACAAATTTAAGAAGATTTCTGTCCAGGTAATTCTGCCAGCAAGGTGCACAAAGTTGTTTTCGAAAGGAGGTGCCGTTCACCTGGGCAAGAGCTGCAGCTCAGCCTGTTCCACACCATTCTTTGAAGGAATAAAACCCTGGGGATCAGTCACTGAAGTGTCACAGGCAGACAGAAAATAAAACATCCTTCCTGTTCCCAGCAATTATCAAATCCCACACAGACAGGTGTCAATCTTTGCACCACTGGATCTGGAACTAACATTAATATTTAACTCACACACAATGGTTAAGGTGCTTACGTGGTTTTATTCCAGATGACTGAAATTTGAAGGGAAAATTTGGACCTAGTAATGATCCAGCTGAGCCAACAACAAGGCTGCTTGACCCTACCAAGCACAGGAAGAAGTCCTTGAATAAAAGTAGTCCTAAGTGAAAATAAGTATGTCAGTGCTATGTGAGATGAACGTATTTATCTGCCAGACTTACGTGAGATCATATCCAAATACATGACTCCAAAACATAGAACTATATTACATTTCACACACGTAAGAAACATGTAAATCATGCAGGACATGTCAGCTATAGCTATGCTGGACTTATGTCCTTCCCAGAATGACAGCCTGAAAAATCCTTACCAACTCAGGGAAAAACTCCTGTGAATAATTACTGCAATGGAAGCAGTACCATGAGTGAAGTTGGTCAGCATCCAGCACAGCTTTATGAGAAAATGCCCTTTTCTTTGCATGCATAAGGAGTGCAGGACTGGGCCATTAGTGATTAGAAGCCAAATTAATTAGTTAATAAAAGCCAAAGCAGCAGGATAGCGTGACAAAATCTCAGCCATGAACCTCCTCTGGTCATCCTCTCCCTGTGAGCAGCGTTTGTTAAACACCCACCAGCCCCTTTTCCAGCCAGCCCCTGGAGCCACTCAGGAGCTGCCTTTGCTGCAGCTTCAATACAGGAATGGCCATTGCTCCAGGTCGAGGTTCACTAAGAAATGAAAATAAAATGGTAAAATCTATCAGGAGAAAGGCAGGAAAGAAGATATTTCATATATATGAAGATGAAAATTTACCTTGCAAATTTGAACAAGGCCTATCTGGAAAATGAAGCTCTAGTTCAGCGTTAGAATATTGTTAACCTGAAGCACAAGTTTAAGTCTCATTAATTTACATGGTTTAAATGCTATGCACCTTTAGGCACTGGAAGGGGCTCTAAAGTCTCCCTGGAGCCTTCTCCTCTCCAGGTGAACATTCCCAGCTCTCCCAGCCTGGCTCCAGAGCAGAGGCTCCAGCCCTGGAGTAACTCCATGGCCTCTTCTGGACTTTACCCTGCAGTTCCACATCCTGATGCTGGGACCTGAGCTGGAGGCAGCTCTGCAGGTGGGGTTTCACCACAGAGGAGTAGGGGGGACGATCATCTTTGTCACAAGGACCACGAGAATGCGCCCTGAG
This sequence comes from Platysteira castanea, assembly GCA_013397175.1. Classification (NCBI taxonomy): domain Eukaryota; kingdom Metazoa; phylum Chordata; class Aves; order Passeriformes; genus Platysteira; species Platysteira castanea. The sequence goes on from VYXC01004851.1 coordinate 329,493, forward strand.
CAATGACCTCATCTGGATTTTGAGGAGGAAAGCCACAAATTGGAAAGTTTTAAATAAAGCCGAGGAGCTAGAAGAAGCCCTGTCCCACCTGTGATGTGCAAGCCCTCAAAGTGAATGATCTGTGAGTATCACAGAGCCATTTTCACCAGGAAAAATGCAAGGAGCAGTAAAAAAAACAAGTAAAGAGGAGCCACAATGCGCAGGAGTTTCCAGCAGAGCCAAAAGACGCCCAAGTGCCTCCTGTCCATGGCCAAGGGCTGGGGCAGGGATCACTCCCCAGCTCCAGGACCCGCTGTGACAACATCCCCACCTCCTGCACCAGGAGCAGGCAGCCCCAAACTGGGAACAAGCCCAGCCCTGGGCAGGATTAAGAATTTTATCTCCAGGCAATACTCACTGCTCCTTAGCAGAGAGCCGAGACAGCCCTCCAGGTTTTATTTATTTAGATGAGTTTACAAAGCAATTAAGACATTTTGGCAAAAGCTGAGGTGCAGATTTTCTCCCTTATGATAGATCATTGTTGGCTTTTTTTTTCCCTGTCTCCTTCTGGGCAGATAAATGTTTCATGGTCCCACAGACATATTTTCTCTCTGCCCAGTTGCTCAGCATCCATTTAAAAATGCCTGTTGAACTCTTTTAGCATGGAATATTTTAGCAAGAGCCCCTAAATAAGCTTTATTTACAGACTGCGAATACTCCCTGACCAGCTCAACATGTTTCATCACCTCCCTAGCTGGAATTCCTCTTGGAAATCTTTCTTCCCTGGGCAAAACCAGGAAATCCAACAAAAAATAATAATATTGATGTGTTTTAAGAAAGAAATATTTATTCTTCACATCCTCCCCTTTCAATTGGAAATACCATTAATGATTTTGGTCAAAGTTAAAACCCTCCCTGGTTTTATCTCTCCTGTCCTAGACAGGAGCTAAGATGCCAACATGTGCTCTCAACATGGAAACGCTGGAAAAACTCATCCAGGCTCTGCACTGCCTGTGATCCCTCAAAGAAGCTTCTGAAATCAGTAGGGTTTTACAACATGCCCTGGAAGGCATTAAAAGACTTTAATAAAATGTTTAATAAAATACCTCTAATAAGGTGAAGGATGTAAATGGAATTGGCAGAAATGCCCTGATGAATGAAGCTGATGGAGCTTTGTGGGGGAAGGAAGCTGCAGCTCTCCTGGAAATGTGTTGCCCCAAAAGAATTAAAATAGATCTCTTTTTTTGGTCTTAAAAAAACAGAAAAAAAAGCAGGATTTTTTCTTTCTGAAGCTAGACCTTCTGTTTCCCAGAAGTTTGTGGAGGTCACCAAGTTTTCATAGAAAAATTGTGATCATTTGATTCTATGTTTGAAGGTGGAGGAGGAAAATGTTGGGCTGGCACAGGCGTGTGGCAGGTCAGGATGGCCCTTTGCTGACTCCCCGTGTCTGCCCTAAGCCAGGACTTGCAGGGGCTCAGCAATGAATATTTTCTTTACCAAAAATAAGCAAGGAGTCCCTTAGAATGTGTTACAGCACTCTCCAGATAAGGAGCTACCTGGTTTAGCAGGTGAAGAGGTGCTTGGGGAGTTTTTGATAGAGAGATTATGGACCTGATTACATTAATACCTAACATGGGTTTTAACCTGCATTTTGGGTAAAATTCAGCGTTCTGCAGAAGGCCCATAAAAGGCCTGTGCACCACTTACGCTCCACCAAGGCCCCATTTGGATGGTGCACGTGGGGCTGGGGTGATGCATGGGCCCTGTGCCTCGGGATGGGCCCCATCCCTGCTCCATCAATAATATTCCGTGTGTTGGGGAAAAATATTAGCGGAGTAATTTTATTAACAACAGCCATAACTCACCGCTTGTCTTGCCGCGCTTAATAAAGGGAATCCGGGGTGTTGTACACGAGCCAGAGGAGCGGCTCACAAAACCACCCTGCTAAAAACAAACAAACCAAGCCCTGGGAAGCAGGAGAGCACGTGCAGGGGGAGCTGGCTCCCACCAATGTCCTGGCTGTGCTGAGGAATAAAATGAAATCGTGGGTCAGCCCGCGGATCTCACGATGCGGGGAACCCCTCGGGAGTGTCAGTGAGTTCAGGGCGTGTTTGCTTCACGCTGCGGGGAGGACCGGGCCAGCCCATGGAGAGCTCCCAGCTTTCGGCGAAGGGATTTCCTCACAGCCCTGGAAATCCTCTTAGCGTCTTCATTTGCATCTCAGTGGCCAGGGGAATAACTGAGAAAACAACCCTGCTGTGTCCTCCTCACACCTCCTGCCTACCTGCGAAGCCGGTGTAAAAACACACAGGGACAGTGGTTTGAAAGGAGCTGCCCCTGCTGCCTCTCTGTGGATCCTCATTTTGAGTTGTGTCCTTCTTTTTTTTGTGTTGCATTCCCCCTTTTTGAGGCATGTCCCCATATTTGCTGCCAAACTGGCACCACTTGCACCATCCCTTTGGGCCACACAGAGATGAAGGGGAAAAAACCCTGTCCTCTTGATTTATTCGGAGAAATATGGGCATTTCGCATAAAATTCATCTTCCCTCCTGAGCCTATCCAGAGTCACCTCTCCACCCATAAATGGAGGGATCCCCAGTTTTGAAGGAGCAAGGATGGCACCTCCCTTCCCTGAGCAGCCATACCCTGGGGGATGAGCTGGGGGGTGTCCATGTCTCACCCCGAAATTGCTGCTGTGCACGGAGCAGGGCTGGGGGCTGCCCTGTGCAGCACCCCGGCAGCTGGGCCAGGGTCCCCCCTTCCCACCCATTGCTTCCCTCCGTGAATTCAAATAATTCAATTTTAAAGGATTTCTTTTTGCCCCTGATTTTTGTTCCTCTGTATTTATCACGCCTCACAGTACAGGAGCCTCGTCCAGGGGCAGGAATGTGACAGGGGGTTCAGAGGATGAGTTTTAGGCATTTTTTGGAGATGGCTGGGGATATGAGCAGGACCCTTCCAGGAATCAGCACTGCTGAATGCCAGGGCTGCTTGGGACTGCAGAGTGGGTGTAGGTGCTTGCAGCCAAAATTCGGGCTAAATATCCATTTGTTTAGAGCGGGGATTTGCAAAATGAACATCTGAAGAACAAACGAATTTTGATTGAACAACTGCCAAATGTTTGGGTGTTTTTTGTTCTTTATTTTTCAAACCAGGTCTCGGCTAACTTTGCAGCCTTCTTGCCCAAAAGGCGGCAGAGCTCCTCCGCTCACACCGCCCCATTTGCCTAGTAATAATTCTGGTTTTAAACTTATTTGATTAATTTTGCTCTCTCCCTGCTTTGTAAAGCACCCAGATCTCTACGCTGTACCAGGCTCCACTCTTCTGACCCTTTTGATTTTATTTTGTGAGTCCCGAGAGGATACATCATGGGGACACCTGAGCGCTGCTGCCTGTTTTTGCCAGCTCCCCGGGATGTTTTTCCTGCCTGTGTCCGACTCGGGGATGTCTTCCTGCGAGCCGAGCTGAGCCAGCACCGCTGGGTGCCCCTCCACCTGCACCCTGCCAGCTCCCAGGGGAGCGGAGGCAGAGAAGAGGCGATGACCAGCGCCAAGAAGCACCTACAGGAAAACGAACCCAAAATTCAAGGCGATTGGCGGTTCTACACACACACGGCGTTTGGCTGGTGTTGAGATCCGGAGCAGGGAGAAGCTCCGGGTGAAACCGCAGGGGCGGTGGGAGGATGGACACGGTGCGGGGCTGAGCTGCTGCCGACCCCGACGGCGGGGGCTGCCCGGGGGGAGCATGTGCGGGCACATAAATCCCCGCATATGAACCCGCACATGCAACCGCATCCCTCCGAGGGGCCGCACGGGGGGGGGTTCGTGCCTCCTCCGCCCGTCCGCCGTCCCCCAGGGCCGGGCGGGGAGCGCGGCTGGACCCGCGGGGCAGCGCCGGTACCTCGGCCCCGCGCGGAGGGGCGGGGAGGGGGGGCGTGTGTGTATTTGGGGGTGTCTCCCAAAGGGGAAAAGGCTGCAGAACGTGGAAAATCTGTGCCTGGTGAAACCCAAGCTCAGCGGGAAAGGCAGAGCGCAAACAGCGCGAGGGGCCGCGGGCCAGCCGGGGGAGGCGCAGGTTCCGCGGGGCGCGGCCCCCCGGCCCTCCGCCAGCTCCGAGAGTGGGAGGGGGGACCCCCAAAGTTGCCTTCCCTGCGCGGCCGCGCACCCCGCACGGGGGAAAGTCCCGCGGCCGCGGAGCGCCGGCCGCCCCCAGCTTGGGTTTCCCTAAAGGCGAACTGGGGCTAAATAATGGATCGATCTAAAATTAACCGGAGGAATGGAAATGCTCTAAAAATAAGCCAGCAGCTGCCGTGGTCGCAGCCCCCCGCTCCCGTGGGGAAGGGGGAGCGGGGCCGGCCGGAGGAGGGGGCGCGGGCAGAGCCGAGCGGGCTGCGCGGGGCTGCGCGGAGCGATGGCCGCGGCTCTCCGCGGACGCGGGGCCGGGGAGCGGAGCAGCCTGCGCGGCGGGGGCAGCTCCGCACCTCGGC
>VYXC01004851.1:347360-443156 GCA_013397175.1 Platysteira castanea
TGAGGACTCTGAAGGGTGAGTGGGCTGCCGAGTGACGAGGATGAGGGTTGTGAGGGGGCTGAGGAATGACGAGGGTGAGGGTCGTGAGGGGGCTGAGGACTCTGAGGGGTGAAGGGGCTGGGGGGTGACGAGGGTGAGGGTTGTGAGGGGGCTGTGGGGTGATGAGGGTGAGGGTTGTGTGGGGGCTGAGGACTCTGAGGGGTGAGGGGAGCTGTGGGGTCAGCGAGCTAAGGGCGCTGAGGACTTAGGGGGCTGTGGAGGATGAGGGAAAACGGGCTGAGTGGGCTGAGAGGCTGAGGCGGGTGAAGGAGAGCGGGCTGAGGAGGCTGAGGGGCAGCAGGTTCCGCTGGTGGCCGGGGGCAGCCCGGGTGGGCTCGCAGCTCGGCCCCAGTGCGAGCCCCGCAGCGCCAGCCCACCCTGGGGGCTCTGAGGAGGCCGGGGCAGAGCGAGGTGTGGGAATATATGAGGAATAAAGGCGTCTCCTGACAAGGATTAGGGGAACAGCAGGGTTATAGACAGGTGTTGCTGCAACAAATTAAATTCTTCATTCAATGTGTGCGTTTTTCAGCTGCTGAAATGTGTGCTGTCACCTCTTTTAAAACAAGTTCTATTCAGGGCCGTGCATCTGTGGCTGAGTTCTGTCAGCCTCCCTGGGCCAGGAGTGGGTGGTTTGTATTGGTGTTATTTAGCTGAATCTTCATCGTAGGCAGTGTGAAAGGATAGTGGTTTTTTAGATCTTTTTAGCTGTGATTTTCACCTCCTGCTTACAGGTGGGATCTTGAGAGGACTCTCAGGTGTTGCACATCCAGAGGCAGAAGGTGAAAAGTTTGGGATTGGCCAAACCAGCTTTATCATCCCCTAAAAATTATTCCTTGTCTAACATTGTTACCCACATGATACCAATAATTAAGAGTTCTGTGCTTTAGAATCTAATAAAAGCATGGCTGTTTGTTATAGGTAGTATGGGATAATTACTGAAGGTGAAAAACAAGTAGGAAAGAATATTTTAAGAGCCACTTTTGAGAGGTGAGAAAGAAACTCAATATCCCAGAAAACAATTGTTATTCCAAACATAGGGAATGGCAGAAGTAAACGAGTGGAAGTGAGTTGGGGGAGTCTATAGGTAAGGCTGGTGTTATATAGTAATTAAGAAGGTGTAATTAATTAATAGTCTGATGAGATAGAAAAGAAGGGCAGATGTATCTTTTATTTAGATAAAAGTTCCTCCCCTGTGGCTTAGGCACAGGTGAAAACATGCAAATATCAGTGTTCACCTTTCTACCTATAGATGGAGATCTGCTGCCACAGATTTATATTAATTAACTTCTTTTTTCCCTTTGGTGGTGGTGTTGTGTGAATAGTAAATAAATATGGGTGGAATTTGAGTAAAATAATCTAAACATGCCTTAGATGTTGCTTGTCTGTAACTAAAACAGCAGCTCAGTGCTGCTGCTGAGTGGGATTTTTATTTTTGGTCAGTAACGAGTATATTAAAGTGACTTAAATTCAATATTACCTTTTCTTCAAGGAAAGTCTGTGGCAGTTGTATCCTTCAAGACTGCAGTAGTTTCTTCCTCACTTTTTTCCTAGTTCAGACTACAATATTTTTGATTCTTTGGGTGGAAGTTTGCATATTCTATAGTTAGTGGTTTGGTTTTTTAATTTTTCTTTTTTTTTTTGCATAGAACAACATAATAATTTTCCTGTTTCTTGATTTCTGAGTTTAGATAAAGTGGCCTTCAATTTGACAGATCTGGCAGTATTTCTTATTTTTACTGCATTCTTAGTGTGGTTAAATAAGCTTGGTGGGACATCAGCCCTCCTGCTTTTATGGGGTGCTTTTAGAAGGATGGAGAATGTCTCCTGACACTAACTAACTTTTAAATAACTTTTAATTTGTTTAAACCAGCAGTGGTGCCTATACCAGAGGTGCACTTTGCATCACCTGGCTGTGCTGCTCTTAACTGAGGAAACAAGTGGCATAACTTAATAGTGGGACATTTACTCACTCTTTAAACCCTGTGCTTGTTAATAACGTAGTGAGTTATTAGTGTAGGAATTGTGTAGCTGTGATGGCTGAGGGACAGAAGCGTGGATGGGGCTGGAGCAGTGTTCCTGGTGTGTTTGCAGGTCCCTGGTGTGTCCCGGAGCGCAGCCATGGAGAAGTGGAGCCTGATGACAATCACGGTGTTACTGGCACTCACCGTGCGCTGGGCTGTGTCCCTGGGCTCCTACTCAGGTAAGGCACCTGCACAGGCTGCAGCAGCCTCCAGGATGGGGATTGTGGGGCTTGTGGGAAATGAAAAGAAATGTTATTTATTGCTTAATGTTTTGCTTTTATTTATATGAAATTATAAATAGGAAGCAATGTGCTGTTTCAGCTGTTGTTACCTTTTAGTTCCACTTGATTTCCCCGAGAATTCCTTTTTCTTATTTTTTGAAGTGTGCAATGATTAGCATGACTCTTTGGAGCAAAACACTGAAAAAAACCACCTTAACTTTTTTTTTTGGGTGGTGCCAGGGGTGGTCAGTTGTATTTTAAGTTGCTATGTGGCTGTTTTCCCCTGTGCCTTAATTTGCAGAATATTGCAATCCAATTGTACGTTTTTAAAAATATTATCCTTTAAATCCTGTAGCAGATATAACCTTAACTTATATGTAGCTAATCCTGGTGCTAATGAAGACAATGTAGAGGTGACACAGAGTGAACAATTACTCTGCCTTGTAGCTGTACCTCCTCAAGCTTGTTTACAGCAGGAGCCAGAGCTACATTCTGTTAATGGATGAGTTTTTCTCCTCCCCGTGTCAGAAGGCTTGCAAAGAATTAGCAAGTTCCTTTCCAAGCCTCTCAGTTCCATTCCTACCCTTGGAATAAGCTTGCACAAGGCTTGGCCTCTGCAAATTTAAAAAAAAGATAAAAAATGAACCAATACTTTCAGTCCTCATCAGCCCAAAGAATCACAAGGTCAGGTAAATTCTACTCTGTTTCTTTGAGGCAGTGGGGACCCTCATCCCCTGAGTAGCTGGAGCTGCTCAGGAATATTCTGGTGATTTTAAACTGGTAATACATTTACTTAAAAGAATTTGCTTGAAGCTGAACTGCATTCCAAATTGTTTTGAATTTGCTTTCTCAAAGTGCCGTTTCTGAGAGATCTGTATGTAACAGGTTTTTGCCCATCTCTAGGCATGAAACACCCTGTCTTTAGGCATACACTGAATTTCTCTTGCACTGCAAGAGGATTTATTTAGAATTCCATTGCTAACTAGATTTTTGTAAGTTGATTTAATTTCAAACCAATCAAGACTGTGGAAGAGAGTCTAAAATAATTCCTCAGCTAAAATAACGATTTTAAAACCGTCTTATTTCCTCCACAGTGCTCATATAACTGCTTTTGGAATAGGAAAAGCTAAATCTGATCCAGTCCAGCAAATGATTAAAGCTTAACTTTGAACATTGGCTGGCTGTAAAAAGACGAACCCCAGTGTTAGAGCTGTCAAACACAAAAATCCATTGGGATTATTTTTTTTCTCTTTGACTTCATGCAGATGTGATAAACTTTTAATTCCACCCTCATTTACTGTACAGTGTTGGATCTCTGTCTCATTCCCACCCTGTTCCTTGCCATCCAGCTTGCTTTTGGATCTGCCTCTGGAATTAAATGAAAAAGCAGGCAGCCCATACCTGCTTTTGAAAGGTTGCCATTACTCATGACCTGGTCTTGGAGAATTACTGAGGAAATATTTGGTTTCATAGGTTAATGCATAATTTTTTTAGTGCATTGCCAAACTCCTGCTAAATACAGGTGTTGAAAGGCAGCTTCAAACCCTTAAAAAGTCTGTTTCAATAAAACTGAACAAAATCACTACTTTTAAGGTATTTGTGACCCTTTTAAAATAAAATATTCCATTTTAATTATTTTTTTACTCAGTTTGTCTGTGTACTTGGTGCTTTCTGTAGATGGAAGCTAAATATGCATTGTCAAACTACTTGATCAGCCTGTAGTTGGCTTTTAATAGTCAGACCTTTGGATTAAGATCTCTTTTGATCATTCCGAAGCCAATTAATTTCTTCTCATCGTTTATATTTTTTCTTAGAGATTGANACAGGTGTTGAAAGGCAGCTTCAAACCCTTAAAAAGTCTGTTTCAATAAAACTGAACAAAATCACTACTTTTAAGGTATTTGTGACCCTTTTAAAATAAAATATTCCATTTTAATTATTTTTTTTACTCAGTTTGTCTGTGTACTTGGTGCTTTCTGTAGATGGAAGCTAAATATGCATTGTCAAACTACTTGATCAGCCTGTAGTTGGCTTTTAATAGTTAGACCTTTGGATTAAGATCTCTTTTGATCATTCCGAAGCCAATTAATTTCTTCTCATCGTTTATATTTTTTCTTAGAGATTGAAAAATTGATACATACACTCTAAAATTTGAGTAACATCTATTCTGTATTTCAATAATCCGGTGGCAGATTCTTTGTTCCACTGGATTTATAGCTACAGAATTGGCACTGATAAAACTCCAGTGCTCCACTGACCTCACTTATTTGGGAAACTTTAAGCTGAATATGTCATAGAGTGGAGATTATCTGCTCTCTCCACCACCTAGGAAGAAATTTGCAGAGATAAGAGGTCCTTTCCACTTTCTGGGAATAAATTGCTCATTCCCGAGCTCGTGGGATTCCCACAAACATAGATCATGGGAAAAACCAGAGGTGGCTTTCCTGTGTTTTAAAGAACCTCTTAAATCTGTGTCTGGCTCATGTCAGTGTTTCACTGGGAGCACAATCAGTCCAGTTCCTGTTCTCAGTGATCAGGTTAATAGAAGTAAATAAACTCTGGGAAGATGCTCAGCATGCTGCCAGTTCCAGAGTTAGGCTTACATCGAGGGGAGTATTTGACATCATTTGCATTGATAAAGCTTTTTTTCCCATGAAAATGGCAAATAATCATAATGATATTAATAACAAGGTACCATGACATGGCTGAAACACAAGTGAGAATATTGACAATTACCACATACCAAGGGAGTGCAGCAGTTCCCACAAAATCACTGTAACATGTCCATTATGTGCATTTTCCTAGTTCAGGGAAAGTACCACATTTTTCATCTGCACTTGGAAATGATTTTTTTTGTCAGATGAGGAAGCAGTTCTTCACAGCAGAGTATCTTGATAAATGCTTATTGCAGAAATCTCCAGAAAGCCAAAAGAACACATAACTTTTTTTTCCTCTGTTAGACTGCATGAAGAGGTCTCTATTTGCTCACAATGTAGAGGAATGGAGAATAAAATTAGTAATATATTAATGTGCAATACAGAACTGGGGGAAAGCAATCTCTGTAAACCAAATAATTTCCTAAATGCTGTGTCCTCTCTTTTTAGGGGCAGGAAAACCACCCATGTATGGAGACTACGAGGCTCAGAGGCACTGGCAAGAAATCACCTACAACTTACCCATCAGGCAGTGGTAGGTTGTGCTTACCAAGGGAGAACGGAAGGAAATCCTGGTTATATTTTACACCTCTGAGCCCACTGTTCACACCAGTATTCCATGAGATTTTTAGATGTGGGAATTCAGATTCTAGATTTAAGGGTGGCTGGCTTCATTTGTACAGATCACTTAAAACAGAAAGATAGTTATTCTAAATATTTTATTTCTTTTTACATTATTCCTAGTATTCTTTAGAGTAAAAATTTAGTCCATACATGTGCTACAACTCAAATTGGAATATATTGGAGTTCCAGGTCATCTTCCAGCAGGGATAGGGTGTTGAGTGTGTGTGGTGTAACTTTTCCCTGGCTGTCTGTTGGGGAGCAGACTAATCTGACAATATAGAAAATTAACTCACCTGTGTTCTGTAAATACACATGATCTCTGCACATGGCTCTGTTTAGTGACCTCAGACCATCCTCTTTCTCCTATATTATCATTTCTGTTCTCTTTTTTTCTGGGATATCCAAACCCTGACTGTGCCAGAAGTGGGATAAGAGGTGTTACAGAATAATGGAGTCGGCAGCTTTGATCCACTCTGCTACACTGAACTAAAGCTCCTTAAAATTAGGAGTTACAGCAGCCAATGTTCCCAGGCATTCCCAGGGGCCAGATCAGACACTGCTGCAGGCTGGGTTTAGCTGAGGGGCTGCCGGGTGGGCACCTTGCGCTTGTATTTGCTCTCTGGTTTTATAATTTTCATAGTTTTTTATTTACAATTGAAAGGTTTTTTGGGTTGGGTCTGCTTTGGGAATTGATTCTCTGATATAGCAAGGTGGGTGTTTGGAACAGCACATCTTGGCTGACATGCAAGGGATTGCATTCTAGAATTTAAATATTTCTATTTTATATTATTCCTTAAAGTCTTGACATTATTTACTAAAGGCTGCTTTAGGAACATCCCTTCTTATTCTCTGCTAATTAAAACTCTGAAAGCCTCTTTACTAAAAGTTACTGGATATATAAGGGTTGTTTTTCCTTTTTTATTGAAACTATGAGTTTATGGAAGGTAAAATGAAAAAAATAAACTCCCAAAACTGTCAAGTTCCCTGAAAGTTGCAAACTATGACATTCTGCATGAAGAATCTGCTCTGCCTTGGCAGCAGCAATCTTGAATTGTAGGATAAGAAGCAGAGATGCAACTCAAAGAAATATGATTTATCATCAGTTCAGGAGATACTTCAGGCAGCTCATAAAGAATTCAAGAAATATCATTTACTATAATAAATGTCAAAAATTGGCTGCATTTGAAGCGAGGAAGTGGAAAAGCCAAGAGCCTGCCCTGTGGCAGTGGGGGCAGCCAGTCAGTGTTTCACTGGGAGATGGAAAGGGGCTGGGCCTTATTGTTGGAACTTTTCCTTGGACAAACCCCTCTGTTCTCATTTGGGAGAGGTCACTTCATTTTAACTGCTGCCATGGAACTCCTGGCACAACATAATCAAAAAGGGGAAAATCCTTTTCCTTCCTTTCACGTGGTCCACCTGGGTTTGGAGGTACAACCAGGAGTTTCCCTCTCCACTGAAGTGAGCTTTAGCATCTTTTTTCAGCCTTTTTTGTGTTTTGCCACCACAAATTTTTGAACTCTGAATCACTTTTGCTGTTATTTTGTTGCTTGAGATTTTTTTATTGTGAAGTGAAATTAAGCAGATATAAAAGTTGCCACTTTCTATTTTGGGTTTGTAATACATTTAATATTCAGCCTTTTCCTTGCGTCAAAACCAAACTGGAAATGTAGAGTCTCTTTTAAATTGAATTTTATTTTTCCCAGGTACTTCAATACGAGTGATAACAACCTGCTGTACTGGGGCCTCGATTACCCACCTCTCACTGCCTATCACAGTTTTGTGTGTGCTTACATGTAAGTTCAGTGTTTTAAATTCTTCTGTGTTACATCTTCCTTTCTGCCAGCTCTGTAAATTTAGATGTGACTTGGATATTCAGCTTTCCCTGGGAGACACTGCTGGATCTGTGATGCCCAGGGAAAAGTGCTGCAGGAAAAGGGGGCATTGCCTGGGAAAGCTCTGGTGTGTGCAGAGCCCAAGTGACATTTGATAAGTGGATATCATGTAAATAGAATTCTGTTATTGGAATACTTTTTCCACAAGGGCTTTGCTGCTGTTGGAATGAGACTTATGGAATAAGAATGTAGGTTAAAGTGCAGAGGCACAGCTATGTGGGGCATCTATGTGAACTGTAAATGGTTTCTATTTAATACTTAAGCATGAAAGGTATTTACAATTGTTTTTTTTTAAAGTCCCTGGAACCAGACTGGAGGTGGTTATCTTTTCCTAATAAATATTGTATTCCATTTTTACTGTTTCCAAAGGTTGTTTTTTTTTAAATTGTGAAACAGTCTATAGTGTAAACTGATCTAGTGGTGAGGAAAAGCTTTCCTTGATCACTATTGCTCTCTGAAATATTTCTTCTCATTCATCTTAATTCTTGGAATCTGCTCCTGTCCATGTCATCTTTATTGCTGCAAGCAGTGTAAAGGGAAATGAGAACTGTCTGCATTTTGATGTGTCTGTACTTTGTTTTACAGTGCAAAGTTAATAAATCCTGATTGGGTTGCTCTGCACACATCTCGGGGCTACGAGAGTCAGCCCCATAAGTTATTTATGCGTACAACAGGTAGGAAGATTGTATTTCCTTGGGATCATCCTGCCCATTTGTCTTGCTTACTAATTCAGCATGTTTAATATGCAGCTTCTCTGTCTTTACTGGTTTCTTCTCGGTTTTTTAATTGGGTGCCTTTGCTGGTCCATTTCGGAGCTAAATTCCTGCATTATTTCCTCTTCTGTCATCACTTTTGAAGCTGAAAAATATAAAATATAGAAAAAAGTTTTCAACCCAATTGATTAATTAAAAATGCTAAAGCAAAGCTACTCTTTGTAGCATAGAGCCATTTTTTAATTTTGAAAAGAATATTCTTGTTCTACCTTCTAATAAATAGTCTTTTTATTTTTAGCCTAACTTGGTTTTTATTGTAAAGTTATTTTACATGTAGCCTGGCATTTACTGACTTAACCTCTGGAGGTGTCAGAGATTTTCATTAGGCGCTGATCTCAAAGGCAGAGATACTTGATATTATTACTGTGAGCAACAAAGTAATAATTTATTTTACTACTTGTATTCTAAATTTGTCTCACACCATTTGATTATTTTGAACTGCAAACAGATGCAGAAGAAGATTTGTACCGTGATTTGGTAGCTGCAGCAGTAGGACAGCAAACAATGTGGCCAATGAACTCTTGTTTCTTGTTATTATTTCTTTCATTTTAAATATCTTCTGCTTTTTCTAACACAAAATGTTTTCTGATTGCAACAGCAGAATTTATAATTCATCAATAGCTTTTCTGTACTTCACAAACCTCTCCATCTGCTCTCTGGTAATTGATTGAATTGAAAAAAAAATAAAAATCACTAGAATTTAATTACCCTTGAAATGGTCTTTATTAATTTTGAAATCAACTCACTTGACACAACACTGATGGATCTGGAGAGCTGATAAACACTTTTTAACAGGAGCCGTTAGAAGAGTGCATTAAAATAATTCAGGGTGGTCAATGGCAGCTTTATTTTAAACATCAGTGTATTTGTTTTGCTAACACCTTGGGTATATTTGTTTAGTTGTGGCTTAAGCTGCCAAAACAATTCATCCCTGGGTGACTGAAATATTTAAACATATCCTTTCCCTCTTGGAACCACTGCTGAAAGTGGTTTGTAGAAATAATCTGAGGTTTTTCTTGAGTTTTTAAGACAACACTCAAGAAGAATTCACCTGCTGGACACACCCTGGGCAGGGCTACCCTGCTGGCTCTGTTTTCTTGTCCCCTCTCTTACAAATCCTTGCTGTAGGCAGGTGATCAAAGCCAAATCCCTGTTTTCAGTGTCTTTACCCCATCACTGGTAACTCACACAGAGATTGGGGTAATCTGGAGTTTCTTTACTGTGCCCCAGCCTCTCTGTCCTGTCCCACAACCTGGGTCCAGTCAGGGCCGATTTCTTTGGGGCATTCCCGAATGCCTGCCCTGCTTTTGGCATGTGAGGAACTAGAGTGTGACTGAGGCTGTGCCAGGAGCCAGGACAGCTGAACACGTGGAAGCAGCAGCTTGGGGACATCAGAAATGAGCCTTAGAAACATGAACAAGATCAAATTCTGTAGACCTGTTTCTTTTTGTCCTTTGAAGTGGAACTGCCCAGTTTATTTCTGATGTTTTGATGTTTATTTGCCTGTGTTTTTTCCTTGCCTCCTCCTTGTGGGAGGATTCTAATGGAAAGTTAATCTTTATTTTTCAGTGTTTGTTGCTGATTTGCTGGTTTATATCCCTGCAGTTATTTTATATTGTTTTTCCTTGAAAGAAACATCTGCTAAAAAAAAGGCAAGTACCTGGTGTGTGTAAATTAAACAAAGAAAACACTGTTAGAACAGGGTAGAAATGTAACCCTGAGTTAATTAACACCTAGAACACCCTGATGGCTTCCATGTAAAGCTGATGACAATCACTATAGCTTATGTTATAGGCTTTTCACTTAAAAAGATTTAAAAAGCCATTATTTTCTCTTACAGCAATTATTTTAATGCTTTCAATAACAAGATGCTCTTAAGTTTAGTAGCCATGAACTTCTGAATGATGTTTTTCCCTGAATTTATTACTTGAGTAGTATAAAAACCATTTGTGGTGTGGTTGAAGGGGATTTGGGAACTGCTGTGTCTCAAACACTCCTTACAGTAGATTTTGGAATAAGTAGTCTCCTGATTTTTGGAGTGGTTTAAAGTTTAAGATAAGCGTGGGTGATCTTTGAGCTATTGTAAAGGGCATGCAATATTCGATATTTTCTCATTTATGGCAAATCTTGACCCTCTTTTATTCCTCAAAATATTACTGACAGATCATTACCTGTGGAGGATAAAATTCCTACATGTAGGATGCACCACGGAGGGACACATTTTTGTCATGGAGAAGTAGAATTTCCTCTGTCTAGTGCCTAATTTTGGACTAATTATTTTTCCCTCTCTTTTCTCATCCTTTTTTCCAGGTTTCCAGTGCTCTCTGCATCCTGCTTTATCCAGGCCTCATCCTTATTGACCATGGGCACTTTCAGTATCCTTGTTCTGCACAGAAATAATCTCCTGTTTATGGAATAACTGTTCCTTAGCACTTGTTAGGGTTCTGCCCATCCCAAACAGAGATATCAAAGGAAGCTGTAAGTCTGAAACATATTGGAGATAAAAATTATTGATATTGGCACAAATCAATCTGAACATGAATATCATTCTTCCCGTGCCTCCAGCTCATCTCCCTGTCAGTCAGTTCACTGCAGACAGCATAAGTGCTGCTGTGACAGGGAGCAGAGTGATGGGTTGTGCTCCTGTGATTTGTGTGTGCAGAGGGAATCCCCTTAGATCTTCCTGGGATGGCAGAGCAGCGTCAGGTGGAGCTGTGTGAAATGTTCAGCTCTATAAAACCTCCCCTTCTGCCTGGGCTTCGCAGCTCAGGGAGGTGAGTTCAGGGCTGACTGGTCCATAGTGGTGGTGGGCACCTTCACAGGTGGGACAGTTCTGGTTTTGTACTGGTTTTGTGCACGAACAGGCCAGTGCTGTCAGCTCACCCCACGCTGGGGTGGTGGAGGTGTAGCAGGGTTGGATTTACTGCAGATTTCTGTGCCAGCCCTGCCACTCTGCCGTGACCAACGCCACCCTCTGAGCAGCTCCAGGGAGGCAGATTACCCTGAGCTGCTGCACCCCTGCAAGATCAGGGCCTCTCGGTGTGAGCTGGCTGATGTGAAATCAATGAGGTGTCAAATGTACCTGGTGATGTGGAGTGGGAAATGTGAGTGGGCTGAGAGCTCCGTGGGCAGTCTGGATGTGTTGTCACAGCTACTTAGGCTGACAGAGGGAAAACAAAATATTGTGACATTTCTGACAATACGAGAAATACAAGGGACTGTTTACAGGGGATGGAGTGACAGGACAGGAGGGAATGGCTTCCCACTGCCAGAGGGTGGGTTTGGATTGGATATTAGGGAGAAATTCCTGCCTGTGAGGATGGGGAGGCCCTGGCACAGGGGGCCCAGAGAAGCTGTGGCTGCTCCATCCCTGGAAGTGTCCAAGGCCAGGTTGGAGCCCCCTGGGATGGTGGAAGGTGTCCCTGCCCTGGCAGGGGGTGGCACTGGATGGGCTTTAGGGTCCCTTTCAATTCAAACCATTCTGGGATTCTCTGTTTTACTGGTTTATCTTTCAAAAAACAAGTAAAAACCAAAGCTAATACTTTGTTGCAATTTAATAGTAAGTATAGTTTAGTTTCTTCTAAATCTCCTGAGCCTGGGAAGCTCTTTTCAAAGTCACAAGGCAGTAACATTGTTCTTAGCAACTATTACTCAGTGTTTGAGCAGAATTAGCAGCTCAGGGAACTGGTCATGGATGAGGGTGCCTTGTGAGTGTAACAGAATCAGAAACCCCTCAGAAGTCCTGGAACTAAGTTATACATAATTTAAACACTGACATATTTGAATATTCTGCACATATCATGTGGGAGCTGGAAGGGGAAGCCTGTGAGAGCTTTATCTTTAATCATGTAAATACCAAGAAGAAAATGCTGCTTGTTGCAGAGAACTGTCACTGCCACCTAAAGCTGGGTTGGCTGAATAATTACATGTGTAATTAACACACGCAGAATTTGCCCTCATGTTTGCCTGGGCAAGCTCTGAATCAAACCTTGGAAATACAACAATTACACTTTAAATAGAAGTAAAATTTTTTATCTCTGGGGGCAACAGAGTCACAACTGGCAATGTGTTCTTAAAACTAACTTGGCAAAACTTGTTTTACAAGCTATTTCTGCTTCCCCTCAGGGCATTAATTGCTGCCTTCCAGAAGTGAGATGTGTATCTGATCCTTGACATAAAAAACCATATACAACTCAGTGAGCCTTGGCTTGGCCTTGTGGGCTGTCCTTTGTTTGTCCCATGACTGGGACCTCCTGGGCTCCTTGGCGTTTTGCTTGGCCTTAAATTATAAGCAAATGGAGCTCTACCATTCCCTGCCCTTTTTTTGCTATTTACTTGGAAAGTGCTTCAAGAAGGGACTGAAAGGAAAGGGGTAAGTGGCTTTAAAGTGTTTTATCTTCCTCAGGAACCAGCCTGGCATGGGGGAATGGGATTGTCCTCAGCTGCATATGGACACTCCTGAGTTCATTTCTGTGGGGGATACCTGGTGTAACATGTTCCTGTGCTGCAGGATGAGAAGTGCTGTAGATTTCTGCCCAGCATTGCTGGATTTCTCTGGTGATGTGCTGTCCTGTTGCAGGTTGGTGCTGTTGGCTAAACTGGCAGGGACAGTGCTGTTGTCCTTCGCTGCCTGCTGGCTCCCGTTCGGCACCGACGTGGAACAAATCATGCAAGTACTCAGAAGACTCTTTCCCATTGACAGAGGCTTGTTTGAGGCATGCATGTTTTCTTCTCCCACCCACTGCCCTGTCCTGTATTCTTAGATCCCTGGAGAAACCTTCAGCCTGACCTTTAGGATTTCATGGGGGAGACACAGCGCAGGGCGAGTAACTCGAGACGGCTTCTTCAGCAGTCGATTCTTGCCAGTTATTTAATCCAGTGTTTAACCCCAGCTCAGCTGGCATCTTCCAGGATATTATACCAGTAGACAACACTTATCCCATCATCAAACCCATACTTCATACATTTTTCCATTGAAATAGATTCCATAGTAATTGGCAGTGTCAGAAGATGTATAACCTTGAAAGTCAACAGCTTCAGCCTCTTGGGTTCTGTTCCCCTCTTTTCAATGGGATTAATTATTTTTAAAAAATAATTTTAAAATGGTGTTTTAGATACAGCCTAGAACTTCATTTTTGCCCCATCTTGTGCAGTTTCCACAATATTTTCCAAAAGTTTTAGGCCACTTCTGCTTTTGGTTTTGCTCAGGCTGTGGACACACCCATGCTGAAGGTGCTGAGCCTTAATCCAGCCACTCAATTCCTCATTTACTGAATGGGAATGCCACAGGAATTTGAGATAAAAGAAAGGGTTCTCATGTCCCAAGTCCCAGGGAGTTGCTGCTGTTTTAATTGGGGTGCAAGTCAATATTACACTTTTTACAGCAGATTCTCAACCTCAAGCTTAACCCAGAAAATGAAGCTTTGAATTTCCAGGTTGTCACAGGGATTAAAGTAAATTCTCACGTAGTTTGAATAATCTTAATTATTCTTTTAATCTTTTTTCCATGTAAGTAATATCACAACTGGCATTTCTTTTCCCCAAAAGTTAATGCTGATGTAAAAGGCAGTGGAGGTGTTCTTAGCATATCTCTGCTAGTTTATTTTAGAAACCCCAACAAACACCAAACAACCTCTCCAAAAAGACACCCCCAAAAAAACCAGTGACCCTTTTCCTTGAGAATTATTTGGAATTTATAAGGGAATCACTTTGCTCACCACACCTTTTATTCAGTACCAAGTTTAAAAATAAAATCCATAAATGACAATAACCAACGAGTCCAGAAGAGCTGCAGGATTTTAGTCTAATATTAGCCCAAATATTTTCTGAGCCGCTCAGGGCAGCGACTTGCTGGATGCTGACGGAGATAAAATGAGAATTTGTCCACGTGAGCAGCGCTCAGTAACTTGGCCTGGGGTGTGACAGGTTCTGTCCCTGGTTCCCATTTGCAGCCTGGGGTGTGACAGCTCCCATTTGCAGCCTGGGAACACTTGCTGATGGCTGGAAAATCAGCCTGGCTGTGAGCAGGAGGTGGCTGGTGCTGCCAGGGCTGTGTTCCCCGGAATCCCCGGCGGATTCCGGGCGCTGGCAGCAGGGACGGAGGGGCTCAGTTGCTGGTGGGAGTCGCCTCCACAACGTGGGGTTGTGTCTACACAGCTGTGCCCCCAGCAGCTGTCTGGGGATGAGTTTCACCAGCAGGAGAGCTGCAGTTACAAATTTAATTTTGAAAGTGATCCTAGCACAACTGCTAATGTCTTTAGAGTTCTTGATTTATTGGAGGTTAACTCTGTCAGTGCTAGCGAGCAGCGGGCGCGGGCAGGTACGGCAGGAAACGTGCAGCACAGAGTGAGAAAGGATTCACATGTGCCAGGGTTTACTCGGGGACAGTTTCACAGCCTTAATTCCACAGAATGTCTGGTCTCATGGGTTAAGGCATTGTCTGTTGTGCTGAAGAACTGTTTCTCACTTATTTTAGAGCATGTTTTAATTGGGTCTCTTGAGACTTTCCATTTTTGCAGAGCAGAACCATCTCCTGTACATCTAAGAATGTGATGTACACCTGCAAGTGTTATTGGCACTCTCATGATAGGAACCCAACAATCCCCACCTCCCAAGTCCCATTGTTCCCACAAATGTGAGTGTAATTATGTATAATTATCACTGATTACCTTTTTATTTCCTTCCAGGATAAAGTAGCCAATATTTGGTGCAGTCTAAGTGTCCTTATAAAAATAAAGAATGTAATATCCCCTCGAACTCAGCTCAAACTCAGGTAAGACATAACTGGAGTGCTTTAGGTAGTTTTTATCTGCACTGTTTTTTGCAAGGGGAGTAAATTTTCTCAAATTGTATTCTTTCCTATCCTGTATATTTCTGCCAAGTGATGAGGGAGAAATGTTGGGAATATTTATGACTGAAAAATTCCCTGCTTGTTTATATAGTGATTCAGGCTGCTTGGTTAAAACTGAGCTAAAATTTGCAAATTCAAAGAATTCAAGTATCTTCCAATGCTCTGAAAAGTCAGAGCTCCCAGTTCTGCTCATTGACTCAGTGAAGAATCCAGGTCTGGCTCTGCAGAGTGAGGTGTTAATGGCTGTGGTCACTCAGGTATTAAATCTGTTTTTCTTCCCCAATCCTTTAGTTTTGCTGTAACATTCCTGAGTCTGCTCCCTGCCTGTATCAAGCTCACTGTCCAGCCTTCCCTGCGAGGGTTTAAATTTGCCTTGGTGAGTGTTTGCTTTTCACTGCTCCTTGTTTGATATCCACCACAAGCACTGGAGTGCAGCCAGCAGTGCCAACAGCAGTTGTGCAGGGCACAGAGGGTGGGAGCCATGAAATGCTGAAGGAATTGGTTAAAAGGTGTTTTACTTCCACAAATCCAGGACTCTGACCTGTTCTTTAAACCCAGACTTGTTCCTTCATCTCTTTATTTAACTCTGTATTTTTATTATCTTCCTCTGAAGAGCCTTTAGAAGATGCCACACACATTTAAACCTCTTATAGAATTGGGATTTCTCCTCTTTTTGTTTGGCTTCCCAAGTGCCAGTTTTTCTTCCTTCACTGGCTGCAAAATTCCATTAAAAAGTCCCCAAATGGACATTGAGAGCTCATTAGTGGTTTGAAAATATAATGATCCTATTTTCCAAAATGTTTGCCTTCTCTTAGTCACACCACTGAATTGAAGCACATTGCTGTGACTCCCATGCAAAAACTGAGTTCTCCTTGAAATCAAAATTATATGGAGCTGGGTCCTAAGTTTCAGAGCTACAAAATAATTTCTCTTTTTAATTTTATCACAACATTGCCTAAAACTAACATTTATCCTAAGAACTGGTTGGTTTTACAGCCTGTTTTTGTTTGGTGGGGGAATAAAAAGACATTTTGTTTACTTTGTAGTGGCTGGTCGTGATGACGAGCAAAATTTTATGTCCAAAGTGGGGTAATTCTTACCATGAGTGGGATTTGCCAGTGCCTGTGTGTGGGAATGTTGTGATTCCCTGCTGGGAATGCTCTTGGCAGGGAAGCTGAGCAAGAGGGAAGCTCTACCTGAAGGACTTTGTGGCTAATCCTGCGTGAACTTTCTGACAAGGTGGTTTTGGTACACGAGGGTGGTTCCAGGAGCTGCTCTGGCTGCCTGGGATTTGCCCTGGAGGAAATGCAGCAGTTAATTAGGGAACTCAGCTCGTTTAGCTGCTGCCCCAGGCAGAGCCTGTGCCAGCAGACACCACAGCAGAGCTTTGCTTTGCACTCACAGACTGACACATCTCTGCTCCCCCTCCTCAGGTCAGCTGTGCCTTGTCATTTTTCCTGTTCTCCTTTCAAGTCCATGAAAAATCTATTCTTCTCGTGTCAGTGTAAGTAAATTATTTTCCTGTGGATATATTTTGGTCTTTTCCTCATCTTCTTCCTGCATGCTGCTTTCACTTGGAAATAGATCAGATTTTAACAACTCTGCACATTTGCTTTTCTCCTCATTTGTAAATGAAGGTGTGCGAGTGCAGCCAGGCTGGGCTGTCCTTTGTGGGGGCAGTCACCAGCACTGCTGTCCAAGGGGATGTCCCACATGGACCTGGGAGTGCTCTTGGATTAGGGAATATTTGATATCTGTTTTTCTTCTTTTCATTCCAGCCCGGTCTGCTTAATCATAAATGAAATCCCCTTTATGGCCACATGGTTTCTACTTGTGTCAACTTTCAGGTGAGTTGGAAACTTAAACGAGCTGGAGAGGGATTTTGGACAAGGGCTGGAGGGACAGGACACAGGGAATGGCTTCCAACTGCCAGAGGGCAGGGATGGGTGGGATATTGGGAAGAAATTGTTCCCTGGGAGGGTGGGCAGGCCCTGGCACAGGGTGCCCAGAGCAGCTGTGGCTGCCCTTGGATCCCTGGCAGTGCCCAAGGCCAGGCTGGCCGGGGCTGGGAGCAGCCTGGGACAGTGGGAGGTGTCCCTGCCATGGCAGCAGTGGCACTGGATGAGCTTGAAGGTTTCTTCCAACCCCAAGCTGTCTATGAAAACCCCGTTCTTCCACAGTTCTAGTAAGGATAAATATATTTACTGCTTTTCCCTCTTCCCTCTGCATTCCTGGAATCCCCCCTGGAACGCTGCTGGCCCCCAGCCTGCTGCCCCTGCTGCTGAAGGACGGGCTGCTCCTGGCCTACGCCGCCACCACGCCCGCCTTCCTGGCCGTGTGCCTGGCCTCCTTCTCCATCCTGGAGAAGACCTCGGCAGAGGACCTGCAGCTCAAGGCCTTCTCCCTTTCCCTCAAGGGTTATGCGTCCTGGTTTAAATCCTTTCCCAGGATTGCCAGGAGCTTGGTAAGCAAATTTTATTCCTTTACCTCTTATTTGCAGCTTTTCCCAGCACTGAAGGACCAGTGGAGGGGGGGCTGTCATTTCTCTGTGCCGTGTGGAAGAGTGCAGAGCTCCCACACAAAGGGGTGACAGCTGACCTGTCTGAGGTGTTTCACCATTCCTTGTCTTCCAGTTCCTTCTGTCCCTGTCCCTGATGGGAGTCCTGTCTGTCCTGAGTGCTGCAGTGCCTCCTCCCCAGGGCCTGCCCGATTTATTCCCTGTGGCCGTGGCCGTTGTGTCCTGCCTACACTTCCTGCTGTTCTTGGTGTATTTTAACGTTGTGATACTCTGGGACTCCAAGAATAGAGGGCAGAAGAAAATGAGTTAATGAAGGGGAAGCTCCAGGACTGAGAGTGTTCAGTGAGAGGTGCCAGCACTGCAGAGGAACCTCTGTGGGATGGACACAACTGCTGGAACCCCAGGAAACACCTTTTGCTTATTTAAACACAAAACAATCAAAGACTGTTCTAAAGGAGAAATATTTTGAAGAGCATTGGGAATGGGATTTGGTTTGTTTTCTTTGGAAGTGTCATACTTTTGTTACCATTTGTAAACCTAAAATGCCTAATAAAGGACCAAATTTTGAATTAATGCTAAAATACTGTATTAGCAAAAGTAGCAATAAGTTTTCTCCTTTCCCAGCATAAAAAGGACAAGGAAGTAGTGCAGGGGAAGCAGAAGCTCGTGCCTGGCTGCACTGAAGTTGTGGTGCTGAACTGCTTTATGACACAAATCTGGTTTGTGGCATCAGTCACTGTCCCCCTTTGCTGGGTGCAGCAGCTCTGATGTGGCTCTGAAGCTGCTGCAGCTCTCTTTGACAGGACTGAAAAGCCAAAACTTTTGGTTCTACTGCAATAAAAGCTGAGGTGCTGCAGTGCAGTTGGAAAAGAAAATACCCAAACCCCTCATTCAATTGCACAGCAATTTGCAGATGTAAACTGAACTCAACTCTGCAATTTCTCCCTGGGCACAGCTCAGCCTCCAAAGCCAATAATTCAGAGAATACAAATTGATTGAGTAATTATAAACATAACAAAGCATGGAGGAAGAAAATAAATCATAAAGCAATTCAGGGTCGTATAGTTTAATTAGGAGTCAGTTCATCCTTTTTTTTCTGTATCTATATATAAATATACAAAAGCCCCCCCCTTGTTTAAAGGCTTCCCCTGTCACATTCCAGGCTGTCACTGCCCTCGGCCTCAGTGTGTGAATCAGCTGTTCTGGGAACTTCCAGCTGGGCCAGTTCTGAGCCCTGGCAATGGAGTCCCACAAGCTCGGTGGATTTGTGCAGTTTTTCCAGGCTTATTTGTTGTGCAAAAAGTACCCCCAGGCAGCACTGCCCCCCTGGCAGCTCAGAGAGAATGGAAAAGGGGCTCTGGAGTAGGAACCAGAAGGGTATTGGGGGTGAGCACAGTTCAGTTTCCCTACGCTCTAACAGTTTGCTCAAAAACACCAGAACTTCCATCTTTCCACAAGTATTTAGGATTTTCTGTGGGTGACTCTTAACTGTGGCATGCAAGAACTCTGCCCACAGCATGGCCTTTCTGGAAGTGTGGGCTGAGTGGCACTGATGGGCATCAGGACAGGAATCTTTGTCTCCAGTGGCTGTGAGATCCCAAACCCACCGTGTGTCCCCGAGGAAAGGCTGCCTGAACCTTGGCAGCCTGAGGAAGGGCTGTGTGACAGGAGAGTGAAGGTGGATGGAAGCAGAGGGAGTTCAGGGTCTCGTTAGCCCAGCAGAGCCCAGGCCCATCCTTCCCCGTACCCAAACATTAGTTTTGAGTGTATCCCGTTCCTTTGTCCTTGAGGCGGCCTCGGGGGGTGATAAAGTGAGAGTCACCCGATCCACCTTGTGTGGAACTGGAAATGGTTCTTAACAGCCCCAGCTGCTTCAGAGGCCAAAGCCTGGTACAGCAGGAGGTCAGAGCCACAGGGAGTGCTCAATAGCTGGGGTGAGGATGAGGGGCATGAGCAGCAGGAGCTCTGTACAACTCCATCTCCCTAAAAATGCCCAATCTAAGAAGTGCCCCGGGCTGAGTTAAGCTGGGACTCAGTGCTGTCCATCACCGCCTGTGCTGGTGGTTCCTGTACAAGGTTGATGCTGTTCTTCCAGGACTGCCCAGAACAGCTCGATTTAGACCAGCACAGTCAGTTCCAGACTCAGATCAATAATTATTTAATTTCCAGCTCTGGAGGTTACAGCTGGGTTAGAGAAGCTCTGGCTGGTTCAGGTACCCTCAGTCTACAAAGCCAGGGGCTGGAGCACCTCACACCCACGACAACCCCCAGCTCTGAAAGCCTGACAGGCCAGGGAGGAAATGAGAACTGACACAATGCCCTCAAACAGCTCCGAACATTCTTCCCAGTCTGCACAGGCAGTGAAGTGCAAACCCACTTTTATTAATTAAAAACTCCCAAAGCCTGAGCGTGTGCATGTTCAGCCACACCCTGAACGCATTTATCTTGCTGGTGCTCAGTTCTAGTTGTAAAAATCTGTTTATTTAAGGATGGGACTTTGCAGTGGTAGAAAGGACATTCAAGTGTTTGTGTTTATGCTGGACTTTGATAAAAAAGTACAAACCATTTCACTGCACTTTTCCAGCCTAATGCAGGGATTTGGCATGCAGGGGATTCGCTCAGCTGGAGGGCTGAGTTTGAGGAGAAGGAAAGAGAAAAGCAGCTGGTTTATATAAAACAACTCTGCTCCTACAGCATTAAATGCCAAAACTCAACTCAAATGTAGACCTAAAAGCGAATGATACCAGAGCCCTCCCTGTACGTTAATGCTGCATTGGAAGCTGAGGCCTTTTTACTGTGGGGCTGGGGTTCACTTTAGAGGAACCTTTGTGTGGATGACAAATCTGCCCCCAGCAGTGGCAGCACCACCAGGGAAAGCATTTGCAAACAACTAAAACCCATGCAGGGTGGGAATCATGAATTCCTTGCACTGCAGAGCTCCCTCCACCTCAGAGCCCAGGCAGGGCTGGAGAAGGCCCTCCAGAACCCCCAGTTTATTTCCACACAGCACCAACCCCACTGAGCCAGGGCTGCGCAGCCACCCAGGGTGGATTATTTACATTGAGATTATCTGGTTGTGCACATTGTTAAGTTGAAATAGATGCCAGAAATGTTATCTGGACGTGCACCTGCCCGGTGCAGCGAGCGCTCCCCAGCTGGGATTTGCTGGGGAGATTGGTTTACACTCAGTTCTTCGCTCCTTTTAAGTCCAGTCCAGCAGATGGAGAAGTTTGGGTTGATGTGGAATGCATTTTTCACATAATGCCTGTGGGGAGATGAGGAATGACTAAAATAAATAGCAATTAGACAGCAGCAGCATCGTTCATGGGATTTGTTTGGGGTTATGGATCTGATGTCCAGTAAAGCACACACACACAGAGCCTAAGGCAAGGAGGGCAGCAGCCCTTCTGCCCTGGGCTGCAGGAACATTTTGGGATGTTTTTAGGAACGAGTAACCAAAGGAGGAACAAACTGGTGAGGAGAAATGCTGCAACAAGGACAAGTAGCAAAAGCAGCACCAAGTTGAGGAGAATCACCACAGGATGTTTTAGTGGGGGAGCAGAGTTTCTACAGTCACTTTGTCACGGTGCTCAACAAACCAGGAACAAATCCCTCGAGCAGAGAAACAACTGACTGCCCTCAGCCCCTGCAGCCTGCAGGACATCCCAGAGCTCTCTGCACGTGGTTGACGAGAAGGACCTTGGTCCTGGTCACTCTGGCAGTGCCTTGGTGCTGGGCAAGGCTGGGAGCAGGCCCAGGGGCTCCTTCCCTCTGTCCAGGAGTGAGTTCAGGAACGCAGCACCCCCAGCAGCCTGGATATGCCCTGTGAATGAGGAAACAACTCAGAAATGTGGTATAAGATAAACAAATCCTGCCTCAAACACCAATTAAATAAGTTGCTGTGGTGGTTAAAGAGCCCAGCACCCCTTTTCCTTCAAACACAGTGTCTCAGCAGGGGTGTCAGAGCCTGTCCTGGCGAGTGGCTGCACGTGTGTTACGTCATTGGCAGGGATGGCACAGCAGAACAGAACGTGCTCTGAGGACGAGAGGCTGGTGCTGCTTTTTGCTATCAATAATAAAAGAATAAATAAGAATCCCCAAAGGTTGTGTCAGCAGAGCCCAATCAGGGATTGCACCAGAGGAACACCCACCCCAGAGTCCCCCAGACCCATCCCGGAGTCACCCAGACCCATTCTGGAGTCACCCAGACCCATCCCAGAGTCACCCACACCCACCCCGGAGTCACCCAGACCCATTCTGGAGTCACCCAGACCCATCCCAGAGTCACCCACACCCACCCCGGAGTCACCCAGACCCATCCCGGAGTCACCCACATCCATCCCAGAGTCACCCAGACCCAACCCAGAGTCACCCACATCCATCCCAGAGTCACCCAAACCCATCCCGGTGTCACCCAGACCCACCCCAGAGTCCCCCACACCTGAGCCCCAGCCAGGCAGGGCAGGCCCGGGTGAGGGTGAGCAGGTGGCTGGGACAAGCAAAGGAAAAGTGTGCAAGGGCAGAAAGGAACTCAGGGAATGAGAACATGTGGGAAAGGGTCTGGAAGCAGGTGCACGCGAGTGCCAAGGCTGCCAAATGGTCCCTGCAGCAGATGAGCAGCTCTGCCCCAGCACCCCGAGGGCTGCTGGCTCTGGGGTGTTTGGTTCCCCCACCTCAGAGGGGTGAAGGGAGAATTCAGAGTTATATTGAACATACACAGGGGGATTTCAGCAGCTTGAGCCTCTCAGCTGCAGAGGAACCCAGCTGGGGAGGGCACCAGACCCCACGGCCACAGGGCTGCCGGGGCAGGGTCTGCCCAGCTCTCCTCCCTTGGCACATCGGGATTCCACGGGGATCTCCCACTGCCAGGATGTGACCCCACACCAACACCTGCCCCCAGACCGGACAGCATCACCTGCAGCTCACCCAGCCCAACCCCAGTCCTGTCCTAAGCCAGGACTCACAAGGTTATTCCAGAAAAAGGAATCCAATCCAGCTTGGCCTCAGGTACCACTTTTTAGCTTTATTCCTAATGAACGGCATTTGCTTACACGAATTATCAACAAAAAAACCCCACAACTGCTCACAACAGGAAACTGTCCAATCTTGTATGGTGAATAACAGAAACAAGATTTAATTACAAGCTGCTTTCCTTGTGCTAAATGCAATTCCTGTATGGATCTGATCTCCCTTTAACCATGAATTGCAGCATTTGGACAACATGGTGAGTGAAGAACCCAAACATGCCAAGACCACCATGCTGAGCTCTGCCCTGCACTCTGAGCTCTCCTGAAAAAGAGAAGCTGCCCAGATTCACAAAAAATATCACGGACTCAGCTTTGTTTTCCAAACAAAGAATCATGGAATGGTTTGAGTTGGAAGGGAGCTTAAAGCCCATCCAGTGCCACCCCTGCCATGACAGGGACATCTCCCACTGTCCCAGGCTGCTCCAAGCCCCAATGTCCAGCCTGGCCTTGGGCACTGCCAGGGATCCAGGGGCAGCCACAGCTGCTCTGGGAATTCTATTCCAGGGCCTCCCCACCCTCCCAGGGATCAATTCCTCCCCAGTATCCCATCTATCCCTGCCACGGCTCTCTGAGCTGTTCTTAAAAGCCCCAACAAAACAGACACAAAACCTCCATCAGCTCTGCTCTCTCTCAGTATTTTTACGTGCAGAGCTCCTGAGTAAGTTCAGCTCCATCAAACCAAGGAGAACATTCAGGGAACTCGTGGATGAGGATGGCTGCGAGCAGAGCAGCTGGAAAAGGGACTGGGGAGGGGACCAGAAGGTGCCTGGGCTGTGGCAGAAGGGGTGGCTGGTGCAGGCCCAGCCTGTTCCCCTCCTCAGCTCCAATTTTCGGGTTCCCAGGGTCAGCAGTGGCTGCAGTCCCCCCAGAGCTGCTCCAGAGGTTGGCAGAGCCATCCCTGCCCTTGGACACGGCCTTTCCCAGCCCTGGCACACACGGGCACTAAAAGGGCTGAACGTTCCCAAGTTTCCTTTCCCCTCCAAGTTCCCCCACCATCCTCTCCCAACTTTGACTGCTCTAAAACATTTACAGATCTCAAAAGCAGAGAGAAAAAAAATGTTCACCTGTCGGGTGATATAAAACCAATCTTCTACTAAATGTGCCAGAATAATTTTTCTCCACCTCAACCACAGTTAAAACCTTCAGTCTATTCATTACTGTCTTTTTATAGTATTTTTATTTAATAAAACCTATTAAGACTACCATACAAATCTCTTTACTTATGCTTTTATCTTTTAACTGATCAATTTTTATATTGCTGACATCCCTTCTTCACCATTTGCTCATTTAAAAATTCATAGTATATGAGCTATGTCTCTGGAGAAAACGTCTATAAAATTTGTTACAGCTGGCAAATGTGTATGAGTCAGTGATAGCACATGACTAAATGCTTCACAGAAAATAAAATTTGTTTCTGTAGTAAGCAGAACTGTTTAAATGTTATTTATTTTTATGTTTCAAAGAAAATATATTGTGAAGTGCTGCATTGATTTAATACGCAGCAATGTCTGTGTACACGCTGTACCGGGGAAATTTATGAAACCTTTGCACAACTCCTTTAATTGAATTTTCCAAATCTCTCACCACACACAAATAATCAATATCTTCTGCAGAGAAAACCAGTCAGAATTATTACAGTCTTTCTTTTCAATTTTGTTGTCATCAGCACATACAGAGCACCTGGATATTTGTAATGTCTGGATAGCAAGTTATTTACACCTCTTAAACATATAATTGCTACTAAGTGAGTCCAAACTAATGTTTCTTTTCTTTTTTATTTAAAATAATTATATTCATGGGAGAAAGCAGTATTTATTCTCATGTAGGAGCTGCTACATGTTGGAAGAACTACAATTCTTTTGAATTTTTCATTAAGCTTAATACTCTAAACTAGATCCACCAGAATTAAAAATTAATAGCTGTTGCATCTCTAAAAAGGTACGTAGGAAAACCGAGTGTAAAAACAAGGGTGAAATTCCTGAATAAATGGGGCTGACACCTAAATCTACAACGCAGGGTGACAGTTCTCTGTGTGCTTGTCTGGGGCCTCCAGTCATATGTCTCATGTGCATTTCTGTATCTGCCACTGCAGTTAATGGCTTAATATTTCATCTACATAGCACAGGCTGTTCAATCACTGCAGGGCCTTGGAGCTGCCCCTTTCCTTCCTGCCATCCCAAAAACTCCTCGTGCTGCTGGATCCAGACCCAGAGACTGCTCCAGACTCGGGCTGGGAAATATTGGAAATTGGAAAATAGAGGTGTGGGTACAAGCCAAGAGCCCAAATCCTGCTGGGAAGGAGCAGTGGAGGGCTCATCCAGCTCCTGGAGCTGTCAGAGGGCAGGATTCCTCTCCTGTGCTGGGAAAAGCAGGCTGGGGGTACTGGGCTGAGTGGGATCTGTTCCCTCTCCTCCACTGGGAGGGACTCCCACGGTCCCAAAGTAAAACCAAACACGGAGTGAGGAGAAATCAATTCAAATTCAGCCTGAGCAACAACAGCTTTTCACCCCTGGGACACAAAGTGGGGCAGAGCACACTCGTGGGGGCAATCCCCACTCAGTGAGGGACTGGATCAGCCCTGCCCCAGGTGTGATGGTCGGGAAGCCTCAGGAGCACAAACAGGGACATTCTTCCCCAGGGAAGGGCAGATGAACAAGGCCAGATCCTCCAGCAGGACAATTTCTGCTCAGCCAGTCCCCAGACTTTTCCCAGCAAAGGGATAATGACATTTCTTCCCTGCAATTAAATACAAAGTTGGGCTGAGGAAAATAAATGTGGTTGTTAGGTTAGGGTTTTACAGATGGAAAAATCCACTGCTGTATTTCCCTTTTCCTCAGATCTCCAAGGAGGAGGAAGGAAAGGTGGGACAGACACCCAAGTATGTCTAAAGATCAACAAATTTGTTAAAATTTATCAGAGAATGATGTAAAATAAACCCCCAGCAACCCATCAGGGCCAAGTGGTTTAGTCTCAGGACACCCAAATTCCAAACTCAAACTGACACAAAATGGGATAAATGGTGAATTCTGTATTTTTACCTTTTTACCTTTGAGGAGGAGCTCTGATATTATTAAGAAGGTGTTTAAATTCTGCAGTGGTTGTGAAATGGGATTTATGTTCTACCACAAATGCAGCCTTCAAAACTGGACTGGCAGGTGGAAACAGGGGAGTTTTGGTCCCTAATCTCTCCAGCTTTGCTTTCATCAGCGATTTCAAGTGGCATGGAATAAAATCCACCCAGGTAATCCTGATCCAGTCTCTTGGAAAGCCACCACTGCTGTCCCAAGAGCACAAACCTCAGTCCCTTGTATTACCCCCACAGTGGAGGCTGGGAATGCTCAGAACTCAGTGAGGATCAGATTTGCCCCCGGGCTCGGCAGGATGAACAACCCCACAGAAAAGGAAGTATTCTTTATTTCATCACAGCCTGGAAAGAGTTTTCCTCAGCACTGCAAGTATTTGATGTCGGGAACACTCTCAGGGCCAGCAGGCAGCCACGGCCATGCTTTGTGTCAGGGTTTTGGGGAAGCAAAGTGTCCCTGCCTTTTGGAACAACCAGCTGGGGCAGCTTCCCCTTTTAGAACCTTCACTCCTGGAATCCCCAAACCTCTGAAATTTTCCTTTCAAATATGCACCCCCCATCCTACACATCCATTCCCAGCACACAGAAAGCACATTTTGGACTCCCAGACACCGGCTCGATTCATCTCTTGGCAGTTGTTTTACAATTTGCTTACTTTCTATTCAAAAACATTTTGTTTACTGTAAATTCGAGTCATGGGCAAACAATGATGCCCTTTTTTCCATGCTGCTCACCCAAAATGATAAACTGAGCTCTGCACAAGGCTGCCCATTGAGCCAGGAATGTTTTGTATGAAGTTGTTTTAAGAGGAGGTTGTTTATGTAAAGTAAATAAATTTCATGCCTCACCATGTGATGATAATGTGACATTCCATCTGGACCAAGCCACAGAAGAGTCATAAGTTTTAAGCCTTGCCATAACTAATTAAAAATAATTATGAAAAACCCACATCTGAAACTAAAAGGCAAAGTAAAACATCTCCAGATGCTTTTCTTTGATCACAAACTCCTCTGCCTCTCCTGCTACTGCGTTTTCAAGACAGAAAACTTGAATTTATTCTTTGTGAAAGCAAAACTGACATCGGAACTTCATCAAAATCAGCCAGCTTAAACTCAGAATTCTCTTTTCCTCCCTACCTTCACAAAATAGTTCTCATCTAAGCAGCCTGGCTGTGTGTTGGGTGTTAGGGGCTGGTTCCTGGAGCAAAGATGGAACTCTAAATGTGTGTGTGAGCAGCACAGAGCAGAGCACAAAGGAAGCAGTGGCTGCTCCAGTCTGTGGCAGCCCAGCACAGTTCCCATCCCTGCCAGGCAGGAGCTGGGATTGCTGCAGCAGGAGGACACGGGGAGCTGTAAATCACAGCCTGCACACTGCACAAATCAGCCCAATTCCTTCCAAAGTGCTGTCACTCCTTTCCATTTTCAGCTCATCTGCTGCAGCCCAGCAAATCTAAGCTTGATCAATTTTCTGTCCTTTAAGAGAATCCCCCACAGCAGAGATGCCACCACTGCTCCTGATTCTGGGTTTGCTCAGCTCCAAGATGGAAAGTGTGAAGATAACAGAAATATCAGAGCGTCCCTGGGGAATGGTTGTTGATTTTACTGTGTGTGAGGGAATTAAACAGTCCTGTGTGTGTCCCTTTCCTTCCTGCCAAGGCACTGAAGCAGCTGTGGACGAAATGCCACCAGCTTCAAATATTTTCACAGCACTGGTTATGAAGAAACCTCAGAGCTGGGATTTCACAGCCCCCTGGAGTGGGTGAAATACCCCACAAAGACACACAGAGTGAGAAAGGCTTTGCTGCAAGGTTCAATACTGAAAACACAGCAGGAGGGAGGAGGATGAGGAAGAACAAGGATAACTGGGATACATAAAAAGCATGGAAAGTCTTCTGGACCATGCCACAAGTGCAAGGCCATGAATGATTCCTTCTCCTTGCACAGTTTCACAGGGAAATACCCACTACGATGAAAATAGCAGCAAATATTCAATTTACATTTGCGTAGTATTTCGAAGAAACACATTTGATTATCATCATTTTCATATCCTAAAGGTTACCCAACTTATTTCAAGTGAAAAGAACTAAAAAGAAATCAAGCAAAAGGAATCAAAACATCTGTTACACAGGAGTTATGAAGAGTTTCTTACCTCGGGCAGGGACTTTTCCATGGTTTGCTTTCAACAGCTGCAGTTTTTCTGCTTGACTCACTAGTGAAGAAATAAATCCAAAATCAACAAATGTTGCCCCAGAGCTTTCAAAGAAAATAATACCTCTGCTGCCTCCTTCACTTCCACAGTATTTCAAGGAAAAAAACCCTCTTGCCTATGTAACTGTGCTCAAAAAAAAATTAACAAACATTTTCAAAATTCAGATAATTCTGACAAGTTGTTTAGCCAAGCCTCGTATCACATTTTGTTCCCATTTTTCTTGCTTCTAGTGCTGACGTGGTTCCTAATTCAGAAAGGGGGGAAAGATGCTTCTTTCCCAAGGAGCTCAGGGAAAGAGTGGACACAGGAGTGTCAGCAAGAGGTCTGAGCTGTCCTTCGGGCTGTCTGTCTGTCTGTCCCACCCAGACAGAAACCCAGACTATTCCCAGGTAACCTCATCCTGCCTGAGGAAGGATCTGGCATTACAGTGGGAACAGTGCAGTGCATGCACGTGCAAAAGGAAAATGGGATGAGCTTTGGAATACAGGTCAGGGAAGAAATTGTAATTTAAATAACAGCATGTGATGCATGAATTCTGCTGCTGGGGAAGAAAATTTCTCTAGTACCTGGGGTTTTAATGTCCACCTGTTCCCAACTGCAAACAAAGCAGCAGTCCAGGCACTCCAGGTTTGTTTTCTGGGTTCCTTTGGAAAAGTATTCCAGATGTGCCAGCTGTGAAGCGCCCTTATCCCAACACAATAAGCATCTGGAATGTCCATCATTTCAAGGCACATGAATAGCGGTTTTTAAAGCCTGGAAATTTATATTCAGCCTAATCCTGCTGCCAGGCAAACAAACAAACCAACTTCCTCGGAAGGGGAGAAGAAAGGCCAAGCAATCCAAGTGCAAACGTTTAGCCTAATCCCCACCTAAGTACCCACTAAGTATCTAACTATTTACCGACCATTTCCATCAGAAAAGGTGTTGCTTTTCCAGGTTTTCCCTCCCCAGTGTGCCTGGCTTTTATGTCCCTGCTTGGATGCACAGGGACACTTGTGGTGCATTTTTCCTGAGCCAAACACGAGTCCTGGGGAGTAGCAGAGGGAACAGCTGGAGCGATCCTTGGTGAATGTTCTAAAGGGAGGAATGGACTGAATCCCCTCCTCACCCAGCGCTTGGGTTTTCTGCAGTTCAGCACTCAGGACGCAGGACGAGTGTGAGACTCCGAGGATATTTTCCAGCTCTCTACTGCCCTCCAAAGCCTGGAAAATGACAATTAAAATCATTGTTAAATCCCATTCCCAATATCTACTCCATGTTTAGAACGCACCAAAAATAATTTGGGAATTGTTCGTAAGCTCTAAATTCTTCCTTTTCTAAAGAAACATTTCAATTAAAACATTTTCAATTAGTATCAGCTTCTTTTTTTTGTAAATAAAACCTTGTCCACATAAAATAAATCAACACAGTCCTCTGAGTACACTGAATTATTTCTCAGCTATTGATGTACAGTTTAGTCAGGAAACAAAATGGGAATAAAACAGAGCAGTGATTTGCATTTTAACATGTATTGGACTATTAAATAATGATACATGAGTGGTAAATTAAATGGTACAATCACTTTAACACAAAGGGGTCTTCAATCTTCAGAGACATAAAAATCTATGCAGTTAATTCATATTTCAAGTTATAAATAATAATTGAGAACTACTTCATACGGTTTTGTGTACAAATTAAAAACAGAGGACTTGGAAAAGCAACTCTTCTAGTTTCAAAAATCCAATTAGTTTCGAGGTTTTTTTCATTTTCTGGATTTCCAAGTCAAACTTGCCTGGCTTCAAGTCTTTTGTTGGCTTTCCTGCCCCTTAAAACTCAAATGTTGCACATAAAACTTTAATTTTGCTTTCAAATCCTATAATAGAAGTAGATTAAAAAAAAAATCAATGTAAACCAGACCTTCAGGCTTGTCAGATTTGCTCTTATTTTCAGAATTCTGGGCAAGGAACTTCTCACTCGGGACTGCAGTTCCAGGAACCTGTGTAAAAAAAGGTAAAACAATTCCAATTATCCACATCCCCACTCATTGAAAATCCATGTTTGTAATGTTTCCCAGAGTTTCTTCCCATTGAAATGGGGATGGATCCAGCTCAGCTGAGAGGATTTATTTCAGTCTATTGGACAATGTATTTTCCATCTGTAAAATTAAGTGTAGGGAAGTTCACATGAATATTAAATGCAGGTGTTGGTTTTTACATGTTTTTATTTGAATGTCACTGCTGGCCTCCTGCAAACCTTTTAAAAACATTCTGAATTATTGAATGCAAACATTTCCATGTCAATGAGGCCTCTAATTACTCCAATTGTTCTCTAATTCCGGGTTCCTGTCACTAAGAAATGAGGCTGGATGTGTCGACCAAGGGATTTACCGAGCCAGAAAAAGACCTCAATTAATCAATTTAGTTTTACATCAGTATAACGTTAATATTTTATTTTTCGCTGTTTAAATGCCATCCAAACAATTCTGTCCAGCTCCATCACTTGGAAAACTCTGTCCTGCACTGAAGGAATTTCAGCCTAACCACGTGGGAAAACATCCATTAGAGTGAGAAACGCCTGGAAACAAATTGTGAGTTCAAGTGCAATAATGAAAAGGAAGAGTTACAACTTCACACAATATTTAGTTGAATAAAAGTCACAATTACTGTCTGGTGCTGAAAAAGAGATGCAATCACAGCCCTGCACCCATAACAAACTGGAGAATTGAAGCCACTCACGCATCGTGCTCTGTTTGAGGCTGCCCTCTCCTGGATAATCCGCTCTCGGAATCGCTCTGCTCGTTCCCATCTCCTCAGAGGATCACAAGGAAGAAAAGACACAATAAAGATAAAAATAAGATTTGGAGTATTTGAAGCAGCTGAAGAAGGTGTTGGTGTGAACTTTGAGTGCTGAATGATCTTTTAGGAGGAGGAAAAACCCCAAAGCTCACTTGGAAAGCAGGACTTGGATCCACATTAATTATTTCTAATTTACACTTCTGGAATTTGACCTCTCCTCAGTTCCTGGAAACTCTGGGATTACAGCATTAATAACTGGAAGCTGGAATCATCCTGG
The DNA here is from genome assembly GCA_013397175.1 of Platysteira castanea. NCBI lineage: Eukaryota > Metazoa > Chordata > Aves > Passeriformes > Platysteira > Platysteira castanea. The sequence goes on from VYXC01004851.1 coordinate 378,321, forward strand.
TAGATATCTACTGTGTTCTTCTCAGGAGCTTTTTATCTTATTAACTGCCTAAATACAGCAGATTTATATGGAGCATTATCCTAAAAATGCTGGAATGACTGAGTGATGAAACTCCCATTTCCCCTTATAAAACCTGCCTGGCCCCAAGTCCATTTTATAAACAACCACAAAAATACTGGAAATTGCTTCCAAAGGCTCCAAACGTGCTCTACTGACAATATAATATTGCAGCTTGGCATATGATGGATGGGGCAGGATAAATGTGACCTCTGACCACAAAAGACTTTCTGAATTTACATGACTTATACAATTCCCAGAGGAATCAGAGCAGAACATAACCAGATTAAAATTTTATCTTGTCTATCAATACTTGTTCCAGCAATAAAAAAGTCACATCTGACTATCAGAAATGATTTAATTGTGGCTGAAGTTGAAGACATCACAAAACGTGGAGATTTTGTAAATTCACCTTTAAGTGAAAGAATTGGAATTTACCATGGGCTTAACAAATGGACAGATCCCAGGCAGACCCTGTGGAATGAGGAGCTTTCCACATTTCAATGTAATAAATTTCCTTCCTGCCACCAGACTAAAAGAGAGAGACCACACTCAGCATTAAACACTTTGATTTCTTCTTGCTAGATCTAAATTATTACATACAAGTCTCAGCACTCAAGGATAAATTAACTTTTAATTTTAATATTTTGTAAAACATTTAGAAACACTTCAGAATGACGAAGTGCTATAAAAGTTTAAGCTTTAATACAGTAGCTGAAAGTTAAAACCCTCAAAGATTTCATTTTAAATCTAAGTAGTCAATAGAACTTGGACTTGAATCAGTGATCAGTTATCAAAGAGGTCATACTTTTAGGCCAGTACTGTGGTTTTAGAAGGAGAACAGAAATTGTGGGTTTAAATGGACAACCTGGAACCTGGGATTGAATAATTATACATCACCACTTTGTAGCTATACGAACACAGGAAAAAAAGAGATGGTTAGTGCTATATTAGTGAATAATTATCCATCAGCTGTCATCGTGTGATCAGACATGGAAATCTGGCCTGGGAATAGTCTGAAAATATCTCTATCTCAGTAGAAAAACAGAGTAGATAAATTTACAGGCCAAAGACCTAAGTTCCCTGCCAGAGTCAGAATGCTGCTCACTGAAACAGTTCCTTTCCAAGGCAAGAAGGAAGTTGGAAACCATTGGGGTTGAGTTGCAAGAAGCAAACTGAACTGGCAGAGAGGAGCAGCTGCCCTGGGGAGAAGTGGAATCAGCAGAGAACTTGGTAGGGAAGTTATGGGTGTTCCCAGTGCTCAGCAAAACCTGGGATGTGTTAAAGGTGTTTGACAAACAGGGGACAGGGACACAGAGCCAGGTCCAAATGAAGACCAGCAGCAGGATAAAGAATGAGGATAAAATATAAAATCCTGGAGGGAAGCTCCATTTTTGCAGATCCATCAGGAGAGCACATGGTGCAATAGCTAAAATCTGCACACACTCAGATAAATTTCCAACAGTGGTTGTTCCACCTTGCTCAGGATATTTTTACTCATCATAATTGATGAATGTTGGTGAGGCCTCAATTACTGCACATTAATTCCAAAATCTCTGGGGCATAGAAAGCTCTGTAACCCAACAAGAACCAGTGGCTGGAAATTAAAGCCAGACAAATTCAAAATCAGACAGGGGATTCTGTCTTAATAACTCAAGTAATTGAACAAGGAAGTCACTAACAAGGGAAGTGATGCATTTTAAAAATTATTATTATTTAAATATTTGTAGTCTTCAAATCAGGACTTAGCCATCTTTTCTAGGAGTTGTACTACAAGGAAATAAAAGCTCTACAGGGAAAGATGACCAAAGATCCCTTTGTATTCTTCTTTTTAAAATAAAAAAGCTACACCAGGTGACCTGAGGGTTCCTTAACACTTAAAGAGGCCACAACCACAATTTTTTTTACACAGCCATAAAAGCAGGTCAGTCTACTGAAAATCTGCTTTTTGAGCAGTCAGAGTTTGCATCAAAAATTGTGACTGTGTAACTATGGGGATATCTATCTTAAAGTGAACTGGAAATAATGTAATTATAATCATACAAAGGTGTATTTTCTGAGAGATAATGACAGTCAGCGTTATGTTCATTAAAAATTGCCTCATTGAGTTGTTTCATAAACACCCCCAGGATTTACACTGAAAAAATCCAAGCTTTAAAACCCAACATCAGCTTTTCCAGAAGAGATCAAAACTCTTGGAGAGGAAAAAAAATGAAACATAGATGAGAGAAAAGCCACTAAATGCAGCCAATAAGCAGGAAAACGTTGTAGTAAGAGAGATGGAATGTTCAGCTCACCCTCTGCTGGGGGATTCCTGGGACTCTGGGCACTGTGGCTCCTGGGAGAGAAGGGACTCATCTGGCGCGTGCCTGTGGTTGGGGAGTAGGAGCTCAGATTGCTCCTCTTGGCCTTCTGAGGGGTTGCATCAGCTGGCTGCAATGGAGCAAAATACAAACAAATCCAGATGGGTATGGACAAAAACACTCTGGACTTTTACTACCTGGTAAGATTTTCCTAAGTAATTCCTGACTTTATGTGTTCCCATTATGGAAAGCCCATGTTAAATGTCATGGGGGGGTGGTCTCATGCTCATCAAGCTTCTCTACCATTCCCTCTGCTCAATGAGATTAGTTTGACTCTAAAAAATAAGAAATCCTTTCAAAAACTTTGCCTCCCAGTTTCCAAAAAGGAGAAGTATGTTTTCCAGGGATTTAGGTGTTCTGGCATGATCACCTGGATGGTTGGGGTTTTTTTAAAGCAGCCAAACCCTGGTATTATTTTCCCCCCAGTAACGAGAATTTAAGACACAAATATTTTTTGATTTTAATCATATTAAAACCGAGTTATTTCTCACGATTTTTAAAATAAGTGTTAATTGAAAAAATCCAAATTAAGTCCCTTAAATCCAGAGCTTTGTCTCTGGTTCAGGACTGCAATATGTCTAATGATACCAGAGAAGGAATTTAATGAAGGATTTGTGCAGAGAAGTTTTCAGAAGAACAATCAGCAATGCTGGGATACAAACTGGGATTATCTGGGACACGCTGTAGCATGGATGCTGAATTGCAAGGATGAGAAACTGGCATTTCACTGCACTACTCATGTACAGAAATAAAAAAAAACAACCCAAAACTTTACTTTACAACCCACCAGTGCTAGTGCTGGTCATCAGTGGTGGGACTTCCACCAGATTTTAAAGGATTTAATTTGCTGCCCACTTGCCTCTGCCTTGTTTTAGTCTCAAATACCCTAAATAATTTGACACCACTCATTTATACTCTTGTTGCAGTCTATCAGTATTTCAACTACACCTGATGGAAATCCTCAGTCTGCCATGCCACATTCGAGCAGGTTAAAGAAATGCTTCAAATCACCTTTAAATGAAATATTAATTGAAGTATCAATGCCAGTTTAGGGATTTACATGTCATCAAATCTCCTTCGTAACAGGGAGAGTCTCCAAACATTTCAGGTTATTTTTCCTGCTGGAACAGCAGTCACCTTGCCCATTTCTGGATATGGATAAGGTTATTTTAAACAATGACCTGGAGAAAATTCCTGTAGCATTTACAAGAACAGTATTTATTCATCGGTTTTTCTCTTCCAGGAAGAAGAGTTTTTGTCCAGTTATGCATTTTTTTTAACAATACCATGCTAACATTCCAAAAATCTAAAAATACTCATTCCTGATCTGGTTAGCTTATGACTATTTTGATCCATAGAATGAGAGACTCTTGATAAACAGTGAAGGAATGATAGAAACAGCAAAGATGAAACAGATACTTCACCCAAACCATGTGTATTTACTACCTTCTGTTCCTTCTTACCTTTTATAAAGTTATTTAATTTAAATCTTTGACATGTATCTATTAGAGACATCATGTGAACTAAAAATTAGTGTAAAGCCACATCACCGAGCCTCCACCTAAAATTTCTGTCATTCAAATGGGATTTTTCTTCAGCTTTTTGCTGCACAAGAACCTGACTGCAGGTAAGCATCAAGTAACTCTTTTTATCTCATGGGAAGGAATGCCTTTAGGGCAGGAAAAGCATTCCGTGGAATTTCAGCTGGACCACTCTTCTACAAAAATGTTACTACAGCCCAAGAAACAGATGCAAAATTGCAGTCACAGCTGCATTCTGAGCAGAACAAGTTGGGTAATGGTACACTAAGCTGCTAATTAAATGCTAATGATTTTTTTTTCTAGTGCCACTGCGGTATTTTGCCATCTCTGTTTAAATTTCAAAAAAATAACTATCTAGAAAATTTTGAAACGGCGAATTTCTACCTTGCTCAATACCAGTGAGGCCTCCAAATACGTGCTGCATATTAAAAAAACCCTCTTCAAAATCACACAGGCGTGGAGATTGATTGGGAGCTCGTTTGCTGACCAGCTCTTTCTCTCTGTACTTTTCCAAAATTTTCCTTCCTTTCCACCCTGCCATCCTCCCAAGCTCCTGTGCACTGCTGGCTGCAGCAACACCCACTGTGCAGAGATAATAAACTGACATATGTCATGACATGCTGGTGGCTGGGAGGATGCTGGAGCTGCATTTACAAAAAATAATAGCAACAGTACAATTTTATTTTTATTGTGATAACTGCGGTGAAATTGATGGCAGCATTAGTAGTTTATTGTTTCATTATGCCAGATTAGCTGAGGGAGGTAATTACAGCCCCGACATGAAAATGCCTTGAATGTTTTCATTTCAATTTTGCAGTTTGTAATATGCAGATTACAGCATTATCATAATTCCATATTGTCACATGTACAATTACATGGCAGAACATTTGCTTCCCAGGATAATGGAGCTAATTTCTAATAAATGATTTCACCAAGGATCTTAACTCATTCAGCTCTTGGGTAAATAGTGATGGCAATAACAATATGCACATTTTTCAAGTGATTCATGCAGATGTACATTACTTAACGCCAGGCAGTTCTGTGACAAATGAAATACAATAAATTTTATACTAATATTTGCAGCAGTAATTTTGTGCTTTAAGATTTGCCCAGACAACATCCAATCTGTAACAATATAAAGGCAGCTAAAATGAAAGAGATTGTTTATACCCACATTTATTTTTGCACACAGATATAGATACACACACACACATATATATTTATAGAGCCCAGAAGGCTCCATACACCAAAAAATACTTACATTATCTTTTTTAATATTGTCCAAATTTAATGCTCTCTTAACCCTGCAAGAGAAAAACATGGACAGGTTTTATGATCATCTAGGCACAAAGATTTCTGTTAGTAAGGTCTAGAACTGATAATGTTAAAGACAGTTTCCTTTTTTTGGTTTCACATTTGCACAGGAAAACTGATGGCATCCAAAGCAAATCCCTTCACTGTACCAAGAACGTTGCTTGTTTAGAAGGATAAAGTGTTTGCCTAGGAAAATCTGATTCTCCATTTTATACCAGAGATAAAATCAAGGCACTGAAGTGAAATCATGCTGAGTATTTATCTTTTTCTCCAAGACTATAAACAACAAAACCCCCCCCAAAAGCATTTTCATTTACATACCTTCTGAGCAAGGCTTGAAATTATTTTGCCTTTAGTCGAAATAATGTTTGAGACATTTAAGACACAGGTACAGCCAAGGTGAAAAAAGTAGTTTTTCCCATCATTTTAGCTCTTAACATGATTCAGTGCTACCAGACTATGACTTAACTGGGGAACAGATGCTCTATGTCTTTACAGGTCCCCAAACCATAAGAAACTGTTTGCTTCCCTTCTTCCCTCTCCTGATTCAGGAACATGCCAAGCTCTCTCTGCAAAATCTGCTCCTCTGAACTGGATGCCCAGCTGTTAATGGCAACACTGGAAGAGGAAAGCTGAATATTTATAATACTTTATATGGTACAGCTGTCTTCTAAAGAGCAGTCATCAAAATTTTATTGAATGCAGGCTAAATGCTCCAAGGAAAGAAAGGTCAACATAAATTAAGACTATTTTTCCCAGAGACAACTGAAACTTTTTAAGCACGTTCCTAAATCTTAACAATAGTTTAAAGCATGATATAAAACGATGAGAAAAAAAAAATCTTTGTAAGAACAGTCCCCAAGAAACATATATATTACATTGAATTAAACAAGGTTTGGAATATACATCATATTTCAAGAACTTAGTTCAGTTTTCATCTCGGAAAAAGAATGTTTTGCCTTGTAAGGAATTTAGATGACCTCATTCCAAACATACCCTTTTAAAATTTATGTTGCTATTCCAAAACTGTAAATTAAAGGATTGGGAAAACAGAATGGAAACACATCTTTGATATGTAACTCAGGCAAGGGTGTTATATGAAAACTGTTTTACAGCTATCTCTATTACAAAATGGAGAAAAGAAATACCCTATCTTAAAAAAGCCAAGTAAACAGGTAACATTTAAATTAAAAAAGCCTCTGAAAGTCTGGCCAAAGGGCAGCCAAAGCTGTAACAGTTTGATGGAATTCTTTACAATGTATTTCTTTTTAAAAGAGAACTAGATATTGCTCAAGGAATCTCGACTCCATTACACCTTCCAGCTCGTGGCAGCAGGGAAATATTCCATTTATTAATGCATCCACACTGGAAGGATGCTCTGGGGGCCAATGCATTTGCATGTTACACTAAGGCATGTTCTGATGGAAGTTTTTATGACAGACTTCGAAAGAAGCTGAACGCCAAAGGAAAGCAGGATCAGGACTCAGCACAGCTGTAGGATGAAATAAATGAGAAACTACGTGAAAATCCCATTAAGTTATAAACACTGAGAACATTTCTTAGGGGGAAAGTCGTGCACTGATCAAAGCTACGTTCTTTGAAGTCTGTCAAATATTGTGTACAGCAGCAGAGCAGTGCATTGTCCAAATTTCTCTCTGCAAGCACCCTGAACTATGGGAGCAGAGATGGAGCCTCATTCCAAACCCTTCAGTGTTGGGAAGAACTGGAATATTGTATTGGAAGATAGAATTTTAGCTTTAGAACGTCAATCTTGCCTCGTATCACCCAACAGCCTGGCTGGCTTGGGGGCTTGTTTTTACTATGCAAATTTTCAGTGCCATAATGGGAGAAGTTAAATCAGAATTATTTAAAATTTGTGCTCCAAGTCTACACACAGACCCTGGCTTGGACCCCTGAAACCAAATTTATCCTGACACCTCACATGAAAACCCTGCTGGTCAAATTGTCATCTCTCAGATCTTCCAAAAGAAGAATGTAGCAAAAACCTAGTACATGCAAACAAAAATATTTTAGGAAACAACATGAAGAGCACCACTTTTAGTTTGGTTTATTTTATTTATATGGCTCACTTTGACTACGGTATAGAACCAAATGTCAGAGTGGAACAAGAAAAGGAGATAGAAAGATGAGGCACATGTGGTGAGAGTATTTAACCGGAGTTTCCTACTCCTGAATTAGCCTGACAAGGCTTAATTTATTTTCTTAACCATGCAGAGTATGATGGCACATGTTTACAGCCAGATGTGCAACCCACAGTGGTTCTTTTTGTGCCTAATATTTCGCAATTAAAGGAACTTTATTGACCTCCAGAAGCCCATGATGAGCAGAGATACACAAGAGCAGCATCAGACTCACACGACTTGATTAATTACTTACTGCTTGATAAATTGCACAATATAGGAGAAAAATGAGCAGGATTTATTCCCACTGGAGACAATATGAAGAGATACAGCCTGATGGAAAATGGGCACGGGGGGGGTCATGTCCTGATCTCCACAGGCCTGCAATTCCTTCCCACATCTCTGCACCTGAGTGTGTGTGTGAATCTATAATTTAGTGGCTGCTGTAATTGTAGTAAATCCTGTTGAATCACTTTATAAATATTAAATCAGTCAGTGATTAAGTGCTGCTAAACTCTTTTGCACCTCTATCTTTTGTATCCATATCTTGGTCCCCTTGACCCTTTGGCATCCCTGGTCTCCGTGTAAATCATTCTAAATTGATTCTGATCCCATTTTCCTGTGTATGCTCCATCTGTGTAGTAAGCACTAAAGTGAACCTTGCCATCAAACTCGGCTGAAGTCACTCTTCCCCAAATTCATATCAGAACCTGCTTTTTTTGTCAATCCCTTCATTGGTGGCCAAGGGAGGGGTCAGAGGATGGACCAGGCTTTGCTTGGTGGTGCCCAGCAATGGGACAAGAGGCAATGGGCAGAAAATTATGCCCGGGAAGTTCCACCTGGATATGAGGATGAACTTCTTTCCTGTGCAGGTGACAGAGCACTGGAACAGATTGTCCAGAGAGGACGTGGAGTCTCCCTCACTGGAGATATTCCAGAACTGCCTGGATGCAACCCTGTGCCATGTGCTCCGGGATGGCCCAATGGAGGATGCTGGACTGGATGACCCACTGTGGTCCCTTCCAAGCTGAACCACCCTGTGATCCTTCTTCTTGCCCCTCTCCCACACAGCCCCACAGGTGTTATCCATGGGATGTACGGAGCTACAGAATCACAGAATAACTGGGGTTGGAAGGGATCTCCAGAGGTCAGCCAGTCCAAGCCCCCTTGCCAAGGCAGGGTCACCCGGAGCAGGTGACACAGGGTTTGGAATGTCTTCAGAGAGGGAGACTCCACGACGTCGAGGTGGAACACGTTGTGTTTTAGTTTACGGCCATTGCTCCTCGTCCTGTCGCTGGGCACCTCTGAACAGAGTCGGCCCCGATCGCTCAGAAACAGAGAGCATCACCCACAGCAGCACCGCCCACCCAGCCGCGCCCGCAGCGCTGCCCCAGGAACCACCACCGCGAGCATTTCCCGGTCTCTGTTTTCATCTGGAAACAAATCCCGCCCCCTCGCTGACCGCTCCTCCCTTCCCCGGGCCGACTCCGGGCGCACTTTTCCCCTCACGGAACGCGCTCGGGAGCCGCAGCCCGCCGGGAGAAGCGCTCCCCTCACGGCGAGCCCGCGGGAACCGACCCGCTGCCGTGAGGAGAGGGGTGTGAGAGGAGAGAGAGGGGTGGGAGAGGAGAAGAGAGAGAAGAGACCAGGGGAAGGGAGAAGAAGAGGGGAGAGGAAGAAGAGGAAGGTGAGAGAGAGCGGACGGAGAGGGAGAGCAGCGCTGCCCCACTCCCCAGACACCTACGACATCCCGGAGCCGTTCCCGCCGCCTCCCCTTCGGAGCTCCCGCCGTGCGCCCGCCAAACGCCGCCGGCTGGAAACGGCGCTGAGGGCGGGCAGGGCCGGGGCGGGGCCGAGGGGCCCGGCAGGGCTGCGGGGTCGAGACCGGGACCCCCGGGACAGGAACCGAGACCGGGACCGCCGAGACAGAAACTGAGACCAGGGCCGAGACCGAGATCGAGACCAGTGTCGGTGTGCGCTCGTCGAGTCCCGCTGGGCGCGGTAGGAGCCGGGCCGGGGCCGGGGGGATTCGGCCGGCGGGTCTGGGGCGGCCAAACGCGCCTCAGGGGTCCCCTCAGGGATCGCCGAACAGGGCTGAGGGAGGGAGGGAGGGAGGGAGGGCTGATTCCCCTCAGGGCTGGGGGAGGGGATTGTAATTTTTTTGTTGTTACGGTGGGTGGCAAATTTAGCCCTTGAAACTCCCTGTACCCACCGGGGAGGGAGGTGATGAGATCTATGTGGGACAAGTTTCCTCGTTTCAGGTGGACGAGGCCGGCGCAGGGCGAAGCTTCCCTGTGCGAATGTGGGTTCTGTGTGGATGAGCCTCGGACACGAAGGTCAGTGTTGCCATGGAGGGTCTGAGTTTGGCAGTCAGGAGGAATTTCTTCATAGAAAGGGTGATTAGACATTGGAAGGGGCTGCCCAGGGAGGGGTGGAGTTTCCATCCCTGGAGGTGTCCAAGGAAGGAGTGGACGTGGCACGCAGTGCTCTGGGCTGAGAATACGACACTGGTTTGGGTTGGAAGGGACCTTAAAACTCATCCAGTTCCACCCCCTGCCATGGGCAGGGAAACCTTCCACTGTCCCAGGTTGCTCCCAGCCTCATCCAGCCCAGCCTTGGACATTTCCAGGGATCCAGGTGCGGCCACAGCTTCTCTGGGCACCCTGTGCCAGGGCCTGCCCACCCTCACGGGGAACAATTCCTTCCCAATCTCTAACCTAAACCTACTCTCTCCCTGTTTGTAAGCCTGGGCTGGATTGCTCCCCTCGGTATATTTTTCTGAAGTGTCATTTATCCAGTAAAATTTCCCAGCTTAGGCCATGAGGCTGCTGGCAGTGCTGTCACTAAGCCACTGCTCACTGGATTTCCCAGCGATGAATAGGCAGCAATTCCTGGCCCACACACAAAATATCTCAGTAATGGGAAGTCCAAGGAGTGCAAACAAGAGTTCACATTTTATAAGCTGGTTACTGGAAAATTAACATTTGTTCTTCTTCTTCTCCTCGCCTTTACTCCCGGTTCCATTCCATGTGTGTAACACTGGTGCTTAATTATAGTGACACCCGTTTGCAGGAGCCAGACTGTGTCAGGGGGTCCCTGTGGGGTCCTTCTGGTGCCTGTGTAATATTAAAGTGTCAGGGTGCTACAAATTGGGTACTTCATCCTTGATAAGTGATTATTATCTGCCTTTCCCAAGTGTGAAAGACCTGTATAACTCAACGAGGTGCCAGTGCTTGAAGCCTCCTGAGTAAAAATCCAATGAGTCCTGAAGGGGACCCTGGGACGGTGTTGTCTTGTTGCTGAATTTGAGATATTCCATTTATTATACAGGAATATATTTCCTGAAGTCAACACTGGGCAAAATAATACAAGAGGCTGTTAAAGCAACAGCACAACAGGATTTAGTGTCCCTCTGTGATGGCCTTCTAAAAACCTTAATCACCCCTGGTGGAAGCAGAAAGCTGCTGTCAGAGTTTGCTGACCACTGGTGAGCAAACAGCATTAGTTACTGCTTTAAATTGTTTTAACAATTGAGAAAAAGATGTGTTTCTGGTTTTTTCCATACATTTATAATTTTATGGGCCTTGGTCCTAAAAGGCCTGAGTTACTCAAAGTTTTATGCACACTTATTTTTAAAGTTACATGCACATTTATTTCTATTATTTATATTTAGGTAGCTCTTAGAAATAGAATTCTGTGCTTAACCTGGCATTTTTGAAGGATTAAGGGTTATAATTTTGACCGATTTTATTATTATCCATATGTTTTGTTGAGTTATAAGTGTAAAAAGAGAAAATATGGATGGCAAAGCCTTGTTTCACAGATAACATGAAAATGTGTTTTTATGCTTTCAAAAATCAAGACAATATAAGATTTATATAATAATTGTAATATCAAATGTGTGAAACTAAATAAAATACAGTGAAATGAAACTTTTTACTGCCAATGAAGGATAAATTGTGAATCATAAGTAGACCTCAAGCTCATTTCTCTTTGTGGATCTCGTGATCCTTACCTACAAGTGTAGATAATATTCCCATCCCAGATTTAGAGAATACAAAGGATATGACCTAGATGTGTGGATAACTGGGGCTAATCTGTGTTTCAGGGGACAAACACAAGCATTATTAAGACAGTTAAAAATTCTAACTGGAATTGTATCCCTCACAGGATGGCCAGGAGTCCCGGGAATCAGAAAGCCACTCACTTGGAAAATTCCCAAGGGAAGAAGTCCCAGCATGCAGAAGAAGCCATTTTTTACATGAACTGCAGAGCAGCTTATCTGACGGTCTTGAAAAGCAGCTTAGAAAATATTAAATCCAAGGAACAACTCAGTTTGGGTAAGGATTTGATCTTTTTCCCCTCTAACTCTTACATGGGATGATTACAGTGAGAGTATCCCAGTGCAGAAACTCAGTGTTTTAAGGAATTGAGAGTAGTTTTGGATGCCTGCTGAAAGTGGGAATACCAGACAGAGCTTTCTTTCTGTAAATCACCAGTATGAAGGGTCTCAGTTCAGTTTAGAGTGGGCCATTCACCTGGCACAGAAAATCACCATAACTGGTGTTCCATAAGAATTCTTACTCCTTATCACAACTCCTGCTGAGTTACACTTCCATAGGCTGGAATCAAAAGTTCTCGTTTTTCAGCCATCTCATTTTTATATATTTGTGTATAAGTGGTGGTGGTGTCAGCAGCACAACAGGAAAAAAATACCTCTGACTGCTTCAGCTGCACTAAATAAGGCTGTTGGTAGACCCTGAAAACTGTGGGGCTTTGTTTTGAAAACTTCAGGAATTTTAAAGGGGAGTGAGAAAAATTTACCTGAAAAATAGGAGTTCGTTTCTTAATAGTGTATCTTAGTGACCAGGTGAGATAAGGAGTAAGATAAGACCGAGTAACAAATAACCTGTTTCGGTTTTGAAAGAGGTTTCACTACCCCAGATCAAATTTCTCAAGCGCATACAATTCCAACTTTGCAGTTTCTTGGAGTTGTAGGTTTGTGTGCTATGTTTGGGTGGTGATTTTGTTTTTCTTAGAGCATTTTTGTTCTTTATTAAAGGGTTTTTCATGGAAACCACCACTGTAAAAGCTGAGTGCACTTCTCTGTTGCACTGATTGTAGCTTCTTTCCCTACACCGGAACATGAAATTCTACGCATTAGCAAGCACATTCCTACAGCTTGTGACTTGGTGCTCTCCAGGCTTTCTCAGCTGCAATAAAAGGGCCTTTATGACATCCTAATGATAGTTTGGGATAATCTGGATTTTAACAGAGGGGTGGTGTGAACAAATGTCATCTCTTTAATAAGTGCTTTGGCTTTCATCTCTATCCATATGCCACTTGGCTACACAGCAAGTGTTTGGGCAATTTGCTTTCAAGGTCAACTTAGAGAGGGCAGTTAGTTGTTTAGACTCCCAGTCTTTTCAGAGATATTTAAGAATTTATTTTAGAATTTGTAATGATTGAGAGTTAGAGACTTGTATTTCATCTTAAGTCAATTTTGGCATTTCTCAAATGAGCAGTGCCAATGTTTAAGCATCAAAGTCTCACTGAGAGATTGGCCCTGTGAAATTTTATTTGTAGGAGTTTTGCTTATCCACAAATAGTAGCTTCATTTCCTGTCTGTTGTGATACTACTGAAGTGATTTAGCAGAATCAGACCACAAAGAAATATGAATAAAAGGTGCAGTCTGATTGAACTTTCACAAATACAAATTTGGAGGCACGTAGGGAATTGCAAGTGCTGATTTCCCTGGAGATATAAAATACAGGGTTGTATATTTGAAGGATATCTGTTTAATATAGTCATGTGCTGCATTGACATTCCAGGGAACTCTGCTATCCATGGAGACAAACCCACAGAGTCACTGCCCTTGCTTGGCTGCCCTTGACACTGAAATCCACAAACCATTGCTCCGTGCCCAGGCGTGGCTCAGATAAAGATGTGAGCCCTGCTCTGTTCTCCTGGCTCCTCCAACAGAGGTGACAGGGCACAAATCTTTATTTAGTGCTAAACACCGAGGCAGGGATTAACAGCAAAGGTGCCTGGTTTGTTTGTTTGGTTTGCTGGTGACACAGTTCCCACTGAGCTTTGTAAGGATGCCACTGCCTCATTTCACAGATGCTCCCGAGCAGTTCCCAGCACAGGCTTGGTCACTGCTCAGCTGGCTCAAAATCAAATGCCAGCCCAGGTAGAGATGGAGGATCTCCTGTGCTTCCCTAAAAGACTTGATTGTTTGGGAAGATATAAAACCATCCCTCTCATTTCAGATAGGCTGTAATTTGAATTTCATTTCCATTTAACGTAATACCTTCATCACACTGAAAACTGGTGCAAGGATGTTTTCAGTAAAGACCTTGAAGAGGCAAATAGATCCAGCAAATTCATTTTGGAAAATGCCAGGTGTAGCATCCATGGCACTGGTTGCATGTATGGCATTGGCTGCCTGGTGGGATCATTTTTTCTTTAAAATTCCTATTGTATAATTTGAATTGATACATTCAAATGTCCAGGCATGACATAAAATATTGTCTCAGATCAATTATGCTCTAGATCTCAGTTCTTGGCAAAGGAAGTGCAAAAATGATGTTGATCTTCATAGAAATATGATCTCATAATGGGCAGGTTTAAAAATAATATGTTCTTAGTATGAAAACAATGGATTTAGGATGAATTTTACACTTGAGGCTGTCTTTGTGTTCATGGATATTTTGATTAAGACCATAACCAAAACTGTCCTTCAGACCCACTTTTCTCTTGGAGTGATTTGGCTTTAAAAAAATCTGAACATGGAAAATGACTCAAGGATGTTTGGAGAAAAGTCCTTTCCTAACAGCTGGAATATATATTTAATATTGTGTTTTGTTGTGCAGTACTTCAACAGGCTGGAAGAAATCCTTCTCAGAAGACCATTAATAAATACTGGACTTCACAAACAACTTCACTGAATTTTGATGATTTTTGTGCTATTTTAAAAAAAGAAAAGCCAGCTACAAAGAACGAACTGCTCGAAGCATTTGGAAAAATAGACACAGATAAGGCTGGGTATATTTTACATGATGAACTTTATAAAATTCTTACCACAGTAAGTATCACTAGAAACTTAATTATTCGTCTTTAATTAGTAGAGATTTTGGAAATTAGATGGTAAAACAAGATAAGCAAGAATGACTGAGAGCTGGGGTTCCCCATTTTATGGAAGATTTTCATGGTGGGTTTCCAGAAGACACCACAGAATTACACAAACTGATGCAATTTATCTCTTCAGTGTTTAGTAGCATTGCAAGGACTTTTTTTTTCTGATTTTGACCTGTGTTTTAGTTATTCAAATCAAAATCCATTGAAATGTATTGCAAGATAAGAATCCCTGAAAGAATATTAAAAGACTCTTTGTTTGTTTATTAAATTTCACGGTAGGTGAACAGGATTCTTGATTAGGAACCCAAACTGAGCTGGTTTTTTCTTGCAGAGAGGTGATAAAATGACCTGGGAGGAAGTGGCCACCATTACTCAACAAGCTGATTTTAACTGCAGTGGCAAACTTGACTACAACAAGGTAAGGCCTAGAGTGAAATTTTTTCTTGTGCTATTGGCAATATGAGCATTAGTGATGACCTTACCTCCCCAGGATTCTAAATTTTGGACTGAATAAAAAGCTCACAAAGATTTGTACATCAATGTGGTTTCGTAGGAGGAAAACTGGTAAGAATCCTATGTTAAAATCAGTCTTCAAATATCTAGAAAGAAAGAGTTGAAAGTCACACTTAATATTTATTCAATATTTGGAGCTCCTTGTTGAATCATGGCTGCATTTTACTGTGATACGTGAATGGTTGTTCTGATTAATGAAAAGTTAAATTAATACTGGTCTTGAAGAGAAAATTCTGCTGACCTGTCCTTTCTTTGCTAATGCTACATTTTACTCCTTAAAGCCATGAGAAAGGTAACCTGGTAAGTGAAATATTCTGTCTTTATCTCGAGTTCTGTGAGCTGTACCTGACCACCAGTGAGCAGTGCTGCAAGGCTGCACGGGACAGGCTGGAAGTTGACCCTCGACTGAGGCAGCAGCAGTTTGGGAATCAAACTGGAAGTTCCTCTGAAGGGATCACGCTGCCAGTGTCAAAACCATCCCCGAGGATCTCCAGGAAAGCTGATCACAAACTGGCTAAAGGTATTTATATTTCTTATATTTTATGTTTCTTTTGTTGGAGATGAAGCTCTGGCTCAATGAGCAGTTGAGTTTTTGTTTAATTTTTCTCAGATTGGTGGCGATTTTAGTGATTAATGTAATTTCTACTGTGGCAATCACATCAATGTGTCAGTGAAATATGTTCAAATGGCTGCATCTATGAAGCTTTCCAGTTCCTAAGGGTGGATTTTATTGATTGTCGTGTGACACAGTCCAAAGAGAAGAGGAAAGGTGAATGCTCAGGTGTTGCAATATATGCAGGTTATTTATTTCCTTCCCAGGTCAGAGATGAAATCCTAAACATTTCTCAATAAACCGTGTGTTTGTTTCAGTTCCTGAGGCTGCTCTTCAAGCACAATTAATAAGTTGTGGACAGTTTAAGGTCCTCCCTGAAGTTATAAAGATACTTCAAAACCTTCCCAAACTGGAAGAAGTCCACAGGGAACAGACTGCAGAGGCACCAAGTGTGAAATATTGGGATGCAGTTTGTGCTGTTCCAAGTTGCTTCAAATCTGGGCAGTACCAAAGAGCTGCAAAAATGACACAACAGTGCTGAAGGGAAGTTCTCTGATTGAGTTCTTGTCATCCAATTTCCTTTGTGCTTCTAAATGCAAGGTTTATGACAAACAGCACTAGGAGAAGTACAGAAATACTGTATTGTAATTAAATATCCTTGTTTATAGGTGACAGCAGAGCTCCTTCAAGACCTTCATCAGCTCAAAGTGGCAAAGCTTCCACCTCCACCACTGTCACTGTGGGTGCCAGCAGCAGCAGGAGCACAAAGCTAATTATTGAGCCTGACACAATGAAGGTATCACACTGAAATGATGGTGTTTTCCTCTAGGCACCTGTGTTATTGCATTTTAAATAAGCTAAAAATCAGAGAAAAATGGTGGCTTATGTTTTATTAATAGTTTGTCAAGGGCAGCTATAAACTACTGAGAGCTTTCCTGATACGTATTATTATTAACATTTTTATATACTGTTGGTTTTGCTGACAACAAGTTATTGGAAATAATTTTTCAGGTGTGAAGGTTTAATAGAACGAAATGTGTTTTTTATAAATGAAACCACTGTTGGAGAAAACATTTAATGACTTCTTGAGAAATTTAAAATTTAATAATTGATTAGGTTGGTGAGAACTTTAAATGCTTAAGTAGTCTGAAAGATTGTGTATCATAAACCTTTGCATGAAAGGTAATTGGAAATAAATAACAGATCTCTGAGCATATTCAGTTTCTTGGGCATTGCTTGGTAAATATATATGATGGAACCCGAAAATATTGATTTTTAGTTAGACTAATATGTTCTATCAGTATTTTCGTTTAAATAAATCACTCATTCAATATAAATTCCTGGGGGAGAGAGACAACAAAGTCACTTTGCTAAGTCAATATTTGTAGAGTGTTAATATTGATCTTTTTCCCTTTGTTTTCCCTTTCTTGACTGAACCTTTACTAGTTTTCTTTCAACAGAAAATAATAGCTGTAGAAATATAAAACATTAACTGGAAACTGCTGGGATACATTAAAAATGTGCACCTGGAGACTCCTGTATAAAAGGGAAAAAATGGTTATGACCACACAGTGTAACTGCTGCTGGAAAACTGAACTGATGGTCCTCAGGAGCTACATTTTTGTTTCAAATAACAACTCTGGATTTGTTATTGAACTCTGAAGTCCTTTATATCTTCCCCGTTGCTATACAGTGACATTTGTTCTATATTAAAATTTCAAAACATCATCTCCCAGGGATTTTTTGCAGTCTGTTTAGGTATCTGGACCTCCATGCAATTTAACCTGCAATCTCACCTTGTTCAAACATGATGTGCAGTGTATAAAACCAGCACACACTTACCCAAGATTGGATTCTTTTTTCTTTGTACAAGCCAGTAAGAACTGACTAAAAAACAAAAAAAGCAGCTGCAGATATTGATTAGTATTGATTGGCACCATCCAAAACCTGAAATCAATCAATAAACATGGAAAGGTGAAATAGAAATAGAACTATTAATTTTTTTTAACTTAGTTTTGCGCAATGCAAGCTCTGCCAGAGTCAGTGAATAAATGCCCAGAGATTCATTTGTGGTGTGAATCAGCATTTGACACCCCAAAAATTCTTCTTGTTCATCTTATATTCAGAAATATATATGTATTTGCTGTTCACCTGTCTTTTTGTGTCAGTAAGAAAATATTGCCCTCAGGATGTTGGAGCAACACCAGCTTTACAACAGAGGAAAACACTGGATGTCAGAACATGGTGAACATCTAAATTTAAAACCCTTAGAAAATTCCTCTCAGTCATTGCTTTTTATTGGGAATTATGCATTAATGTGTGGATATTTTCAATATTAACTTAAATTTCGGTAGCAGTGACCAGAAGCAGATAGTGCCTCACATTTCCTTCCAATTAAGATTTCTGACACAAAAAATTTCCCACTTTTAGCTATTATTTGACAGCTTCTGTTCTGCTTTGAAGTAACAGAGGAAAATCCAAGCAGAAAATCCTCTTTTAGCTTCCCAATTTTACATACCTGTTTGGAATTTGATCATTTAGGACTCCTAGCACCACCTTATGCTCTCTGCCAGAATAACAGGATTTGATTTCCTAAAACATGGATAAGGTTTTTGTCCAACAGTTTTGGCAGGCATTAAGCTTGGAGCAAACAACCAGTTATTTCAGATGTGTCAAGTTTTAGGAAAAATACTCCATTTTTAAAAATTTTTAGATGAAATCAGGAGCCGTGGAAGTATTGGAATAAACAGTTTAGGAATAGAAGTGGGAATGATCCAAGAGGCTGAACTCCATGTTGGAATTCTGTCACTGACTTATGTTGACCCCCCTGTTAATCCCAGCTCCCATTATCCACTTTTTGACTGACACAACCCCAGCTGCTGCTCCATATTTAACCCTCACCATTAAGTCCCAGGAATGTTTTGTCTCTGTTCACTTCTTTCCTAATTATTTTTTATGATTGGTCCCCTTTTTCCTTATCCTGTCACTACAAATCCAGTTTCATGGATAAAGATGAGTATAAAATTATTGGATGGCTTGGTTAATTAGGTTTATTCTGCTCCATAAAAGGTGGCCAGGGGCTGATCTCTGGCTGCATGGTCCAGAAGTAGCTGCACTTCCATAAACATTATCCCTAAAACCTTCTCCAGCAGGTTGTGCCCACAAGGAAAAGATTATGGGAGATTATTGGAGGGGAGGGACTTGAATAGCAGTGTCTGCCAGGGATTGGACATCCCACTTGATTTTAAATAACTTAATTAATCTTTGTCTTTTCCACAGCCAATTTACTTTGGAAGTCTTTTAGAACTTCTTTAGCAAAATCTTAATTTAAAAAAAAAAAAATTCCAAACCTCCAAAGAGTAGCAGAAAGTGAGCTGCAAAGTATATAATATTTGTATTTAAATTAGTCCATGCTGTCAGGTGTTTGCAAATATAATTAGCAGAATCTTTGTGGCAATTCAAATTTAATTTTCAACTATTGGAGCATTGGGATAATCTCTGGGTTTTTCAGACATTTTCACAAGTGGAGCACTGCTACTTTGCAAAAATTGACTACAAGAAGGACTATTTGGAATTTCTTTTTTTAAATAAAAATATATTTGTGCTGTATTTTGTATATTTTATGCAGGGTTTATTAAATAATCGAATTAATTAATATTTCAGAGAAGGCACTTTTATCTTCATCCAGAATGAAGAAAACACCTAATATTTGCTTGGTTCCCAGGAATGGCAATGTGCACAATCCAAAGGATGCTTCTACCTGGAAGAAGATGGGGAAATCATCAGTCACAAGTACAGGCTGCACTTACCCCAAAGATCTGCAGTTTGTATCACCATCAAACCTTTAAATATTCCCCAGGCAGAAGGTGAGTGTGTTTAGATTTCATTTTCCTCTTAAAAAGAGGTGGTGGCTTGGTGATTTACCACGGGGCTTCATCCTGTTGCTACATTGGAATTATTTTTTCCCCCAAATAGATTATTCCCTTTTTAATCCCATAAAACAGGAGCCTTTAGACCCCAAAATTGTTTTAAAGTCATCTGGGCTGGCTTTTTTTAACAAATTTGTGTGGTGTGTAACCATTCCTTGGCATTCTCGACCCTTAATGATAGAACTATTTTATCAATAATTCTTAATGATAAAATTATTAATAGTAATCATTATCTGTAAGACAATCACAAGGCTTGGAACAATTTATCTGCTTGGCCTAAACAGGAAGGAAATCCCAATAGCATTGAATAGATTCTTTTTTTTCCATTTTTCACCAGCAGGCATCAATAAATACCATGGGAATACTTTAAGATGCAAATAAAACCAGTTTTGTGTCATTATTAAGCATTTTGGGGCAATATTTTTCTTTTTAGGAAAATCTTGTCACTGGTTGTCAGTGGATACAGCTTTGTTTATTCTGAAGGAAAGTGAAACCCAGGAGAATCTACAGCTTGTGAGCTTTACTGAGCTCCAGCACAAAGAGGTTAGAGATTTTTGGTGTATTCCTATTTTAATTGTTATTTTTGGTGTGTGTGTTAATGCAGGAGGTGTGAATTCCATGTGTTTGGGAGAAATTCCAACTGTGCCCAGTATTGCTGAGTTGCTGGGTGTATTTGCAGTTACTCTGTAGAAACTTAGTTATATTTCTACACCTTCAAACACACAATTTCCAAGGCAAAATTTGTCTAAATTTCCTTTAATTTTCTTTCTCCTTGCCATATATAATTTTGAACTACACAGTGCACAGAATATTCTTTTTCTGTGGCAGAAATAAGGCAGCATAAACTTATTTTCTGCTTCTCCCCTCATCTCTCTCCTGTATGTTTTTCTACCTTTTATTCTAAGAGATTCACTATCTTTTATCTTTAAAATGGCATCACACAGCCAATTGTTTTTTTAAGGAGAGAACCCAGCATTCCCAGTGTTTTCAAGTAATTAATCACTTTGGTATAAATATTACTGGCAACAAAAAAAGGCATCATTTGGGAAGTTCTTACCAACTTTTCTGTCTTCCTTGAAGAGCAGACGTTTGGATGGAGAGGGGAGCTTGGATCTGGGCTTTACTGGCTGCTCCCTTTCACAACTGGCTGTAGGCTGAGGAAGGTAAAATCCCAAATTCCTGGAGAAGCCCAACTGGTGTGGAGAGATGAAGATGGAGAGCTGGCCCTCACCAAAGAATTCCGGTGAGTTTTATTCCCAAACGTGGTAACCTCTATAAAAATCTCTTCTCCAGCTAAAATATGGCTTTTTAAATCTGGATGTTCCTAAAGTACTGTTTGTACAGAATATTCTCAAATAGACTGAACAGTTCTTGGCAATATTATGAGCCAGTAAAAGGAAATGGAAGCCTTTGGAAATAGCTTGGCCTTTTTCATCCCTCAGAGCTGCTTTGTTGGATGTATTTGAAACAATTGATTTGGATGGGAATGGCCTCCTGAGTCTGGAGGAATACAACTTCTTTGAGCTGAGGACTAGTGGGGAGAAGTGTGATCAGGAAGCCTGGGCTGTGTGTAAGGGTAAGTTGATTACTGTGGTAATTAGGCCTACAACTAATTAAGACTATCAGTTAACTTCCCAGCTGGATAGAACTGGGTATTCTGTAGCCTGTTCCAAGAACACGTGTAGATACTCTTCTCTTCCTTCTTTATTTTTCTTTTTTTCCAGTCTCCTGTCCTTTGCTTTGCTTCCTTCTGGTGTGTGTGCACCACTGGCCTTCTGCTGAGAGAATTCTTCCCCTTCCTAATTGTTCTGTAGCTGCCAAAACCTGCAGGGTTTGTAATCCTGGATCATATGGGGAAGGAAACTGTCACAGGTATTTGTTTAATCGATCTCCTTTGTGCAGATTGGGCTGGTGCTGCTTTTTTATCTCACAAAGTGTGGAGAAGGACATTTAATTAGTGTGTATCTAGGGACATTTAATTAGTGTGTATCTGGTGCTATAAAATGGCATCCAGAGTTGATGTGGGTTGCCAGTGTCTCATTGCATAATACCCATGTCATGTTTGACATAATTCCTTTGGAGGCCGTGGCACACTGGCCAAAATACTTTGTATCTGGTGAGCCCTATTAATTATTTCTCCCCAAAACGCTCTGAGGTATCAGAATTTTTCCTAACTGATGGAAAACTCCTGCAAAAATACATTTCTGCAACTGAATTTCTCCTCTGTTTCATCCTTGGATGTGCTTTTCCACACTTGATGGCTTTGTCAGAGTGATGCCTCTGCTCTCCACACAAGTAGGAGGGGTGGAAATGTGTGAATAAATAAGAGAGGAAAGAAGAGAAGCTGGGGAATGTTTCACCAGGTCATCAATCAGTGGAAGGGTTCACACGAATATCATCAATCTTGACACCAAAGTTCAAGCCATTTATTACAGCATCTGTACCCTTGGATAGATTTATTAAATTGGTAATCCCTTTTTAATAATATATAGTAAAGATTTAGCATTGTTATGAAGATGAGGAAACCATTTTTAAAAGTCCCTGACACGAGGACATTTCAATTATGTGTTTGCTGACATTAGAGTGGTGGATCTATGATATTCTCTCTGGAGAGGGGTGTTAGGATTACTGGAATTTTATTGCTTTTTAGGAACTAAGTAAATCATTCCTGTATCAAGGAGCTGAAGCATTTAAAGGTGCTGTCTCCAGCTGATTTTCATTTCCCATTCCCAAAATACCCCATTCTGCAAAGCTTAACCCCAAACTTTTAGAAAAACAAATCAAGATGAACTCTTTTTTTTGGTTTTGAAATCTCCCCCTTTTTTGGGTTATCCAAGGGGCCAGCTGTTTGTAGCAGTATCCCAAATCCACAGGGGAGCTCTGCAAACAGCACATGCCTGGCCAAGGACATTCTTTCCCAAATTATATTGGAGACCCTGAGGCTGCAAGTAGGCTCCATCTTTTAAACCTTGTGAACAGGATTGTGGCTTTGGAAGGGTGAAGGTGTTTGTAGAGAGAACAAACTTTTAAATGCTATTTCTATTCCTTTGAAACAGAGAATTTTGAGATGAAGAAGAATGAACTAACCAGACAAGGATTTATGGATTTGAATCTCATGGAAGCCAACGACCGGGATGGGGATCCTTGGGACCTTTGGGTCACTTTGTTGTCCCTGGGCTACAACAAAGCCTTGGAAATGACAGAGGTAGGAGATCACAGAGCAAAACTCACTGCACATTTCACTGCTGCACTCTGTGTCTGCCACAGCCTGATTGCAGGAGGGCAGGGATCCACTGCAAACATCCAGGGCTTCCACTGCCACTTCCTTATCCTGATTCTTAGGACAGCACTTGGATCCTTGAGAAAGGAAATCTTCCTTTTGCTCCAGAGAAAGCCAGGATTTTATGGGATTGTAGAGGAAGGAATTTTGGATTGTATCTGTTAAAAGAATCCATGCACTCTGTGGGTGGGGAGTGGTAAGATAAGGATGGTTTTTATTAAGGATTTTATTTTATTATTTTAGGATTTTATTTTATGATTTTATTTATTTTTATAGGAATAGTATTACTTCTGATGTTAACAGTTCTCTCTAAAGAAAGAGGATGTCGTTAATGAAGAGAAAAAAATTATGAAAAATTAAATCATTAAATATGCAGATAATTAAATCCTTTAATTCCCAGGAAAAGCTGATTTTTTAGGATCACAGTCTGATAACATTATTTAACTTTGTTAAACAGGTCAGTGTAGTCACTATATAAAATATATGAAGACCTAAAAATAGTCAGTATGAGAGATATCAGTTGAGTCTCTCAGTGAAAATCTTGGGATGGTGGTGAGGGATTTGAGGATGAGCAGTTTCTCCTTTTCCTCCGAGCTGTGGTTGGCAGAGCCTCTGCAAAGGCTGTTTCTCTGCATTTCAGCCACAAGAGAGAGCCCTGCTCCAAGAAAGAGCATTTTGGGGAGGTTTTTCTCCAGTTAGGAATTCCAGGAAGGTGTTTTGTGCCTTATTCCAGCTGTGGGTTCTGGCTCCAGCCTGTGCTTTCCAAAGGACAGCGCAGCTCTCCAAACGCCTCAGTAATTAATCTAAAAATCTCCAGCTGGTAATTTGTGTCTCTCACTTACCTCTTTAGTTCCTTGATTTCAAATAATTTAAGATTGATGTTTTGGGAGCACTGAGGCAGAACTTGAGAAATCCTGCTGGATTCCAACAGCTTTAGAAAGGAATTGAGGTGCTGTGACTGAGTCTAAGAAAATGCAAACTCCTGATTGTTACACCAGGAGTAAAATGTAGCCAAGCTACTTGCAGAGTGCTCAGTGCAACATTGCAGAGGTGTTAAATCTGTGTCAAGTGGCACAAACAGCAACAGTGTGACAGGTAAAGGAGAAAGGTTTATTTCAGACACTGGAATATGTTCATATTTCATCTTAATTCCTGGGCATTCTGCTGTCCAAGGAAGGGTTTGCTGTGTTGACCTGCATGTCAGTGTACTGTGAATGGCACGAAAAATGCCAGTTGTCCTGAGTTTTCATTTGGTGTGAAAGATTGCCACAGCTCTCAGGTTTGGAATATTCAATATTCAAGGAAATACTTGTATTGGGTCATTCTAGTTCAGATATGAAAATACTTAGGAGCTGTGGGGGAAAATTTGAGGGGGAAAACTACAGCTCAAGTGATGCTAAAACTCATCTTCTCCACTGCAGGCCTGCCCCTTTGTCATTGACATCTGTGCAGAGAGGTGCAAACCCAGAATTAAAGCCATTTCTCTGGAGCCAGGGGGCTCCCAGCTCAGCAGGGCTCTCTGCAGGTCTGTGGTTAATAAAGGAGAGGCCAAAGTGCTGGATGGCTCTGAGAACATCATCATCCACACTTACAAATCAGGCTGCAGGATCACCTCTGTGATTGAAAATAAGGTATGGCCTGAAACTTCCATAATGCACTTTGTGTTTGTGTCTGTTGTTATTGTTCCTCCTTTTTCCTTGGGTCATATTCTCAAAATATTTGGGAATTACATTTTCTGATATCAAGTTTTTCTGTCTGTTTTATAAAACAACCCCTCCTGATGTGCTCCTTGTGACTTCAGAACAGCCTGGATCAGTGTTCCTGGAAGGGAGAGATTATTATAATGAGGCAAGCAGTTCTAAATACCATATAAATTCTGAATATTTTTGTGTTCCCATTCCAATTTTGCAAATATTTTCACACAATATCATCATCACATGAGAAAACAAACACTAACAGCAGGAAATGCAATTAGAACAAAGAGCACAGCATTTATACTGTTGAATATTTTCAGTGTCCGTAAGAAAGTCAAAGAGCAGCAGTTTTCAGGAGTGTGTTATGCGTGAGGTTTTATCTGATTATTCTTCCAGGTGTACTTTATTAGTAATTCAAGCCAAAAGTTGTAAATTCAAGTAGAAGTGGTTGGTGAGAAGCAGAGATTTTAAACCTTTTTCCACAGATCACAGTGAATGTGCTGTTCCTTCTCAGTTTCCTTTATACCAGGAACTGTGAGTAAATAAACACAGCACAGTAAGATGTTAAACTTCAGATGCTTTAAATCTTAAAAGATCACAGCAAGAAGTGTATTTTTAAATGCACAGCCATGCAACAGGGGGTGGGTTGGGGGACTAATATTAGCACTGGATGCTGAGGCTCCTGGAACTCTGGATTTGGCTTTGCCCTTCGCCCTTTAGGGTGGATATTCCAGAGTTATTTATATGTTTGGGGATATGTCAGAGAGGGAGGTCAGGGTTGCACTGAGACAACTGGATGCTCTCTGCTTCAGAGCTCTGCCCACTCCGTTTGTCCCAGTTGGGTTTGGTTTGCAGATCTCACCAAGCTGGGTGGGAATGCTGGGGAAGCTCCACAGGGGCATCTGGAGAGGCTGAGGCCAGAGGGGTGAACTTCAACAGGGCCAAGTTGTCTCTTCACAAGTCCTTGTGTTGTTTCAATGAGTCTTAAACGACTTTTGACCAGGAATGTGGTGCTAAGATATGTTTGAAACTGTTACTCTTCAAAGAGTATCTTCAAGAGTATCAAAGAGATACTCTTCAAAGAGTATCCTTAAGCATTTCTATCCTGTAAAACAAGGAAGTCACAGGAAGTACCAGGAGTGTGCAGTTGTTACAGACAGAACAGACACTTAACCAGTAAAGAGTAATGGTTCCTTCATGTTTTTTCACCTGCAGTCTGAAAACAAAGTGATAATTCATGTCAACAATGAGCAGAGTAAGAACTGCCTCAACAATAGGGGACTGACAGTTTTTGCTGTGGAAGTGGCTCCAAAATCCACGATGGTGAGGTTCTTTCATTGCTTAGCCAACTTTAATCAGGTGACATCTCTACAGTTTCCTTTTGTAGGGCTTTTATCATGATAATGAGCATGTGGAGAGTGGCATCTTCTGCCCAGAACACATCACATGCAGTTCTTGATATTTCAAAGCTGATCATGTACTTGATGTGTCCCTGTTTTCCTGTGCAGTTTGCTATAAAAGTCCATAACTGCTCTATATTTCATACATGAGCCTATTTCAATTGTCCATTCTATACATGCACCATTCAGTAATATTTTTAATAATCTTTTTCTAGGGCTGTACTTTATTTCTTTTTCACTTAGCAATTTTTAATCCCATGTATTGATGCCTCTGAGAAACAGACCAAGCATGCACTAATCAGAAACAGAAATACACGTATTGCAGTCCTTGTGCAGAGTGTGATTTGCAGGTGGCTGACTTTTGTTAAACTTGGTTTAGGGATCATGTTAACCAGGAGACAGTTTGATTGCTGAGCCTTGCTGCAGAGCTGGGCAGGCTCTAGTGACAATTCCAAATGAGGGTTCTAAGGGATGGAATGTGATGGAAAATGCATTACAAATGCAGATGATGTTTTTCTTCATCTATTTATGAATAAACCCCCGGTTTTATTTTTCTAAAACTGCTCTCTTTCTTTAAAAGCAGAAGCATCCAAGCTATTTTATATTTCCCAGCTTTCCAGGGTGGATTCATTCAAACCTGTTGCAAACAGAGCTGTCCCATGACACAGGCAAGGCTGGGGCCTATTTAAATTGCTGCTGACACTTTAGATATCCATAGCCTTATCCTGTAAGGTGATTATTAATTTGAATTTAGGCTTCATTCAGTATAAACTGTAGGCTCAATCCTTCTGGATATTTTGCTGTTCAATTCAACAGTAATTTTTAAATACCAGCTGTCAGTGTACATGATGATTGTTTATCATTTAGTGATACAAGTACTGAACATTTTGCCTGCACAGCACATTGGGTAACAGTTTTCCAATAAAGAGAACTCTCTTTCACCTCTGCTTTCTTTTGTGCCAGGTCTCTCAGCACGTGATGCCCCTCAACGAGCAGGAAGAGTGGATTTACAGCTGTGTGCACTCCCTTGTATGTTAAACCTCCCAGTGCTAGGCTTGGGAGCAGCCAGGCTGAACCAGGAATGGCTTTGGGCAGCTTTTAGGCAATTTATAATCTTGTCCTTCTCAAAAAGCTGTCATACATTTATACTTCTTGATGATCTTGGCAGGAAACACTGAGGCATAGTAAAAATCAGTGCTGTTCAGTAATCCAGCTGCCAGTTGTAATAGAACTGTGCTTTATAAAGGCTGGTTTCCCTAAATATGCTCTTGTTTTCCATACCGTGGGTTGTAGTTCCATCACAGGCTGGAACTGCTTCAGTGAGGAAAAACTTTGTTGAATGGGTTCCTAATTACACATGGTGTTGTGGTTTTGAGGTGAGAGGTGTAAAGGGATGAGGCTCATTTTATTTTGTCACCTGATAAAGGATTTGCTTCTTTCCCTTTTTATTTGTAATTTGCTGATAATCCTTATCTTACACTTGTTCTGTAATTACTGCCTGATTTTATACTCTTTTACATAAAATAAAGTCTGCCTTTTCATATGCAATAAGGAAATAACATCATTTGAGAAAAATGAAGGTTTGTCTTGGGCTCTTGACAGTGAACAGCAATTAATTATTCCCAGGGCAGCTGAAATAAGAAGACTGAAGTGCACCAAGGCTGCAACAGCAATGAAAACCAGCTTTGAGGTACTAAAACCATTCAGCTTATTATATTTTTCTGGTTCCTCTAAATATCTGTTAACGTGGAAAAAAAATGATGACCCTGATCACTGGATGCTTAAAATGTGTTTGAGTTTAAAATAGCCATTAAATGTGTGGGACCTCATGCGTGAGGGCAGCAAGTAGAGTTGCAGAGCTATTTTTATCTGCCCTAACTCCTGCTCTCTGCTGCTCCTCTGCTGTAATCTTACACTGGGCATGTAAATGTCAGTGATAAAATGAGAGCTGGGCTCTGATTTACACACTGCAGCCATTGGTGCTCAGGCAGGATTCCTGGTGAGTTTTAGTTTTCCATATTTTTTTCCTTAGCAAGTACCACAGGTATCGTTTCCATTTTCAGAATTGTATAAAAGAAGTTGAGGCCTCAAAAATATTTGGTGATTTTTAGCTCTGACTGAGCTCTGCAAATGCTGCCTCAGGCAAGGTGTGGGTAAATCAGAAATTCCAGCCCCTTGTCTAAGAAGGAGTTGGGAAATAATTAGACACTCTGTGGAACAGACACTACAAAGTGAGCAGTCCATTATTTACATTTCTTTTGTTTGTAAAATCAGCTTTTTTAGAAGTGGCAGGAATTCATATGCAACTCTCTCTGCCTTTTAGGAAAAGAATGGTTAAAGCTGGAAGGAGGGCTTAGCTGAGAAATCACTGCACGTGGAAGGAGTTGGGTTTGCTGCAGGTAAAAAACGTGGCACAGCAATACACAGGGAACCTCATTTATTTTCTGATTCCCCTGCTGCTAGGAAGGGTTTAATTATCCAATTTTTTAAGTGGGGTCATAGGCAAACTCTCCTTGGCAGGTTCTACCTTTCCTTCCCTGGAGGAGGTGAGATGAGAGATCTTGGTTGTATGTACAGAGTCTTTCCCAGTTTGCTCCAAATCCACGTATCACCAAGACAGAAAAATTCCAGCTTATCTTTTTTAAGGCTGAACAAAGTTACCAGCTTATTTTCTTTGAGGGGAGACATTTAGGAGAAAAAAAAAAATCTATAACAGGTAATTTCAATTTCTGGAGTGTTACCTTTCTTCTGAGAATTAGAGCTATAACAAAATTGAGTTTCTTCAAGGTTTTGCTGATGCTGACCTTCCCTGACCCCCTCTTCTGAACACTGGGGGGCTCCTGCTTGTGTGGGGTGGGCACTTGAGGCCAGGACGTGTCTGTAGGGCCTGTGGGGACATCCTGCAGGTGGCCATGGGGACAGGTAGGGTCTGGAGCACCAGGGGCAGCTGAGAGGATTCAGCTGGAGAAAAGGAGGCTCAGGGGGAACCTTGTGCCTCTGCACAACTCCCTGACAGGAGGGGGCAGCCAGGGATGAGTCAAGCTCTGCTCCCAGGGAACAGGATGAGGAAAAAGGGCTTCAAGTTGTGCCAGGGGAGGTTTAGATTGGATCTTAGGGAAAATTTCTTGCTGGGAAGTGTCCGGTCCTGGCACAGCTGCCCAGGGCAGTGATGGAGTCCNCGCGGTCCCCCCCCGGCTCCCGGAACTCGCCCGGCGCCGGCCATGGTGCGGATCGTGACCGTGCAGACGAAGCCCTACGGCGACCAGAAGCCGGGCACCAGCGGGCTGCGCAAGCGAGTGACGGTGTTCCAGAGCAATGCCAACTACACCGAGAACTTCATCCAGAGCATCCTGGCCACCGTGCCGCCCGCGGAGCGCCAGGAAGCCACGCTCGTGGTGGGGGGAGACGGCCGCTTCTACATGAGGGACGCCATCCAGCTCATCGTCCGCATCGCCGCCGCCAACGGGGTAAGCACCGGGGCTCCGGGATGCCCTCCCCGCCCGCCGGCAGCGGGGCCGCGCAGCGCCGGCGGAAATCGCTGGCGCTCGGCGTGTCCGCGGCGTGGAAGTAACGCGGTGAGTGACAGATGAGCTGACAGGGCTGGCGTGGGACAGCTCGCGGTCCGGGCAGGAAAATCCCCCCCGGGATCCTCTCCCTGCCTGCGGGAATGAGTGGACGTTGGCCAGGGCGGAGGTGTGGAAGCAAACACGACTTTGCTCTAATTCCTTCTTCTTCCTTCTGGCTATCGTTGGGTTTCCCAGCGAAAACACAAAGCAGCGGCACGGCGTGCAGGCGGTGAGGGGTTGGGAGGGAGCAGCGTTCCCTTCCGCAGCACTGGAATGCATCTCACTGCTGGGGGATCCCTCCCTCGGGGTGTTCTGCTCCTGTCGCTTGGTAGCCCAAGGGAGTCCCAGCAGGGAATGTGATGTTGGTAGGAAGAGGTGTGCTGAAATCGAGTTTGCAGAGGGAGATTCTCCCTGCATTTGCTGTTTTCCAAATGAAAACTATCCCCTTCTCCAGCAGCAAACGTTCTTCCTCGTGGACCATAAAGGAGAGAGAGGCTGAGGGTGCTTGGTGCTTAGGGTAGAACCCCAGAGTTACCTCTTTCAAATTCCCAGGTGCCCCAATGCCTGTAAATATCTGACTTCTTAGGAAAAAAATAATAAATTGGGATTGCTGCCTTCTTAGGGCATAAAGGAGCAAATAACTGGTTTGGGGTTTTTTTAAGCCATGTAGAAAATTGTCTTTTATGATGTGTGGCAGCTGCTCAACTTTGATTCCATTGCCCAGCATCCCTGGATGCTGTGAGCACCTCTGGAAGTGATGGATAGAGCAGCCTTCCCTGATGGAAAAGCAGCAGGCACTGGTTTATTTATTTGTTCTAGGAAGGGGTTGGAGTTGCAATATGCAGCATTCCTGAGTGCACACACAGCCAGGATCCCTGTGGATCAGTGGGAATAAGCAGACTGGGAAACTTGTTCCCTGGGATGAAGTGTTAGGTAGATTTTTGGATGTGCACCCGGGGCCTGGTGGGATGTGGCAGCATTCCAGGCACCGAGTTCCATAATTTACACTTCAGCTCCATCCCAGAAGCAGAGACCTGGGGGTAGAGCCGTGCTGGCGTCTGATGAGGTGTTTTGGGAAGCGTGGAGGGCCGGGAATGTCTCGGATCCTCCCCTGGATCGTGCAGTCACTCACGTACGTGCAGAGCTGAGCTCGCTGCTGGAGCTGCAGCAGCGGGTCCCAAGGGCTGCCCTTGCCAGCAGGAATTTGCCTTGGAGCAGTTTGTCCACATGAATTCCAAGTGCTAGGCTCTAAAGTCAGAAAACATTCTGAAAAGGCAGGAAAAATGGGAGGTGAAGGAGGGAAACGTGTGGAAGAATAAGTGGGTAGGAAATGAGCAGCAGGTAAAGCCTGGATAAGTAACCAGAGATCCAGGGGGGTGATCTACAGAGGGCAGAGCCACTGGAAACTTGATTACAGATATTTGCTACATTTTAGCAGCACTGCCATAAATAAAGCAGTGCAGGAACTGAGTGAATGGCAAAATCCTCTGCTCCCAAGAACTTAGGTGACTAAAAAGAGAGGGTTTCTTTAGCAAACACAAAGCACTCGTTTTAAATAAATGTTGATGTGTTTGCCTCCTCGTTTTGGAGTGTTTGAGGGATGCTTGGTTTGTGGGGCTTCTCTGTAATTGCAAATATCAGTTCCCTGGTGGTTACCACAGTGTAAAGTAAGAGTCTAGGGAAATCCTTTTTCTTCACAGTAAATATGAAGTGACTGCACATTCCCTGCCCTTCAAAGAGAAGGATTAACAGCTTCTGTTAACTGGTAAGAAAGTGCCCTGCAGAACAGGGAACAGCACAAGGAAACTTGTCCCTGCAACTGTAGGTTTGTCCAGGTGCTGGGACTCTGAAACATCTCCTGATTCCAGCCAGGTCTGGGGGGAAAACTCGGTGGCCTCATGCTCAGAAGAGCTGAACAATACCAAGAAGACTGCTGGAAAACTGCATTTCTGGCCCTGGGGATTAAGATATGATTGATGAGTGCTTTAAACTCATGTGGTGGTAAGATCTGGTTGAATGGTGCTCTCCAGCCACAGCAGAGACCTGAGGACCACAGCTGAAGATCTTTAGTTTTACAACATGAAAGGAAAGGATGCTAAAATGAGCTTGAATTTTGTCTCCACTTGGAATGGTTAATATGCAACTAAGTATTAAATTTTGACTAGCAACAACTCAGTTCGTAGTTGTGAGATTGAGGGGTGTTTATCTTATTTTAAAGTTTGCATTTCTGTAAGTAAACTGAAATTGAGATTGTTTGCCATTCCCAGTTGGCACCCAGTGTAGCCTACCAGCTTTGTTTTGGTCTGTGGGCCAGCTTTCCTTGATATTATTCCCACATGGTGAATTTGACTCTTTAATTACACAAATAAGATCTTCACAGGTCCTGGTGGAGCATCACTGATCAGCAGAATCGTGGCCGGGCAATAATTTTATGTCAAAAACGACAGAAACTGTAAATCCAAGTGTGATCATAGAACCAGCCCCAGGCTGGTTCAGTGACATTGTCACCTGCTGTTCCCCAAATTTACTGTGCCCTTGGTTCCTTCCTAACTGAACCCTTCTCCAAGTGCTGCAAAGTTGCCACTCCAGCACATTGCTGGAAGGTGTTTGAGTGCCAGGCTGTGCCTTGCATTTTAAGTAGTGCCTGCTTTTGTTTTCTAGCTGCAGAACAAACAGGGCTTTTTTATTAGAAATGCTGCTCTCTCCTCCAGGAAGTTTGGGTTCCTGGCTTGGCTTCTCTTAACCTTTCTCTCCCCTCAGTTATCCAGGGAAACTGAGTGTTCAAACTTGTTGCATTTATTTGCCTCTGCTGTCCTTTTCCTTTGTGCTGTTCTGCCACAGCTCCCAGACCAGTCCCCACTGAGATCTTCTCTTTGAATAAAAGCTCCTGGGATTAAAATCATCAAAATATAGCGATCATAAAGAAAGTTCTTCCAAAAAGCAATCCCTGTGTACCAGGGTTAGATGTGGTGATGCTGGATCCTCCAGGCCAGTAGGAAAAACCTCAATTTCTGGCTTTCTTATGTTGCTGTTTTTCTCAGAGGCAGAAGGGGAAATTGAGATGTGATATCTAAAGTGAGGAAATAAATACCACTTGTAGATATTTCCTGGCTGCAGATGATGAGGATGTCAGAAGACAGCAGCTGCAGCAGCTCTCACAGCCTCTTTCTACACCACCTTAGACTCTTTTTGCCTGTAAAGTTAATTGGCTTATGTCAGTTTGCAGTGGAAGGTGATTAAGTGGTCAGGTTGTCCAGATTCAGTGCCCCTTTGGAATTTTAAACTCTGCACTCATGAAACTCCAGCTCAGAGCAAGAGCTAAGGTGCTTTGCAGTTAATCTCTGCAAATCCAGCAGGCAGAGTTGAAATTCACCCCAACAGGGATTTAGCTGTAATCTCCTGGGACAATGACTCTGCATAAGCAGACACCTCAGCTGGGGCTGGGCTGGCAGGGTGGAGGGAAATGCCTTCCCTTTGTCAAGGCAAAGTTTGGGGTAGGGAGCCGGGCTGGAGAGCTGCTATCCATAGGTGTTATTCCACATGGGAGCTCACCAGGACTGAGAAATGCATGGTGGGGAGTCCTTGCCATCCTGTCATGGTCCTGAGTTAGCCAAAATATTGAATAATGCTTCAGCTGAGGAGCTAGAACGGATTTTAGAAAGAAGCAGAAATAGCTCAGATATCAGTAAGAAGCTCAAAGAAATCTGAAGTAATAAAAACGTAATATGTACATAGCACATATTTAGAGTACAAGTTGCAGATTAACAAATTAAACAGGTGATGTGATGGGTAGAGGACAAACACAGTTGGCAGGATCATCCACTTATCCAGAAAAACATCATTTCCCCATTTTAAAGTAAGGTTGTTGTAAGTGAAAATCAGGAAATAAAGTCTGACCAGGAGCACAAATCCTGAGCTGGGGCACCAGCCCTGAGAGGATCCAGTCTGGGTGTGGGAGATTCCAGCAGGAATGGCTGTGGAGTCATTTTTTAGGGAAGAAATTCCTCCCTGAGAGGGTGGGGAGGCCCTGGCACAGGGTGCCCAGAGAAGCTGTGGCTGCCCCTGGATCCCTGGAACTGTCCAGGGCCAGGTTGGACAGGGCTTGGAGCACCCTGGGATAGTGGAAGGTGTTTTTTGGGTTCAGGTGCAGGTGTCCAAGAGCAGCCAGGGCCAGGGGCTCTATCTCAGCAGGCTGTGGCCAGAAATCCTGGAGCACTGAGGAAATCCAGCTGGAATCCCTCCCCTTTTCCTGGTGCAGGGGCAGGACAGCAGAGATAAAATGCAGATTTGGGCGTGCTTTGGGGAGCTGACCTTTGAACAGAAAGTTTCTCAATCCTGGGGGCTGGTGTGTGCTTCCCTGGGAAAGGAAGGCTCAGCCCCTGCCAGGGGGACAAACCTGGAGATGGGGATTCATTCCCAGCCCTACCACAGCCTTTCTTTTCAGCTGTGGTAGGAACAGAACAGTCTCTTAATTCTGGAGTGATTCATATGTGAGTGCACTCGTGCTGTTGAGATGGTGCCAAATAGCTTTTTTTTTCCTCTGAAATCTCTACAGCAACTTCCAAACTCAGATTTTTAATTATTTCTTAATAGAAACAAAGCGTTTTGCAGTGGGAGCAGCACTCCTTGTATGACTAAGAACACACTTGCAGACTATTTATTTTTCTTGGGTTCCACTTGTCCTGGCATTACCAAATGTCACTCACAGCAGCAGTGAGTGGTCTGCCTGGACCTGACTCATCCTTGGCAGAAAGTGCCAGGTTTTGGCAGCTGCTCAGTGGGGTTTACCAGGGCTCTTGGCACCCTCTTATGGCCAATGTGCAGGGACAGCACCGACTCTGGAGCTTTCCTGAGGGCAGGAGTTAAGGGAGTGTGATTCTGTCTTAAAGGAGAGCCACAGATGAAGTGTAAAGTGGTTTTACTCCGTTTGTTGTCTGGGATTTTGTGCCGAGTGTCTTCTTGGCTGAGCACAGAAAAGGAGCAGAAGGAGATGCCTGTCACCAGCTGCTTGCTGTCAAAAATTTCCTGCAAAGCTGGATTTGGAAGCTTGCAGCTGAACACAGCCCCACAGAGGGGACATTGGCTTATCTGCCCTCTGAATGGGGACAAAGACCCGGGAGAGGAAGGGGAAGGGAAGGAAAAGAGGAGGAGAGGGCATCCTGGAGCTTGGAGAAGTCTGACCCAAGGGTGTAGCAGGGGATGGGAACAGGGAATTACTGTTCAGTCTGGCCTTTCCATGCTGGGTTCCCCCCAGAATTATTTCTCTTGCCTGAATTCTGAAATATAAAATTGTAGCTTGGAGGAAGGCTGGGTTTGTGTCGGAGTGAGGAGCTGGGAGAGTCTGGGTCTAACCCTAACCCTGGTCCTGGGCTTGGGGAAGACTCCAGGTGAAGAAGGCTCCATCTCTCCCAAAAAGGATGGCACAGCTCAGACAGGGGGAGAGGGGATGGGTAGGGACCATGGAACTGAGCCAAAGGAGCAGCTGTGGCTCTGCAATGTTTTCCTGAATTTAAGTCCTCTCAGAATAGTCTTGTTTGTCTTTCTATCATTAAAGTCAACAGTTAGTTCATAGTTTTAGCTCTTGGATGTGTGAAGTGCAGGGCAGTAAAAGCAGAGCTGGGTTAGCAAATATCCCTGTCTGTGCCAGGCTGGCTGCTGGGAGAGGGAGATTCCCTCACTAGCCTCCACCTGCCAGGGGAATAAGGGACTCAGGAAACAGGAGCACAGGGAAAAGCTCAGGGAGAGGGCACTCAGAGCCTAATGCCAAAGGAGTTTTTAGTGAGGAGTTGTCAGGAAGAGGATTGTGATCTCTTTGCTCGCCATGAGCTCAGCTTGAACCACAGCGAGGGAGATGCCCAGCAGATTGTAGGGAAGCACTTCCAACTGCAAGGCTAATTCTGCACTGGCTGGGCTTACCTGGAGAAAAAGATTCCAAGAATAGGTTATATCAACTCCCAGGAGGAGATCTGGGTGCAGGTGATCCTGCACCAGTTCTGGAGAGGGAGCAGCTGAGCTGCTGAGTGATTTGTAATGCTCAATCACCCCAGCAAAGCCTCCCACATCAGGGATCAAACGACCTTTCCCCAGTGCAAAGGTGCTCAGCACCCACCTTGGGTGACGTTTTGCACCTCTGAATGCTCTAGCAGCCATGTGATTCCCAACCCCTGAGCAGTGCTGGCTGGCCAGTTATTACTGGTGATTTCGTTTGTCCCAAATAGTGGTGCAGATGTTGCAGGAAAGCCCTGGGAGAAGGTGAGCACGCCAAAAGTGGGCTTGGTGTGTCTGTCCTTGTCCCTGTGCCTTTTATGCACTATTTTACATTTCATTTGATAGAACGTGTTTCACTTCACGTACACAAACATTGCATTAATGACCCTCCTCCCCTGCTTAATTTAGTTTGATCCCTCTGTCTACTCCACATGCACTGCATTACACACAAATTCCAACCCTCCCTAGGCCTTTTCCCTGCCAGTAAATCCATGTGCATCCCGTGTGCAGGCACGGGAGCTGGTGGGTGTCCTGTACCCTCCTCCTGTCACTTAATGCCACAGCATTTCCCAGGGCAGCAAGAAGGGAAAGAGCTTGCTTAGGCCTTTTCCTGCCAGGTGCAATTTTGGGAGCTGGATTTTGGGTTCTGGGCCGCTAGAGGGAAACCTGGGCCTTTGCATGGGAATAAAGCAGGATGCTGGAATAGTGTGGGTGGATAAAACACAAATCAGTCGTTTCTGGCTGTGTCTCCCAGGCAGTCTCACTGTTGGGGTAAAAGATGTTGGGTCACACAGATTATCCAACTCCATTTTAGTGTGCTGATGGATAAGTTGGGATCTTGGGGACACGTTCAGTGGTGGCCTTGGCAGGGTTAGGGGTTTATCTGGATTACCTCAGAGGGTTTTCCCAACATTTATTAATCTGTGATTTCCCTTGGAAGAAAATAATATCAATTATTGGAGCAATGACAGAATGAGCACCTCAGGAAAGAGTCCCAGAGTGCCTTCACACCTGTCACAATTCAGCTGTGTGCACATCTCCTTCTGCTTTTAACAGTGGGACAAACAGAGTCGTTACCAAGTGTCTGCTCTTTAATTGCTCCAGCAATATCTATAAATTGCTTCCAGCAGCTCAGGCAGAGAACTCTGAGCATTGTTAAAGAGGCTTGGAGGAAAAGCTGATGGAGAATCATGGATGGTTTGGGTGGGAAGGGACCCTACAGCCCATCCCATTCCAGCCCCTGCCATGGGCACAGACACCTCCCACCATCCCAGGTTGCTCCAAGCTCTGTTCATCCTGACCTTGAACACTTCCAGGGATGGGGAGTCCACAGCCTTCCTTCCTTCACTGACCTCCCCCATGCTTGGGAAGAGGAGGCTTCACAGAAGTTTCTTGGTATCTGAGTCTCTTCCATTTTTGTTCAGGCTGTCCCCCAATGAACAGCGTTCTGGATGCAGTTTTCCCAAACATTTGATCGTTTTTTTGTGGTTTTAATCCGGGTGAGACTTGCTGGGGGTGTTCAGTTGAGGCTCAGGAGGTTTTGCAGCCAAAGGCTGACCTGCTGCTCCTGCTGGAAAATCTCCCTGTGTTTGAGGGAGCCCGTGGGAAGTCAGGTTGTAGGGCAGGAGTCGCATCAGCAAACGGGAGGTAACGGATCTGTTCCCTTCCATTTTAAGAGTGACCTTTAACTCACCAGACTTTGCAAAATAGCTGCAGCAAGATCCTGCTGGAAGTTTGCCCCCAGAGCCCCAGCGTGCGGCCGGGCCTGGCACTGCCCTGCGGAGCTGGGAAAACGCCGGAGTGGCGCATCC
Source organism: Platysteira castanea (assembly GCA_013397175.1). Classification (NCBI taxonomy): domain Eukaryota; kingdom Metazoa; phylum Chordata; class Aves; order Passeriformes; genus Platysteira; species Platysteira castanea. Next base: position 415,612 of record VYXC01004851.1, read on the forward strand.
GAACCGGGCTGGGCCGCTCCCACCTCCCTGTCCCAGGCAGATCCACACGGATTGACACTGCTGACCTCCATGGGATGGCCGGGAGCTGTGCCTGTGGCAACCAGGAGATGACAGAGAAGCCAGGAATCCTTTCCCAGCCCTGCAGTGAGGGCCAGCGGCGTGGAATCGCGCGTTCTCCGTGACATTGATCCCCCGCCGCAAGCGCGAGGACGCGGCTTCGGTTACACAAGGTGCAAGGAGCTATTTTTGGGTGTTCAGCAGCTCCCCTGAACTCCTGCCTCATAGGTGGACCACAGCTGTGGCAAGTTTGGGGGTTAATTTTGGCATATTTGACTTTTTAAATGCACTTGTGTGAAAAAAGGGCATGGAAGACGCTCCCCTGCCTCTGCTGACGGTGCCAACGGCTCCCTACAGCGACCAGAAACCGGGAACCAGCGGGTTACGGAGGAAGACCTCTCACTTTGAATCCAAGCTGAACTATTTGCAGAACTTTATCCAGAGTATATTTTTTTCCATAGACCTAAGAGATCGCCAAGGAGCCTCTCTGGTGGTTGGAGGCGATGGGAGGTACCTCAATAAGTCTGCAGTGGAACTGATTGTCCAAATGGCTGCTGCCAACGGGGTTGGTAAATGTTAAACGGGGTTGGTAAATGTTAAACGGCTCAGTTCCTGTGGGGTGTGGCTGAGAAATGCAGAAATCCATCAGGAATCAGGCACTGTGTGATTTAATTGCCCAAAGGCTTTGATTCAATTGCTAATAATGACGTTTTTAATGGCAAATCAGTCGGGGAGTACAGAAATTAAGTTTTTCCACTCTAAGTGATAAAGTTGGGCAGAGAATCCATGTGGAGAAAGGAAAATAAATTCTGCCTGGGGTTTATGTGTTCTTGTTTTGTGCTTTGACATGCCCCAAGCTGCTGGCACCTGTGGATTTTTCAGTCTTTCCATGAGAATATAAAGCCCCAATACTGTTCAGAAATGAAGTAACAGGGAGAGCCACCAGAGTGGCAAAGGAAAAGAACCAGCCATGTTTTGCCTTTCTCACCAGGTGTAAGTTGTGCCTGTGGGATAAATGCTCAGGGAGCCTTTGAAAATTGATATGAGAGTTAGCAAGTGAGTGACAGCCTTTATAGGGAGCTCAGTTGTGCTGGAATTCTGTGTTTTGGAAGCAGAGCAAGAGGCTTGTGTGTTTGTGGTGGATCATGGTTCATGCACTGGGCTTTTGTCTTTGTTTCCTTCAGCTTTTCAAGAAGAAGACTCTGCTGTCTGCTCTGGATCTCATGGTGCAGAGTAAAGGGACCTGGATTTTGGGAATTCGTTCGACAAAAAACCTGACTAGAACAGTGTAATAGTGAAGGGCAGAATAGGAGGAGAGAATTTTATTCATTTATTTTTTAAATGGACATATTTTCCATCTTGGGGGATAAAAAATCTCCTGGCATTGCAAATTAATGTCTTCCTTTGAAATCAGTGTATTGGCTGAGCAGAAGGGCTGGAAAATGTGCACAGAGCCAGAGAGCAGGACAGGTCTGCTGGGGAGGGGGAGATCAGGCTCATCTTCACCAGCTGAGACTTTTCTCTCCAGCACTGGGCTCAGGTCTGGCTAAAATGGGGTTTAGGGGCTGGTTTGGGTATTTTCCATGGATTTTTCTCCTTAGTCTGGCTGGTGCCTGTCAGAGTTGTGCTGGTGGTGCTCAGAGCAGAGTCTGGGCTCAGGGTGTGGGATTGGTGGCTTGGGCTGCATCTCCTGCACAGAAGGGGCTGGAAGGGTGGGCTGGGGACACCACAGAGCTGGAGCCACCAACTTCCACGGCCTGGAAAAGCTGATTCCAGTGTTCCTGGAGAGAGGAGGGGCTGCAGGGGGTCCCCGTGTGCATCCTGGTGGGGCTCTCAGGAAAACCAGGCTGGAAGTGTTGCCTGGATGGTTTTGATGCACTGCGACTCCAAATAGCTGCACAAAGTGGGTCTGTTTTGACAATTCCATGAAAGGCATTTCTCCATCATTGCAGCCTTAGGTTTTCCTCGTAAGAAATTCCACAGACTCAAAAAGGACTAAGTGTAAATCGTTCAGCACATTGTTACACTGAGCAACCTCCTCCAGTGGTTACCACCCAGGATTTAGCACTGGATGGGTGGGGAGTGGCAGCTGAGAACCTCTGCAAGCCAAGCAGGACCCAAATCACAGAGCAGCTCACATGGAGAGGAGTGCTTCTTCCTTTCCTTCCTTGCTGTGGGGAAAAGCTGCAGTTCAGGTGTGCAGGGAGGACAGGCTGGGATAGGATGGGATTTGATGTGTTCATCCAGCTCTCCTGCCTGCTTTAGCAGGGGAAATCCCTTGTTTTCCCTTCCTCTGCAGCATTCCTGGGGCTGTGTGCAGGGCACTGATGCACAGGGGTGGTGCAGAACGTGACCTTCAGAGGGAAACTGGGGAGCAGGAGGGGAAGTTTGGGAGAGGAGCTTCCTGGAGGTCCTGTAAATTCTCAAGGAAGCTGAAGGAGCAAGATTTAGAGGCTGGAATAAAGCACAGGACAAGAACGGGTAAAAAGCAAACCCTGTGGAGGTCAGGCTGCTTGAAATGAAATGTGAGGTGCAATAAATGAGTGGGCACAGCGAGGGCTCCAGTGGGAGCTGCTGTGGCCAGCTGGAGGCACAGGCCTCACTTTGGGTTTGTAAGGGGGTTTTTCACATTTAAGCTGTTATTTGCTCGAGGTGCAGCTCTGCCAGCAGCTGGGCTGTGACAGCTGGACCATGTCATAACTGATGGGCAGCAAGGCTGGGGCTTAGCACCTGGCAGTGCCAGGGGGCAGGAATCACAGCCATGCTGTGCCCTTGGCTCAGCACCCACCACGGGCTGGGAATGCTCCTCTGGATTCCTGCTTCAGCTTGTGACTGAATGGAGTCCCTCCTCTTTTCCCAGCCTCTTCTGGGTCTGACCCCCTCGACTTCTGCAGAGGAGTCTGGTGTGGTTTTAAATGCTGTCACCTTGCTTGGGGGCTGTGGGAAGGAGTTCTTCCAGAGAAATATTCCCCTTCTGCTTTATTGCCTGGACTCCAGCAAAGGGATTCTAATGCTGGTGTATTGCTCTGGATCCAATCTCAGTGATATCCCTGGATTTATGGGAAGGAGGTGTGCGAGGAATAATCTGCAGCTGCTCCCAGGATGTTCAAGTTTCGTGGTTTTTTGGCTTCTCTCTGCTTCACTGTGTCTTGAAAGCAAATTTCAAGGCCACAACCAGAGGGAATACTGGTTTTTGGTGGAGAGCTCAGGCCTTCAGTTCATCCATGTGCAGCATTCATGGAGGAAAATGCTCCAAAGGCACATCAGAATGGGGTTGGATGCACCATGGAGAGCTTTAGCTCACACCAAGGCCATGCTTTACCTGTTGCCAGTGCTTGGGGTTTGGGCAGGGTTTGGGATTTGGCCTCACAGGGGTTTGCTCTGCTCCTCCCCTCTCAGATCGGGCGCTTGGTGATCGGGCAGAACGGGATCCTGTCCACCCCGGCCGTGTCCTGCATCATCCGCAAGATCAAAGCCATCGGGGGCATCATCCTCACCGCCAGCCACAACCCCGGCGGGCCCAGCGGGGACTTCGGCATCAAATTCAACATTGCCAACGGAGGTCAGGGCACTTTTGCTTTATTATGATTATTTATTTCTTGTGTTGACCCCAGAATCCCAAGTCCTGGTCATATCCCAGGGATCAGTGCCCTGAGCTTCCCTAGCAGAGTAAGTGGTGCTCTGCTCCCTTCATTCCCTGCTGTTCCTCTCCCGGGGGATATTCCCAGCTCAGGGCTTTGCTGTATTCCTGAAATTCACTCCTCTTGTAGTTGGATTCTTGAACACCTTTGCTGTGCACATTTTATCTTGCAGGTCCTGCTCCTGAAGCCATCACGGATAAAATTTTCCAAATCAGCAAGAAAATTGAGGAATATGCAATCTGCCCAGATCTCCAGGTGGATTTGGGCACCATTGGGAAGCAGCAGTTTGACTTGGAGAACAAATTTAAGCCATTTACAGGTAAATAAATGTTCTTCCTCTTGGCAAGGGTGAGGAATCGTGGTGTTTCTGTGGCCATTCTGACCTCTCCTTCCCATCTGTGGGATAACCCAAATGAGGACATTGCTCCTGGCATCCTGGCATTTAATAATTTGTTGATTTTGATTTTTATAATTTTCTGGCCCACAGAAGTTTCTACTTCAGTAGCAAAATCTTGATTTATCAAACTTCCCTAGAATCAAAGGCTGTTTTGCTGCAAGGCAAACGTGTACTTGAAAACAGAGAAATGCAGTTAAAGGGCATATTCCTGATTAAAAATTAAGGAATTTAACCTTGCAATTGATTTTTTTCATGGTTTCATAGATAAAAGTTGTTCCTGAGTGGGAAAAGCTGTTATATTTCACATATAACTTCTCTCAGTCAGCAGTGAAATATGAAAATAAATTTTAAAAAGACTTTCTAAAAATACTGCAACTATTTTTTTTTTACCATCTCTCGGTGACCTGTAATTAAAGAAGAAATAGGTTAAAAGAAGATAAAATTTGATATTTCTCTCCCCATTTCTTTGTACTGGGATTTTTATGCTGTATTCTGTGTGTTTATATTCCCTGTTGGCTGCAAAGGTGCAACTTTTTGAACTATTAAGTTCACACTTCCCAATGACTTTGATGGAATTTAAAGATCTGCTTTTATATAGATATTTGTAATTTAAGTGAAGTGGCACTGAGGCCTCTTGAAAGATGTCCAGGGAGCCTTAGCTGGGAACAGAGTTTGCCTTAAGGATTTTGTTGGTCCAACTGTGACCTGATTAACAGTGAGAGCCTGTAATTAAATCCCTAATTTAGCCCCATTATTCCTGTCCCTATGATTCTCTGGGATGTTCAGGGGCTTTGTGCTGAGCCCTGGCTCTTACTCTGAGGACCCTCAGCACAGCAGCAGCACTTGGTTCCCAACATTTCAGGCTGTGAGGGTTGATCCCTGTCTCCTCCTCTTTTCCAGTGGAAATTGTGGACTCTGTAGAAGCCTATGCCAGCATGCTGAGGAATATCTTTGACTTCAATGCCTTGAAGGAGCTGCTCTCAGGGAAGAACCAGCTCAAGATTCGCATCGATGCCATGCACGGGGGTACGCAGGGCTGGGCTTGGGGCACTGCGGGGTGCCCGAGGTGTCTTTGGGGATTTGCCACCTGCTTCAGACAGGAAGATTTTCCCTGGAGTTTCTATTGCAAGTTTGGGTTTTGGGTTCGTAGCGTACTGGATTTTTCTTTTTGGGAGCAAACTTTTTATATCTTATGTGTCTGGGAAAATACAATAAAGATGCTCTCACACCTGCTAGGTTCTCACACCTTTCTAGGTTCAGAAAGGAGGGGAAAGACCAACTTTATTTACAGATGTCACATCTTATACAATTCTCAACTCCACAAGGGATTGGAGGACATGTCACTTCCTTCTCAATCCCACTGGAGAAAAAAGATGCTCATCAAAGTTCTCTTATCACAAAAGGAATGAAAAACAGAAAATACCGTTTAGTAAACATTGGCTATTATTTACATGAAAGTGTGTGAGAAAGAATCTGACTCCAAGTTTAAAACAGAAGGCTTTAGCAAAAACCAGGGCAACAGTCTTATGTTGTTTTCTTTGGTCAAGTGTTGTGTTTTGGGGCTTGGAATGAGCTGATTTTTAAGGTACCTTCCAACCCAAACCATTTTAGGATTTTTTGAAATGTTTCATGGAACCTTGGTTTGGGTTGGAATGGACCTTAAAACTCCTCTTCCACCCCTGCCATGGGCAGGGCCACCTTCCTCTATCCCAGCTTGCCCCAAGCCCTGTCCAGCTTGGCCTGGGGCACTTGCAGGAGTGGGGTGGATTTTGATGTGAGCTCCTAAACCTTAAAGCACCTAAACTGCCCCAAACTGAGCAGCCCGAGGTGGGTGGTGCCGTGGCTGAGCCAACTCCTTCCTCTCTGTTTTGCCGAGACAGTTGTGGGCCCTTACGTGAAGAAGATCCTGTGTGAGGAGCTGGGAGCCCCAGCAAATTCAGCTGTGAACTGCACCCCCCTGGAGGACTTTGGGGGCCACCACCCTGACCCCAACCTAACCTACGCTGCCGACCTGGTGCAGACCATGAAGACGGGAGAGTACGACTTTGGAGCTGCCTTCGATGGAGATGGGGTAAAGGAGCTGCTCAGAATTCCCCTTCTTTCCCTCTAACCAGCTCGGGGGGACTGAGGTGCACCTTTTCTCTCCCTCTCTCCTCTGTAAACATGAGGGAAGTGAAGCACTCGCTGCAGTTTGCCACCACAGCAATAGCTGGCTACTGTGGCTTACAGCAATAAGCCCAAAATGTATTGTGGTTACTTGAAAGCTGTGAAAAACCAGCAGGAAGGTAAAACACCATCCAGGTGCTGCTGTGTAACTTCTTCAGAGCTCTGTGCTTCTTTCAGAAAACCTCTGGGAATTGTTGGGTTTACAGGCTGGGCCTGCCTAGGGACCAGCTCCTGCCCTGAGCTGAGCAGGGAGCTGAGCTGTGCCCGTGCTGTGTCCCCCAGGACCGCAACATGATTCTGGGCAAGCACGGCTTCTTCGTCAACCCCTCCGACTCCGTCGCTGTCATCGCCGCCAACATCTTCAGCATCCCCTACTTCCAGCAGACCGGGGTGCGCGGCTTCGCCCGCAGCATGCCCACCAGTGGGGCCCTGGACAGGTAGCAGCACCCACGGGCAGGGGCACAGGGCAGGGGATGCCCCTTTCCTGGGATTTCTCGGGGATGTGTTCCCTTTCCTGGGATTTCTTCGGGATGTGTTCCCTTTCCTGGGATTTCTCAGGGATGTGTTCCCTTTCCTGGGATTTCACAGGGATGTGTTCCCTTTCCTGGGATTTCACAGGGATGTGTTCCGTGCGCTCGCTGCGGCGAGGAGCGAGGCAGTGCCAGGGCAGTGGTAAGGTTTAATGGATTAAACCCTGCCCGGGGACATGGCACAGCTGGGTTGAGCTCTTGGCTCTTTCTGTTCCCTACAGATAAGGCCAAACAAATGATTCTCATTCTCTGCCACCTTTTTTTCCTTAAATTTGATAGTGATACTTTCTTGGTGAAACGCTTTGAGACCTGCAGCTTAAAATTGCTTTGAAGAGCTGAGTGTTTGTATTTGTTCTTTAAATGCACATCCCACTCGTTTCCCAGAGGTCACACTGGGATGAAATGCAGGGATTGTACCAAAGCAGGGGCATTCCCTGCCTTCAGTGAGAGGCTGATCCCGAATCCCATGGGAGCACCAAGAATTCAGCGATGTGACTTGGCCTTCTTACCTTTGCAGAGTGGCCCAGGCTACAAAGATTGCTTTGTATGAGACCCCAACGGGCTGGAAGTTCTTTGGAAACTTGATGGATGCAAACAAACTGTCTCTGTGTGGAGAGGAAAGTTTTGGGACTGGTAAGTCAGCATTCCCAATATCAGCCATAATGGTGATTCCTTATTCTTTAACTTGGGATTTATCTTTCGTCTGCAGTTGTTAATACTTGTTAAATAATAAAATACTAAAAAAGGCTCGGAGGAATTAGTGTGGAAATGAGCACAATTGAAAGGTTTTGTGAGGCAGGAGCTCCTTCTCCTCCAGTTCTCCAGGAAGGCACATGGAGATAGGCAGAAAGTTTGGGGGCCTCTTTAGTAGCCCGGTCACTGAGTCTGTGGGGATTAAGTGCAATGCTAAATGTATTTTTCAACTCTTGGTGGCCAGGAAAACCTTCTCAGTGTTTTCATTTCTGGAAAGAAATACGGTTTGGAGCACGGAGTTTTATTAGGGAAGGTTTCAGGTCACTATTAAATCTCTGAGCTTAATAGGGCCCTCATTTTCCTGTTCTGAAAACAAGGTATGATTTATAAAGTTTAAATTAACACTTGCCTTTGAACAGTCTAAGTGAGTTATTGGGTTACTGAGAAACAAAGTGAACATCACAAGGAATTTACTGGGGGTGTGCAGGGAAGCTGACAGGAGCAGGATTTGCTCCAGGTCGTTGTGGGGTGCTCAGGACACTCAGGATTCCTGGAAGGCCTCTGCAGTCCCTGAGCTCTCCCCAGCATCTCCCACGTGGTTTTAGGTCCTGCCTGTGGAAATGAGACCTACCCTGCAGGCAGGGCCATGAATCAGCACCTGATTCCTGCACAAAGGCTGGGTTCTATCAGGTCTGAATTCTCCCTGAGATGTTTTTCCTGTTTTCTAAGGATCTCTGGTGGGATATGCAAGGCACAGGGTCTTGAGGGGATTTCCCACTCAAACCTTGTGCGTTTTCATTCCACCACCCCAGAAAAACCTCTTAGCTTGTGTGTGGGTGCTGTAAATCCCCAAATGCCTGGACTGAAGTGCTTTGTGGAGCTGGGGTGCACAAAGGGATGAGGAAGGATTACCCCAGCTTTCCTGTGGCTGAGGAAATGGGATCACAGCTCTGGGGGAGAGTGGGTTGCTGTGGGGCTGGGCAGTCTCCAGGGGCAATATTTTTGCAGTCAGATATTACTCTGATATGTGGGACTGGGATTTGGCCGTGTGTTGGAAGGAAAGGGGAATTTCAGGAAACCTGGTATCTCTGTGAAGGAATCTTGAAGTAAATGGTGAGTAAAGAAAGATGCTGGAGTTTTTCCCTGAGTGATTTCAGCATGTGTTGGGTTTATACCCTGGACCTTGGCTAATGCGAGGGCACTGGTGCTTCAGGAGATAAATAAAACCAAATTCCTGAAGCTGCTGAAGGGAGATGATCTCAAATGAGCAGCTCCCTGAGACTGTTTCCACCTTTGTATGAGCAACCAGCTCAGTTTCCCTGCATCCTCCAGCAGGTAAGGGACCACCTCCCAAATCAAAGTGACTCCAGTGACAGCAGGGATTGAGAGAGAGGTTTGGGATTTTGGCCAGGCAGCAACACATCCAAGTGGTGGGAGCTGAAACAGTTTGGGGGAACAGATTGGGAAAGGGACCAGGAGAGTTGGACTCTCTTACAATGCAAAGGGGTTTGTCCATCTGGCAAATGCACTTAGGAAGGAAAAAGGAATGAAAAGAGGTGACGAGAGCTGGTTGATAGGAAGTTAATGAGGAGTTGCTTGGAGCTGGATAGAATGGGAGTGTTGAAGGGGAGAGAGGTGAAGGAGCAGCCAAAAGACCCAGTAAAAATTGAAACAAACTGTGAGGTGGTGGGCCTGGAGCCCAGCAGCAATTAGAGTAATGCGACATGACAGAATTCCTGCTTGCTTCCTTGGGTATTTTATTCCAGCAATAAGTTGATACATCACATGGGACTGGTGTTTATTTAGCATTCCTCTCCATCACCTCTGCCCAGCTCTCTCCGCCGTGAGGGACCGTGGGGATAATTTATGGCCACATCCACAATAGTGGGGTTTGTGCAAAGCACCACGTAACCCCTGCCCTGCCCCCAGCCCATTCCCAGAGGATTCCCACTCTGGCACTCCTTCAGAGGGTGACATGGCAGCTCTGGAGTGCTCCTGGGATTTCTTTAATACCTGTTTGGAGGTATTCCAGAGTGGGAAGGAGAAAACTTTGTGTCTGCGGGGCACAGGGTCGCGCCAGAGGCACCGAGCGTGGGCTGGGTGTGTTCTGGGCCATTTGATCCCGTTTAATTTGGGGGCTGTGTAAGGTCCAGCACCTCTCGGGTTTCCCAAGGGGTCAGTCAGTGCTGTGTGATCCCACTGTGCTTCCAGGGCAAGGCTGGGCTGGCCCTGGCTGCTTCCTGCTCTCCTTGCAGTGCCAGCTTTGGGGGAATCCACAACGAGAAGCAACGGGCACAGACTGAGCCCAGGAAATTCCACCTGAACATGAGGAAGAACTTCCTTACTGTGTGGGACAGATTGCCCAGGGAGGTGTGGAGTCTCCCTCACTGGAGACAGTCAAAATCCTCGATGCAATCATCTGCCACGTGCCCTGGGATGGCCCTGCTGGAGCAGGGAGGTTGGACCACACATCCCACTGTGGTCCCTTCCAACCTGACCCGTTCTGGGATTCTGTGAATGCTCCTCTAGCCCAGAGAGGGGCTTTTCCAGCCCCCAATGAGAGCAGGCTGGGGTCTCTCCTGTCTCTGCAGGTGGATGGAGCCTCTCCTTGCCCTGCTGTTTGCCAGCCCCATGGCTGGTGCTCCCTGCCCTGCTGCTCCCCTGCCTGTTCTGGGATGATTTTGGGGTTGTTGGGGTTTGGTTCCCCAGAAGGGCTGACATTCCCCATGGCGCTGGGTCAGGAGATGATCCCAGGGTGCTCCTTGGCAGATGGGACACGACAGCTGCTGAGGAGTTGATGTTCTCCCTCCCAAGCTGCTCCTTTGCATTCACCTTTCGATTTTTTATTTGATGCCCTTTTTATTTTTACTGTACATTCCCCATTCCTTCCTTGGGAGCAGAGTTAAGGATGTGTGAACAATGAGTGTGTGTGTGTGTGTGTTAAGAGATGCCGAGTGTTTTATTTGGGCTGGAGCTGGAGCAGAAAATCTCCTGCCCCATTTTAATGATGCAGCGGGGATGGAGCTCTGGAAACACTTCCCATTTGTGAGCTGTGCAGCTGCCAGGGGCGTGCAGGAGAGGAGACAAAGTGGGGGCTGTGGTGGGAGAGGAGTGGGAATTGTGTCTGTGCTGTGGCTCCCCACAGGCTCCGACCACATCCGAGAGAAGGACGGGCTGTGGGCAGTGCTGGCCTGGCTCTCCATCCTGGCCGCCCGCAAGCAGAGCGTGGAGGACATCATGAAGGATCACTGGCAGAAGTACGGCAGGAACTTCTTCACCAGGTGGGGAAAGGGCTCCTGACACCTCCCATTCCCTGTCCTGTGGCAGAGCAGGGCCCCGATGGCAGCCCTGTGTCACCGTGGGGCTGTTCCTGTGTCATTCCACTACTATAAACTACTATATGTTTGTCCTGTAGTAGTTAAAACTCCCCAAGCAGTTTGCAGCATTCCTGAAATGTGGATTCACTGTAACCCTTCACAGTGTCCAGCTTTGGTTTGTTATTCCAGACATAAATCTGTACCAAAGTCTGGACATTTTATACATGCAAAATATCTTTTTTTTCTTTTAATGGAGATTTTTTTCTTCCAAGAGTCTTTTTTTGCCATGGGGTCAGTATTCTTGGGAGCCCAGATCACAAGTTAATTTGTGATATCTTCAGTGACAGCAGTGTCTCATGGAATGGATGCCCAGCCCCATGGCTGTTATTGACCTGGCTGAGTTCCTGTCCAGTCCCCAAATACTCAAATTTAACCTGCAGTAGACATGGAAGATGGCAAGGGCAGGAGTGAGAAGCAGCCTGCACACAAGCAGAGGTGGGAACACTGTAAAAGCATTAGGCAGAAATCTTTTGGCTTGGAAGATCTACATGAAAATTCCATCTCAAACTGCCAAATGAAAGAACTTGTCTTTTCCTTTGTTTTTTCTTCCTTTTTTCCCCCCCACTCACCACAAAGCCAGCACACATGTGAGGCATGGAAACTTGGGGAAAAATGCCAAGGTCTAGGATAAAAAGGCAGCCTTTTAGCACGTGAGGTCTGTGTGCAGAGCACGCTGAGTGCAGGGGTTGGTGGCGAACACAGCGGCACAAATCCTGCTGGCAGTGGGAATGCAGAGCTGGGATCCTGGTGTGGGCTCTGCTGCCTCTGTTCCCCGGGCAGGGACATCAAAGCTGGCACTGGATGTTTTCCTGGTGCAGTCCCAGCTGCAGTTTGCTGTGGGGATGCACTGAGGGTGTTCACAGGAACCATCAGGGATCTGGTGGGGTGCAGTGGGAGCTACAGGAAATTCTTGGCAGTCAGTTGGAGCTTGGCCCCGGCCCTTGGTCTGTGACACTCGGTGTGAGACAGCACTTTGTGCTTTCATCTCCTGGCACCAAGTGCCTGGGATATGCTGTGCTGTGTCCCAAGGATCTGTGTGGATGGAGCTGTAGAGCTGCACACAGCTCCTCCCCTCATTTCATTGAACCCCATGCTGGGTTGGGTTGGGAGGGACCTTGAAACTCATCCACTCCCACCCCCTGCCATGGGCAGGGACACCTTGCACTATCCCAGGCTGCTCCAAGCCCCGTCCAGCCTGGCTTTGGACACTTCCAGTGATGGGACAGCCACATCTTCCTTGGCCAATGTGTTCTGGTGCTTTTCTGTGCCTTTTCTCCCTGTCCTCCCCTCCAGCATGGGAGCAGAGAACACCCACAGAGCTCAAACAGGGCGTCCCAAACTATCCCAACTCACGTCATCCTCCCCTCCCTAATCCCTGTGTGTGGTGCTGGCTGCAGGTACGACTACGAGGAGGTGGATGCAGATGCTGCCAACAAAATGATGAAGGATTTGGAGACGGTGATGTTCGACCGCTCCTTCGTGGGGAAGCAGCTGTCGAGCGGGGACAAAGTGTACACGGTGGAGAAAGCTGACAACTTCGAGTACAACGACCCCGTGGATGGCAGCGTCTCCAGGAACCAGGTGGGCTGAATGGGGAGTGTTTTCTTCATGTCCTGTTTCCCTGAAGAGCAGCGTGTTGGCAGTGCTGAGTCTGGCAGGCAGTTCCTGGCTCTTTTCAGGAGCTTCAGGAACTTCAGGAGCTCCAGCGAGTTCTCCAGAGTGGGTTAGGACGGACATTAATCCCTCTGGGAGTGGGGACAGAGTAACACAGGAGCCTTCTGTGGCTCCCTGAAGAGGAGGGATGGTGTGAGTCAGGCACAGCCACGCTGGGAATCATGGAAAACAGCTTGGCTACCCACGAGCTCAGAGCTGAGAGGCCCTTCCCTCCCGTGTCCCGAGCAGGGCTTGCGGCTCATCTTCTCCGACGGCTCCCGCATCATCTTCCGGCTGAGCGGCACCGGCAGCGCCGGCGCCACCGTGAGGCTCTACATCGACAGCTACGAGAAGGATGCTCAGAAGATAAACCAAGACCCACAGGTGGGTGCTGCACCTCGCTCCTGCCACTGCTGGCTCCCAGAGATGGGCTCTTTCTTAGCCCTGCTTTGCTCGGAGCTGTGTGGAGGTGCCAGGAATTCGGGGAGCTAGAGCTTTGAAAAAAGGGTTATTAAAAAAAAGCTCAGTGTGGAGCAAGTGTTGCTGGGAATCCCTCAGAGCTGCCTCTTCCACAGCACAGGAGTTTCCCTGCCTGTGTTACACCTGTGGCTGGTTTAAAATAAATAAATGGGAACACAGGATGCAGCTGTACCTGAGGTGGCACTGCCCTGTTCTGTGCTGAGTTCAGTACATGTTCTACATCATTTACAGATGCTGCTGAGCTCTTGTAGGCACTGGAGGAAAAGAATCCTCTCACATTTAGGCTTAGCCTGGATATCAGGAAAGAGTTTTTCACCCAGAAGGTGGTTGGGCACTGCCCAGGCTCCCCAGGGAATGGGCACAGCCTTGAGGCTGCCAGAGCTCCAGGAGCATTTGGACAACACTCCCAGGCACGGGGTGGGATTGTTGGGGTGTCTGTGCAGGGCCAGCAGTTGGATCAGTGGTCCTTGGGGATCCTTCCAACTTGGGATATCCTCTGATTCTATATTCCCCAGAAAATGTGTGCCCTTTGTGTCTAACTTACTTATTGACAAAAAGCCTGAAAATCCCCCATTCTGAGAGGAACAAACTGAACTTAGGATCTACCTGGCCTGTGCTGGCATGCAGTGGAGTTTGGGATACAGGGAGGGTGGCAGCAGCACCACTGGAGCTTGGGATTTTCTCTGAGCATTGCATCCCTGTCACTGGTCCCAGAGCTGAGGCTGTGAGCCCAAAGCAGTCCCTTGGTCAGGCGCACAGCCAGGGTGGGTTGGGCGCCTGACCTGGACGCCGAGGGAAGGCCGGATGTGATGTGGGCAGGCTTCATGTGCTGCTCTGCAGTTCTGAGCCCTCTCTTTCTTCCCTGCAGGTGATGTTGGCACCTCTCATTTCCATTGCACTGAAACTTTCCCAGCTCCACGAAAGAACCGGCCGCTCCGGGCCCACCGTCATCACATAGAGCCCCCTGTGCTGGGGTGTGCACGGGGCAGGCACTCAGCCCAGCCCCTCTCCTTGTCAAATTGTCACTAAAAGAGGAATATTAATTTTATCCCTGTATTTAAGAACACTGTTTTGCTGCTAAGGATAGCCAATAAACCCCAGCCCTCAGCACCCCTTGTTCCCTTGGCTGCTTCTCTTTGTCCCCAGCGCTGCCGGCGGGTTGGGTGTGGTGCTCCTCAGACAATTTTTGGGGCAGCACGTGGATTCCTGGCTTTTCCTTAAACAAAAGGCTCTAGGAATGACAGGGACTCTAAATTCTTCAAGAATTCATAGGCCTTTTTTTCTATCTTGGAAACTTTCCTGGGAAAGAAGCACAAATACTTTATCCCGGTTTGGATGAGCTTGTTTGGTTGAATGTGGACAGTAAGAGCCTTGGAATAATCAGATTTGCAGGCATTAATGTGCAATATCTTATCCAAGGGCACAGAGAGGGTCACTTTGGAGACAGCTGTAGCTTTGCTTGGTGTTAGGGCTGTGCCTCCTGCCCTTTCCCTGGAAGTACTCACATTAGTGGGATGAGTTTAGGTCCTGTCCCCTCTTGGTTTCCTTGCCTTTGTCACCCAAATCCTGCAGTCCCCATGTCCCATCTCACCTTCTGCCCAGGGCTGAAACTCAGGCTGGGTCCCCAGGCAGGCCTGAGGGAGCAGCTCTGCTACCCAGGAATGTGGAACATCCCACCCTCATCCCGACCTGCCAGCACCACTTCTGAGGGACACTGGCTGTGCTGACAAAAGGCTTTTTATCTCACCTGCACACAGGTGAGGTGTCTCTGCTGCTCTGTCTGCACTGCCAGTTGTGGTGCAGCTGCTCTGCTGTGGAGTGGATAAAAAACTTCAAAAATCAGATTAAAATAAGTCTAAAAGCCGAGGTAGGACCCAAGAAAAGCCTGTGCCCGAGGCTGGGAGAGCTGTTGTCCACGCCGTGGTCCTGTGCCTGCCCAGTGCTCCCCTTGGCAGGATGCTTCCAGAGGTTTCCCTCACGGCTGGCTGCAGAGCACTAAACCAGGAAGCTGGGATTAGTGGGGGAAAAACAACTTGGCTGCTCTAATTTGCCTTTCAGGCATTGTGTGAACAAGTGACCCCGGAGTTTATGGTTGGCCTCTTGTTAAAGCAGGTCACTCCTGGGTTCCTCCTAATGGAGCTGTGAGTGGTTTTCAGTCAAACTGTGCTGAAAGCTGCTCTCTGCCCATCCTGCTGCTGACTGGTGCTAACATCTCTCTGGTGACACCCAGCTCTGCTCTCCTGGGGCTCCCAACTTCTTTCAGCACCTTCAGAATGAGAGGCAAAGCTTCCCGTGCTCTCATGGCTTTATCTCAGCTCAGTTCCTCCAGCTGCTCCTTCCCACCACACCTACAGGAGCTGCAAAGTGGAGCCCAAACTGATCCCCCTGTTTCTTGTTCCTTGTGACCATTTGTGCCTTGTTCAGCTCATGGGGTTGGGAACCCTGAGTGGGATTGGGGAAATGTCCTTACAGCTCCCTGGCAGGAGGGCACAGCCAGGGTGGGTTGGGCTCTTCTCCCAGATACAGGCACCTGGATGAGAGGAAATGGCCTCAAGCTGTGCCAAGATTGGATATTAGGGAAAATTCCTTCCCCAAAAGGGCTGTCCAGCCCTGGCACAGCTGCCCAGGGTAGTGGCCAGCCCTCATCCCTGGAGGGGTTTAAAAGCCACATGGATGTGGCACTTGGGGACGGGGTTTAGTGGTGGGATTTGCAGTGCTGGGAACAGCTGGACTTAATGGTCTGGGAGGGTTTTTCCAGCCTAAATGATTGTGTGACTCTGTGGCTGCTGGCCAGAGGTGCCTCCTGGGGAAGCCTGGGTGGATTTGCCTGCTGGGTCATGGAGCAGGGCACAGCTCTTGGCAGCTGCCCCAGTGCCAGCACATCCCTGACCACACAGGGAGGGAAAGCAGCTGTGGTTCAGGAGAGCTGGTGCAGCTCTGGGTACAGGAGACTCCCGAGGCTCTGATTTTCTCAGGAAATCCACTTTTCCCCCTGGGCTGGATCCTGGTGGATCCCTTCCAGGTCAGGGCCAGTGCAGGAACAGGGGAGCACGGCCAGTCCGTGCAGCACTTGATGGGCTGCCTTTGCCAAAGCCGTGGCCACGGAGGCGTTTGCAGAGACTCGGCCCCTCTGCAGATGGAGATTGGCATGAAAAATGACTCCTGCTCTTTCTGTGCCTCTCTCCAGGCCAAAGCTCAGGACTCCTGTCCCGGAGGAGCCCGATGAGATCCAGATGTCTCAGCAGTCGTAGCGCCGTAACCTTTACATAAGGCAGGATCTCATTTCTGGGCGCAGAGATGGAAACACATCCTAAGAGCTTCCTGGGAAGAGCAGCCACAGCCCAGAGCAGAGCTCAGCCCAGCCCCAAACTGTGCTCAGGAATTCCTTGTCCCAGCCTGGTCGGTCGAGCAGCGGTGCCATGGCCAGGAGCTGAGCTGGCACCAACCAGTGCCCAGGGTGACCCCCAGCACACAGGGGATGGTTAAAACCCTGTGCTTGAGGCACAAAAGCTCTGAAATCCTGGTTTTCTACGGGATTTTCCACCCTGGAGATGGACTGTCTCTCTCTAGATGGCAGCATTGGTAAAGAGTCTCTTGGCCACTTCCAGCTGAGGCAGGGTTTTGCCACACCTCACTCTTGTGATTTCACCAACAATCCCGGGATTCTGTCGCCATTCCTGCATCTCTGAAGCCTTGGTGAGTGCACAGGCTGCCCAAAGGTCCCTAAGGATGGGCTCCCATGCAGAAATATTGGCACAAACCACAGGTGTGAGGCTACCTACAACAGTTCAGAAAAACATGACACAGTGCTGTTATTGGTGGGGTATGATGCAGTTCCAAAGTCTAATCCCCAGATCCCCAGCACACAGAGCTTTGGGCAAAATTTCCAGGTACTACTGGAAAAAAAAGTGTTCTTTGGCATGTCCCCATCACAGCACTGACAGCTGTGGCCAGGCTCAGGTGGAGAAAGTGGCAGCAGGTGAACTAAAACAATTATTAAATCAAATCAAATCTCATTTGATCCCTCAGATTTCAGGCACTGAGCAGGGATGTGGGACTGCCAGCACGTTCCAGTGTCTCTGTGCTTTTTCACCACCATCAGAAGAGCTTGTCTCATCCTTTCCCTTGGTATTCCCTCACATTCCTCAGCTGTGGGAGGCTCTGGGAAGATCCCAGAAATGCTGAGCTGTGACCAGAAAAGAGCAGGGCTAGGCTGGTCCAAAGACTGCAGGTGAAGGAGCAGGTCAGGGAAGTGTGGTAAGAACAGGACAGGATCAGGATGTGGTGCTGGGGTGGAGGTGGAAGCAGAGGGGTGGCATAAATGGAGAGTGGAAGGGATAAAAGCTCCAAAACAGAGAGGAATTTGGTTTTGCTGCCTCTGTTTCCACAAGTTGTGGTTATGAGCCCGAATCAGCAGGGATAACAGGGATATCCATCCTGGGAAATGGCTTTCCAGGTCAGTGCCCACCCTGCTGCTCCCAGCACCCCACCTGCACTTCAGTTCTCTGAGCTCCCACTCTCCTCTGGGCTGAACACTCAGCTCCACACGTACAGCTTGATTGCAGGGAACAAATTAAGTTTTAATTAGGATGAGGAATCCTAGCGAGGAGCAACAGTCCAGGTCTGAAATGCATCCAGGCTCCTCGTGTGACAGCGTGTGAGAGGAGCCAAGGCTGCAGCTGTTGGATGGATCTGAATGATGATGGGGATCAGATGCTCCCAGGGCTGCAGCCCCTCTGCTCTGACAGAGCTGGGGGCGCTCACCTGGAGAGGAGAAGGCTCCAGGGAGAGCTCAGAGCCTCTTGCAGGGCCTAAAGGGGCTCCAGGAGAGCTGGAGAGGGACTGGGGACAAGGGATAGAGGGACAGGACACAGGGAATGGCTTCCCACTGCCAGAGGGCAGGGCTGGATGGGAGAGTGGGAAGGAATTGTTCCCTGGGAGGGTGGGGAGGCCCTGGCACAGGGTGCCCAGAGCAGCTGTGGCTGCCCCTGGATCCCTGGAAATGTCCAAGGCCAGGCTGGATGGAGCTTGGAGCAGCCTGGGACAGTGGAAGGTGTCCTGCCCAGGACTGGATGATCTTTAAGGTCTCTTCTACTACAGCAAGGCAAAGGCTGGTGAAAAATCCTGCCTGTGGTACATTTAATTTGCCATAATTTCAAACTTTCTGGAACCAGCAGGGATGAGCTGAATACTGGAGGAGTTTGGCTGCACTTCTTGGCTATATTTGATATTGTGACATGGCTTAGAACAACTTTGCATCAATTCAGCTCAATTCAGCTCCCTCCCCTCCTCTGTGAAAGCCACCTGGGAGGACCTTCCATGCCCTGCTCCCTCGAAGTGCCTGTTCAGGTGCCCCAGGGTGACTCTCAGAGGTGCTGCAGCTCCCGCCGTGGTTCGGTTCCCGACGCTGGGGAATCCCCGCAGTCCCTCCCCTGCTGTTCCCAGTCCCTCCTCACATCCCGAGCACAAAGAACGGGGAAAAAGGGTGGGTTTTGGAAGGAATAAAAGACCAAGCAAGCCTCGTGTCAGAGAAGTGAGTGTGCAAAGCTTTGAATCATCTGACTCCGTGTTTATCCATGGCTCCTGGCAGACGGGGGGAGCTGGGGGAAGCGGAGGAGTTGAGGAAGTTCACAAGCAGAGTGCTTGTGTTGTTTCTGGCACGAAATTCCCAGTCATGTGTGTCCCTTCACAATGGCATTAACCTCCCAGGCTGGGGCTGGGAGACCCTCGGGAATGAACAGCTCCAGCAGGGATGGGTGGGATGGGTGTTCCAAGGCTCAGCACCGGGCAGGGGCAGCAGCACAGGGAGCTTTGCCTTCTCCTCTGGGGTCACCTGTCTGCAAAGGTGAAAAAACTCTCTGGGTAAAACACCAGAGACAGACACTACAAATCCATCCTGGGTCAGTGCAGCCCAAAGAGAAAAGTGTTCTAATACTCTGTAATTACAGCCAGCCTCAAAGAAGATGCTTTATGAGGGCATTAATCAGCTGCTCAGCTCCTATGGAAGGAAATAATGTGATTTTTAAACAATGCTGGGTTTAATTTGACTCAGCAGCAGCTTAGAGGTGTTTCTCTCTTCGCAAGAAGTTCCAGCTCTTTGAGAGTTTGACCACTTGGATGACAGAGGACAAAATACATATATATGAATTCAAATGATGGTCCTGCCTAGTTCCAGGTATTTCCAACCTTCAGGGTGAAGCACAGCCTTTTCCAAAGCACAATGAAAGAGCAGTTCTGTGCAGCTTAGGCTGAAGAAGTTAATTAGGATGGGTTATTTAAATTAGGATGGGTGTTATTTAAATAGCTAAATGGGACTTTAGTGGAATGCTAAAAAGCATTTGGCCCAGTTCAGTGCCTTTTTCAGCAGTACCTGAGCTCCCTCCAGTTTCAAGAGGTCAGAACTTACTGGTTTTTAGCTTTCAGTGTCTTGATTAAATTGTTGCTGTTGTGAAAGTTGAATATTTCGGTTGTATGGAAAGTAGAGAAACTGAATGTAAATTGAAGCTGTTTATTTTTTAACTGACTGCCAAGCAAAAATGTGCAACATGTCCAGGGCTGTTAATTAGTGTCTCACTCCCAGCAGCAGGTGGGACAGGGCAGCTCCTGGCAGCATTTCAAGCATTCACTGTTGATAACATTTATGGCACCGAGAGCAATGTAAGACATTTTATTTTGCTGCTTTCTCAATTAAAAAAAAAAGAAGAAAATGGGCTGGATCAGTTCAAATTAAACAGCAGCAAAAGGGAAATTAGACATTTGTGGTTTCAGCTCCCTGGCTGCACTGGTGAGCTCTCTATCAGGGGAATCAAAGGCAGGTTTGAAGCAGCTCTTGTATGTTCTGCTTTGAAGTGACTGTTGTGGATGTCTCATAAAAAGCAGCTGAGCTGCATTTTTCAGTTTTGGATACAGGGCTTGAAAAGCCACCAACCAACTGAATGTCCCCGTGTGCAGCTGTGAAGTTCATTGTGTGTAGAGGAAGGTACAGAACACACCTCAGCTCCTGCTGATTTCTTCTGCTGTGACATCTGGGCTGATGGAAACAGCAAATATCACGGTGGGTTCACAGGAATTGGTTTTTAGATGCAGGGAAGTGCAGCAGATTCCTGTCACTGTGCACTGATTCCTCACAATTGTGCATAAGTGTTTGTAGCTCAGTGCTTGCACACTGGATTTTCATCCTAAATTCACTAATTTCTTCTCCTCTCCTCTTTCCCTCTCTTTGTTTCCAGCTTTTCCTCCTTTCAGCCTCCTTCACAGTTTTCCACATTACCCTCTTCTCCATACACAATATTTTTCCTCTCCAGATTTCATTTCTTTTCTGCAGTTCTGTGTGAGAACAGAAGACTTCACGAGCTCCAGCATGGATGTCTGAGGAGTTACCGAATGATCAGGTGAAAAAGAAACCACGTAAACCCCTATTTTCAGAGCTGGTAAAAGGAACTTATAAATTAACTGCACTGAGAAACACAGGGAAGGAGGCTCCATCCTCAGTTAAATGGATTAAACCCCAGCTTTGACCAGTTGCATGGCAGCTACACAGCCATGACCCCATGCACACCCCAAAGATCTTAAAAGTTACTCCTGTGGGACTCAAGTCCCTCAAATCAGTATTTGAAATGCCCTTCAAAACCAAGCTGTCTTTGTTTTGACACCATTTTTTCCCCTTTAATAACGATCCCCATTATTTTAAATCTCTGTAGAGTGGTGGCCAAACACAGAAGGTGCCGATGCCAAATCCATGGGTGTATCCATGGCAGGACAAGGAGGTGACACAGGGAGGCTCAGGCTACATTTCCTGAGAATTTTCTTAACAGCAAGAGGTTTGCTAAGAGTTATTTGATGGAATTTGTGCTGGAACACCCTGGAAAAAAGTTCTCTAATTTTTATGCAGTCAAAGCTCTGTAGATTTTCACTTCAATTTGCTCCACAGAAACTGATCTGAATGTAAAGAATGTTTCAATCAACATCTTTTAGCATAAATGATACACTGGAAACATTACAAAACATGAAGTATTCAGTTACATCCCAGGGTCCCATGGCTTTTATTCCACATACAATGAAATGGATGAGGCCTGGAGCGGGCTGAGAGGTAAAGGTTAAATTATGGATATGTATTCAGCTTTTGAGAAGTCTGAGAAGCTGTCAGGCCCTGCAGCCCCTCTCCCATGAAAGGCTTGTCAGCACGTGTTCCCAGAGCCCTGCACCGCAGCCCGAGGAGCCGAGCAGGGTGTCAGGAGCTGAAAGGCTGGAGAAGAATAGAACCAGTAGTGGGCTATAAAGCCACTACAACTCCTGTTTGTTCCTTTGGCACTGCAAAACCACTCCAAAACAGAGGCCAACTGTTAACAGAGGCAAAGCCAACTTCATCTTTTGCAGGCTGACAAATGGTCATGTAAGTTACCAAATAACCCAAGACCTCGGGATTAAACTTCTCCAATTGTTTTCACATGATGCAACTTTAAATCTTTCTTTTGAACAGTATTAAATTTCCTTTCATTCCCATAAACTTCAGAAAAAGTTGACTGCTCTCACATTTCAGACTGTGACCCAGCTAACTTGCACTTTTCCCCTCTGCTAGTCTGGAGAGCAGAATAATGAAATTCAGACAACAGTGACCAAATGTTGTTCCGTAGAACTTTCCTTTTACAAAACAGATGAATACTCCTGGGCTCCAAAACACTGCAGGGAACAAAACTTTCAAACCTTATGGAAATAAAATAGTAAGCCTGTGCAGTGACTTCATCTCCTTTATCAGATCAGAGACGTTTTCACTGGAATTGAAATGGATTTTTTAAAAAAATCAACTCGAAATAGAGGAAAAGAATTAAAAAATCCCACTGAAGCCGTTATTGAAATACTACTTTGTTTAAAACCCCCACACCCACGTGAGAGAAAGCTAAATTTCACAGAGCTTTAGAGGGAGAAAACATCTTCATCTTCCATTATTGACATAATTCTTTGTTGCAGATAGAAGTGTGCTTTCATAGCACAGGAAAGGAAACATTTTCGTGTTTGTGATTCACAAGGAGATAAGCAGATGCATCGTGTGCTGTGGCTGGGACAAAGGGCCATAGAGAGGGACCACAGACACTCCTGGGGGGGCTTGGCCACTGCAGGGGCTGGAATTTCTCCCTGGAGGTGCTGAGCTCTCCGGGATCTCACAGGAACCCCCCCAGGTCGGTGCCCTCAGCATCCTGCCAGAGCAGGCCCTGTGTTTACACAAGGAGAAATCCCCACTGTGCTGCTGCAGGGACTGTGACTGCAGTCACTGAAACCCACTGCAACTTCAGCCACCAGAGACAAAATAAAAGGAGCCAAAATATATAAATCCAGCAGACGTGGTTTACGGGGGAACTAAACCAAACATTCTCCACCAAGATTTAGTGCAGCCAAATTGTTCGAAGGGGATGGGGTACCTCAGCTCCTGGTGGGGCACATCTCTGGGTTAGTGGCGTGCTAAACTCATGCTGATAGCAATAAAACTCACGCAAAGTGAGTGGGAAATAGGAGATGTTAGATAGGACAATACAAGTCTATAAACCTGATACCTAAACCCTGCTCTCAGGGCTTTGCCAAACCCCTGCTAACTTCCATGCAAATTCCACCCGTGGATCCCCGGTGTTTGTCTTAATTGGAAGTCTTAAAGGTGAATTGAAATGTTGTTGGAAGAAAAACCTGTTTAAGATGCCAAATCCCTGCGTTGAATTGCAAGTAAATAAATTATAAAGGCTGACTAGGGGCCTTCTTATTAACCTGTCAAACCCCCAGCCCTGGAATCTCTTTTTCTCCTGCAAAAATTGTGATGTTCTCCTTCCTGTAATGATTGAAGTATTTTACTGCCTCACATGCCTGGCCGCAAAGATGAGGATGTTTAGGGAGGTGATGAAATCTCCTTGTTCATCCTGAAGATGCTGTGGTCCTTGCTGGCAGGAAGGGCTGGGGCTCCCTGCAAGTGGTGGGAAGTGATGGATTAAGACAGCTGGGTGTAATATTGGTTCAGTTTTCCAAACCATTGCCTTCATAACCTTCTCTCTGAATCAGATTTTGTGAGGATTGGGTTGGTTGATTCCTTTTGGAAGAAGCAAGCAAACTCTATGTGAGGAACTTGGAAGTTAGGGAGCAGTTTCACCTGAAATTACCTGAGATGTTTTGCAAAAGGACAGCTTGGTCGTGCCCAAACTGAGCTGTGAGTCCATCCCCTTCATTTCCAGGCTCCAACTAATGAGAAACACATAAAATAAGTGTAACTTTCCTCCCTAAGGATAACTGCAAAGCTCAGCAGCTGAGGTGTGAGTGCCCAGCCTGGGTGAGTGTTTGGAAGCACCACTGTTACACCCTTCTCCCACTGAGTGCACCAGGTCTGCTCCTTAAATGAACACTTCCCAAGTGCCCAGCACGATGGATGTCAAATGGAATGAAAGGCTGGGATGCCAGTTCAAAAAATAAAGTCATAACAACAACAACAACAACACCACCAATGTGTCAGAAGCGTGCCAGTATTTGCATTTGTTATTAAGTAGCTGCTGGTGTTTGCGTCCCACTGCCACCCTCCTTTTTCCAGAAGGGTGACATTATGTGTTGTGGAAGAATGTAATTCAGGGGTGTGAAGAACAGAGTCCTTCTGAGATAGAAATATATGTATATTTATTTACATATATAAAATTCCAGTGCAATGCACACATGAAAGAATTGTGGTCTATTTCAAGGCTTTTCCTTGCATCTTTTCCGTAGCTTTCTGCCAAGTTTCAAAGTGCTCCCAGACCACAGACTGAAGGAAATTATCTGAGCAAGGCTGACCTGCACCTCCGGATGCTCCCTGTGTCATTCCCGGGGCCACCCCTGTCCCCTGAGCCCCGCAGTGCTCCCTGCCACGTTCCCCATGGCAGCTGAGCCTTTGCTTTCCTCTTAAAGCAAAGGAAAAACTCCACCTGAAGAGACAGAGCTGCTGCAAAGACTGGCACAAATCAGCTCCTCCTCACTGGCCTGACCTGCTGCCTTCAGGATTAAACTATTTGTTCTCATATCTCCCACTCCTTTCAAAGAAACCCATTATTTGTGCTGTACTTGCTCCTGAAACTTCACCAGAAAATAAAGCTGGCATCAAGTGGAAAAGGTTTTCACCTGAGTTAGACAGAATTCCTTTCCTAAAGAACTCAGTGTAAGTTATGTCTAAATCTTTCACCTTTAAATGTAACAGCAATTGTTGTTTTCCACCTTATAATTTAGAAATCCACGGTGAAATCAGATTTACACTGGGTCTTTCCATGGATGCACAGATTCTAGGAATCCAGGGAAGTTCTAACCTCACTTCCAGCTTAGACACTGGAAGCCTGAACACACTGGTGTAATTCCAGCTGAATTTCAAGTGGGCAAAGGATGATTGATACGGCCTCAAAGGGCGGAATCAAAAAATCTGGTATAGATTAATGGGAATATTAGTGAAAGCTGGGAAGGAAAACAAGGATTCTTTTCTAATGTGACATGATACTTAAGAACACACATTGTCAGTAACTACAAATGTGTAATGTTTCTCTTTTATTTTGCTGTACTTCTGACACGATTCTCTTACAATACTTTGCTTATCATCCTCTTGTGAGGTTTATTGTACTTACAAATCATTCCCAGACAGCTTCTTTGCTATCTTTTCATTAAAAAAAAAAAAAAAGAAAAGAAAAAAAGAATAAAAATGTTTTGTGGATAATACATTTTCCCTGCGGGAACTAATTCCACAAAGATATTGACTCCAAGCCTGTCGTTGTTTTAAAATATGTGGACATGTACCAAATGGTTGATTCTTCTCCCCAGAGTCACCTTCTGAAGCTTTATGTGTGCACTTCATCTCCCAAACATCCTTAGACCATGGAGGAGAAACTCCTGTTTGTCCTCCCAAGCCAGAGCTGATCCCTACCTCAAATTCTTTTTGCCATCTGTGGATACTCTGTACTATCCATTTTTGGGTCTTTAGGGCTGTGTCCACTCCAGTTCCTTTGTTTCATGTATTTTTAGCCCTTCCACTGTGGTATGACAGACTGCAGCACGTTAAAGCAGGGAGAATATTTGTATTGATTTCCAAATGCTGCAGATTGAGAGCAGATGTACCACGTATTCCCCAAACGTATGTTTTAACTTTCATTTATGTGCTGTGCTGAGCAGTCTGCGAGCCAGGAAGTGATTTATATCTGCTAATTGCATGCACTTTGGTAGATTTGCAGCTAAAAATAAGTGGTTTGTTTTTTAATTATAAATGATTTATCCTCTCACGCTGCATGGAGCTAAAACTTCGAAGCTAAATGAGAACTTGGAGAAGCTGCATTTAGTTTCTGCATCTGCCACGGAGTATTTTGTATCTTTAGTGGTTTATCCCCGTGTCCGGCTCAGAGGAATCTGGATCTCAAGGACATCTTACTTCATTACACAACAGAGAGATGAAGGAAACACTGCTGTGTTACAGCTGAAGAGGTGCAGCAGCAGTGCCAAAAGCAGTGGTTTGGTGGATCCCACTCACCTTCCCTGGATCCAACACTCCGGGAGCTCTGGGGAACCGGGCCCAGCTGGCTGGGCTGGGGCAACATCGCTGCCATCCTCTCCCATCAGCGCCTTCACTGAACGGACCCGCCTGGGTGAACACAAGGAAACACAAGAGGTGTTTTCTTGAGGGCAGCTCGCTGTTAGATCAGTCAGAAGTAACCTGCAGTGTCACTTCAGAGGGTCAGGGCAGGCAAGCCCGGGCTGGTGCCGCAGCAGCGATTCCAGCTGCACGGCCTGACCTTCCCGCTGGCACAGCGCCGCTATTCCCGGTATTCCCTGTCTCCAGGAGAACTTCAGGCCCCTGAGGGCGCTCATCGCTCTTAATGACTGCAATCCCACCCCGATTTGCCTGGGGCTCTCTTTAAGCTCAGCGCTGGCCCCCTCCCCGTCTGTCACTGCAGCATCGCTGGGCCTGCCTATGGACCCCGCTGCGGACCTGCTTGACCCCAGGCCTGGCTCATCCCCACGGACCTGCTTGACCCCAGGCCTGGCTCATCCCCACGGACCTGCTTGACCCCAGGCCTGGCTCATCCCCACGGTCCTGCTTGACCTCAGGCCTGGCTCATCCCCACGGACCGGCTTGACCCCAGGCCTGGCTCATCCCCACGGACCGGCTTGACCTCAGGCCTGGCTCATCCCCACGGACCTGCTTGACCCCAGGCCTGGCTCATCCCCACGGACCTGCTGGCACCCACCGCGCTGTGTCCCACTGCCTGTTGCTGGAATGGCTCCTGAGGAACGGCCCCTGAGCTGCTGTTCATTCTCAGCTCGATCTCAGACCTGCCTCGCCACCCTGCACTAGCCCGATGATCGTGGCTGGAGCTGGGCCTGCCTTGTTCACCTGGATTAGGGGTGGTGTTTCAAGGACCTGAACTGGGGCAGCCAGGTCCCAGCAGCTGACAGTCCCTTCCATGTGTCACACCAGGTCCTAAAACACATCAAGCTTGGCTCACTTTGTCCATTTCATCCGTGTTTGTTTAGAGGTCAGTTTTCCTGAGGAAGTGGATCATCTCTTGTCCTTGTCCTGGCTGGTGAGAGGAGGAATATGTGCATGTTTGTATGTGTGAGGAGAAGGTGGTTCCAGACCTCAATCTCCTTCCCTAACATGCTGCCAGATGTTTATCTGGGTTTCTTCCTCCTCTTGAAACTCTCTTAGTGTCTGACAAGAAATACAGGATTCATATGGCAGAAGAAAAGCCTAAGGGGTGTGATCTAGCAGGAAGTGAGGAGGAAATTCCTTTAATCTTGTCCTTGTTTCCACTCTGCTTATGAGCTTTTTATTAAACAGTTGCTGACTTTTGAAATCCTAAACCTAATCTAAGCATCCTAGGAATGTGATCATTCTCCTGGATGGAAAGTAGTTACCACTCCTAGGAGCTTCAACCAGCTTTGACAGTGTCCTCCAACTCCAGCAAAAATGTTATCCACCACTGGCAGGAGGGAACTCCAACCCTCCTGCCCAAATTCTCAGTTTCCCACCACCAGAGAGAGGGAAAAGCATGTTTGGGGTCTGGGCTGGTTGACAAGGTGGGATCGATCACAGGTTGGACTTGGTGGTCTTGGAGGTCTTTTCCAACCTCAGCAGTTCTGTGATTCTGTGAAAAGTGCTCCTCTCCAAGGGCAATAACCCCACAGACTGCGGTTAGTGATCGAGGGGCAGGCCCCGGGGAAAGGGAAGGGATGGAAACCCTGCCAGTGTGGATGACTGGAACAGATTGTCCAGTTAAGTGTGGAATCTCCCTCACTGGAGATATTCCAGAACCCTCTGGACACAACCCCATGCTATGGGTTGGGGATGCCAGATGGATGTTGGAGATGTTGGAGGGATCTGGGATCTGGGATGTCTGGGATGTTGGAGAAGGGAAGCTGGACCAAATAACCCGCTGTGCTCCCTTCCGACTCGATTCTGTGATTCTGTGTCTGCTCACAGGTTGGACTCGACAACCCCGGAGGCGACTCTGTGGAAAGCGTTCTCCCCGCAAGTGCGACAACCGCGCAGGGACCGTACGAGGGGCTGCCCCTG
>VYXC01004851.1:443179-486667 GCA_013397175.1 Platysteira castanea
CCCGCCCGCCGGCACAGCGCGGGACGGAGGAGCGGCGGCCCCGCGGTGGATGCGGGAGCAGCGCCGGCTCAGGAATGCAGCAGCCGGGCGGCGCGGACGGGAGCCTCCCGCTGCTGCTCCCGCTGCTCCTGCTGCTGCGCGCGGGCAGCCGCGCCGAGCCCGGGGACGCCACGCAAGGTAAGGGGGACGCGGCGGGCGGCGGTCCCGGGGCGGGATGAGGGGAGCGGGGCCGGCAGCGAGGGGAGCCCGGCGGCTCCAGCGCTGCCCCCGCGCCGCCTCCCGTTAGCGAACTCGGGGGTTTATACTCGGTCTGTGTTTAATTGCTTCGTAAAAAAAAGCTCTTTCCAAGTGTTGGGGCCAGTAACCGTTCCCAGCGTAACCATTGCCAGGCGGTCCCGCTTTGCGGTCCGTGATTGATGGTGCCCGAGGTGTGTTGTCGCGCTGGGGACTTGTCCCTCAGATCCGGCTCTGAGGGCGTGTTTTGCCATCTCCCCCCCCTTGTATTCTTAAAAACGTTTATTTATGTATTTATTTATTTTCAACAAAAATAAAGCGTCTCCGTTTTGTTTTTAGCGACTGATGTTTATCCCGCGATCCTTCTGCTTTATCGGGGTTCTAATTGCAGCCTTTTTGCGAGGGATTTACGTGTAAAACATAGCGTAGCCCAGGCATAAGGAGACCTTGGAATCGGGATAGCTGGAATTGGGCAAGGACTGATTCCTTCAGGCCAAGTCAGTGAAAAGTGAGCAGTGTTTTTGGACGCCTGCATGAGAATTTCACTGGGAGCTGGGTGTACGTGAGCTCCGGCTCCTCCAAAGTGTTTTGTGCTGGGTGCTTCCATCACAAGCCACCTCCGAGAAGCCCTGTCGATCATATGCCTGTATTTAATATTCAAAGAAGTGGAAAAAAGTGAACGCTAAAGAGCGAAAGTTGATGAAAAAGCCAAAATTGGACCCAAACTGTAAATTTTTGGGATAACTGCCTTTAAAAAATTGCTTGTAGCTAACAGATGTAACTCTGTTGCCGCATCCCCGTGCCTGGGTTTGTGCCGGTGTTCCAGCGGGTCCCTAAGGATGCCGTTCCCGGGGATGTGTTGGAATCACTTCCCGATGTCCCAGGGCGGCTCGCAGGAGTCTCGTGGTGCAGATTCAATGGCTGGATGAGTTCTAGCTTGGGGTCGGAATTCTTCTTGACATCTCAATGGGAAAGTTTTCAAAAGTTGGTTTCTAGTGTCTCCAGGGAATACTCTGTGTGCTTAGCAAATAGCTGTATTTTTAAAAGGGGAAGAAAAGGCCATTTCCCCCCTGGTTTTTCAGATAATTTCAAAGTTTTAGGGCCATACGAATTTTTTTTTTGCATGTTTCAAAGAGCCTGGAAGGGAAAAATAAAACCCCATTTACATAAAGCAACTGGGCACATTGGGTCTAAAACTGATCATTTCTTATTTCCTGTGGATTCTGCTGGGAAGTATCTACTAGAGTATGAATTCACCTTCATGTGAATATATTAATATAGCCATTAGAGTACAGATAATGTAGTACAACATACACCAAGAGGGGTTTCAGGTCAACATAAGAAAGCATTTTTTATAGTGAGAGCAGTAATTCACTGGATTTACCACCCCAGGGATGTGGTGGAATCCCCATGGCTGGAGGTTTCCGAGATGAGACTGGATAATCTCAGCCAGGCTCCCTTTCCCACAAAAAGCTGGACCAGGTGATCCTTCCAGTTCCCTTCCAGGCTGGGCTGTGATCTGTGATTATGTACAGTTCCTTTGCACAGTCAAGTATTTCCTGCATTTTAAAAAATATCTTTGGCAAATGCTGACAGAGTGGATTCGTGGATCAAGTGATTTATTTATTTTTTATAGATAGACATCTATCACATATTCAACCACATACTGTGTCTTCCCCCAAATCAGGTTTTGTGGAAGAATAGGGGAACATGAACATCCAACACTAATTAAGAAACCAAACAAAGAAAAAGCCTGTTCCAAAAAGTTTTACAGCTTTCTTTAAGGTGACTGTAGTGGTTGGATAAATAGATTTTGCTCCATCAGAAACCCAACCCGTACTGAATCTTCAGTCCCTACCCTTTAACCCTGACATTTTCAGAAAGAGAATGTGGACCACTGTCTCCTGCTGCTGCCTTTCTGTGACCTTTCCTTGCAGGGAGCAGAACAACCCCAAAAGCTTTGTACATTCACTGCCTTTAACTTGTGCTCTCCCCAAGGATGCTCACGGGCTGGCCCAAGTGTTCCAAATAAAAGCACCAAGTTAATGCCAATTTAAGGAACAGCAACTCTCCAGCTTGGATGTTTTTTGCAGTGTGTGGCTCTGGATATTCCCAGTTCAGCTTGATTATTGTTCTTCCAGATCTTGTAACTTTGTGAGGAGTCACAATGACAGAATAACAGAAAAGCATTTTAAAAGCATGCAGTAAACCCACAGATCTCTGGATTGTGTTTTAGATTGTAGGGGTGCTGCTGATTTCCTTGAAAGTTGGGAGATAAAGTTCCACAGCTCTTGATTAGTCCCTGTGGTTAATTGTTTCATCCCCTGGGTCAAAGACTGCTGCTTCAGCCTCTATTCAGGAATGAGCTTAAAAACAAACAAAATGCTTTTGTTGCCTTAAGCCTCTAAGAGGATGAGGGTAGATGTCACTGTTTGAGGTTGTAGCCTTGTATTTCTTCACAAAAGTGACTTGAAGCAGCAGCAAATTATCTTCAGGACATCGTTTCTTTGTTTCTGTAATTAACTTCTACTGAAACTGCTGTGGTAATTATGTCCTCGCAGGGATTTGAAGTGTTGCAAATGAGAGTTGGGCAGGGGAGTATTTTAAAGCTTGTGTATGGATTTAAGTAGGCAAAGCGAGGGGGAAAAAAGAGTTTCCCTGAGGTGTGACACTGGATCCCGCTCTTTGGAAACAGATGTAGAAATCCAGCAGTCTGCTGGGACTCAAAAGAGCACCTCAGAGCTGAAAACTCTTTTTAAAAACTCTCTAACTAAGTGCAGCTGCTTTACACACAGCGATTGTCTCGCAAGCCAGAAACACGTAGAAAGTTAACTCAGACAAAAGAAAAAGTGTAAACCTTTCCTTCCCCTGGAAAAAAAAAACAACCCCTCAGTCATCCTCAATTGCAAACTCCATGTTCACACAGCTGTCGAGTGAAATGTTGTATCCCGGATAGTTTTTAGGAATCTAAAAACGATTTTTAGGAATTTAAAACCGCACACGACTGAGGTTTTTTCTGCTGTCTCGGTGGGGTCTCAGCTTGCCGGGGGTGTCCAGGTGATGGATGCTGGTGATTCCCAGGGGAAATCGCTCCCGGAGCCCGGGGAGTGGCGGCACAGCTGGCACAGCTGGCACAGCTGGAGAGTCTCAGCCCGGCTGTGCGGAGGTGGAGGTGTGACCGTGATAACCCAGCCTGCGTTCTGACAGACTCCTCCGCACTGAAACACCTAAACGAGTATCAAACCAAGTGATTTTACTCTTAAGGTGCTGTCTTTGATCCAGGTTTCTGCTCTTGAAAATTAGCAAACCCCGTGCTGTGTCTTGAAGTCAACTCCCTGAAGCTGAGCTCAAAGAAATTCTGGGTTGAATAATAAAGTGACTTTGTAGGGCTTTTCCCATCCTGGTTTCTTTTTCATTGTAATCAAGGAGATATTGAAAGTCAATGAATGTGCACATTTATAAATGGAACAACAGTGAAATGAATAAATGAGAGCAGTTGTCTTGGATTCTTTGTAAATAACACCAAAACACTGGTGTTAGCTGAAGGATGCTTCTGTGGGGGTGGTGATTGCAGTTTTACATCCTTTATGATGAAGTGCTTTAAAATTCCTGAAATTCTACATTTGGTATAAAATTTCATTTGGTCAGGTGCTGCAGAGGAAGTTACAAATTTTTTCGTGTCTGTTTACAAGCAGAGTCATTGCTGTCCTTGCCAGGAGTGTGGCATGTGAGAGGCTCGGACACAATTAATGTCATTTAATTGGGCTGAAACGACAGGATGGACTGTGAAGTTTGCCAAGGTGGAAAAAATGAGTAATTTCAGCTTAAATATATATCACTAGTGTGTGATGTAATAACAAAGCTCTAAATATTACTCTTATTTAACAGTAAAGTTCTTTGAAGTCCCCCAGGGAATATAATGTAAAATAAAAGAGCTTGCTTATATTTGGAATCTAATGCAATGTGATATTGAAAATGGTGCTCTGCCAAAGTCAGGCAGCTTGGGGAAAAGAAGTAGCTTGAGAAAGGAACCCTTTAGTGAGGAAAGCAATAACCCAGGCTCCTCAGCCTGCTTCCACGCCAGCATCCTGGGGTGAGGAAGATTGCTTTCCAGGATCTCCTCCTGAAGTGGAGACAGTGGAGTGCCACTGTGTTTCCAAGTAAATCTGCAGGGCAGTATACAGAAGGAAGTGCCTGGTGGCTTGTGGAAAGAATCCCGTGGTTTACGTTGCCGGGATGGACACAGATTTGGAGGATGATTTTTAGGGAGGATTCCTGAAAAAATAGCACGGAGTGGTCACCAACAGGAGCAGGAGACCACGGCACTGCCACGGAGGAGGGGCTGACAGGGATAAATGGGCTGTGGGGCCAGGGCTGTGTGGACAGAGCTGGGCTTTCTCTGGTGTTTCTCAACAAGTTGTGACATGGAGTTCCCAAGGCAGCAGCAGAAGAAAGCTCAGGTCAAGGCTGCTTTGTTGCTTCACCAAGTTCCTTGGAGGTTTTGTGCTTGATATTCTGTTCTAACAAACTCCTTTGGAGAGCTGTGCGGAGTCGGGTTGATCAGAGAGGGTAAAGGACAGCAAAAAATGGTCTTGTGGGACGTGTCCTGTGTCACTGGTGTTGGAGGGGCTGGGTGCTGTGTCCCTGTTGGCTGGAATGTGCCAGTTTGGTGGTGCTGGTCCAGGCCTGGCTTAACCCATCAGATCTTCTGCTCTCTTTGCTCGTGTGACCAGTGACAGGGCTCTGGGAAATGGCTGAGGCTGAGTCAGGGGAGGTTTGGGTTGGGTATCAGGAAAAAGGTTCTTCCCCCAGAGGGTATTCAGACACTACTCAGGCTGCCCAGGGAATGGGCACAGCCCCGAGGCTGCCAGAGCTCCAGGAGCGTTTGGACAGCGCTCTCAGGGACAGGGTGGCATTGTTGGGGTGTATGTGCAGGGCCAGCAGTTGGACTGGAAGATCCTTTTGGGTCCCTTCCAGCTCAAGATTCTCTGATTCTATGATGTCACATTGGCGACAGGAATCCTGGGCCTATTTGTTGTGCCTTGGGAATGTTGAAGGCAAAGAAAATCTGTCTGCTCTTTGTGTCAGGGATAGCTAAAAAAAAATTAATAAATGAGGCAAGTCCCTCTGTGTACAGGCAAGCCACTCTCCCCAGGAGCTGGAGAAGTGCTGGTAACTTTGTGCAGATGTTCCAGGGTCTCTCTAAGCCCTGCTGATGCTCTGTGCTGTACAGAGATGTGCTTTTACTCACTCACAGGTATTTAGGACTAGCTTTAAGTTAGGACTTTGCCATCCCAATATGCACCGGGAAAGTTTCATAACTGGGTGAGTTCTTGAGAAAAGTTTGTGCAGCTCCAGGGGAAGCCTGCATTTTATTAAAAGCTTTTTTTCAAGCTGCTCAGGTCATATGCTGAAACTGATACGGCACGAGGGCTTCCTGTGACCTTCTGCTCCTTCCCTCCCAGGGCTGTCCCTGGTGCGTCCCCCTGTCCCGTTCCCAGATGCTCTGTCTGTCTGTCTGCAGCAGAGCCCTGAACATCTGCTGCAGGCAGATCCAGGAAGGAGCTGGAATGGTGGAGCTGTGAGCCGGAGCACAGCAGCAGGCCATGGGAAACGCAGAGATCAGAGATAAGCGAGGAAAAAACGCCCGGCAGCTTCGTAACCTCCTCACGCATTCCCTCCAGAGACTGGGAACAGGGCAGGGGATGCTTTTCCTACCCTGGGAACTTGAGATTGGCTCTGGAAGGATGTGCACTTCCACAATCAGTGTGAACATTGCTCTGCAAAGCTGCTCTGGTGGCCCAATCCCCCCTGAAGATGCTGAGCAGAGCTCTAAAGGATGGAGGGTGTAAATGTGATGAGCTGCTTGAGGGTGTGCACGATGTGGCTGGTCCATACAGAACACCATGGCTACTCCTGCAGAGCAAGAACACGTGCTGGAGAAGGAGGGATTGGGGTCTGGGTGGCCTTCATTTCAAAATTCTGGAGGGCCTTTAACTCTTACCATGTTGACATCCACTCTTGTGGAACATTTAACTCGGAGAGGGGCTTTGTTCTCTTTCTGAATTCAGGTTCAGTCGTTCTGTCCTCAAAGATAAGTGGGATTGTGAACACACAGAGGTCTCTAGGAGAAGACAGAAGCTTGGCCAAATGATATAAAAATAAAATCAATGTTAGAACTAAGATTAGATCTGGTTTTGATCGAGTGAGGTCATCTTTGCAAAACCTCTGCCAACCTTTCTTCTTGTGGAGAGGGATCATCCTCACTGTACAGGGAATATCTCACCTGTGACACCTTTATAGAGTTACTGGATATCTGCACTGTATTTACAACAGCTCTTGCCTCTCCCAGTTTTTCCTGTAAGAGGTCAGTTATCATGGGTGAACATCTCTTCTCCAAAATTAACTTGGCTTCAAATGAAAGGAAGTGTCTTTATAATTGTTTTGTTTACTCTGAAGTACTTGATGTGCTGTATAAGTAACAAGCGTTCTGTGCGTTTTCATTTTACTTTTTTTTGGGTATACATTAATTATTCATGCCATATGTTTTGATTATTCTTCATAAAACACATTCTCTCTCTGTGAATTTAATGAAAGATCTGTAGCAAGATGGAGACATCTCTTTTTCTCCAGAACATGCTGAGTGGAGAGAGCACCACATCGAGCTCTGCTTTCAGTGTGTTTCACCTACAGTGACAAGAGGTCATTTAATTCCCAGCTGATTGTCAGGAAGATGGATTTATATCATTAAATGCTTTCAGGAGGCCAAGGAATAGCTCGTGGTGGACCTTTGCTTCTGCCTGCTGGCATCTCTGAGGCTGCAGCACTTCACGCTCACCAGAGGATGTTTCTGAGCTGAGGGCCCCTGACTTTTACATTCACTTTTCTTGGCAGCCTGACAGAGCCCGAGTCTGGCAACCTTTGTAAGTGAGATGCAACAAGCCTCACTTATTTCAGCTATTGCTCTGTCACTGTGTTTTTAATTTACTGTAATTCAATAACTGACACAATGCTGGAGTAAATAAATGGGCTGTGAACATTCTCATAGACCTTGGGCATCCAGCTCAGGGCAAGATTTAGCTCTTAATTAACACTGTCCATGAGATTTATTGTTAAAATTGCATCCTTTTAAATAAGTCAATCTGAAGTTGATTAAGAGATGAGTAATTGAAACCTGGTGGGGATAACAGAATGCATGCTAGTGGATGCAGCAGTGGAGCAGCACTGGAGCTCCAGACCCCTTTTCTCCTGAGTTTTGGGTCATTCCCATAAGCTGGATGTTGTCATTATCTTTTCTGTGCAGGGTCTGATGCTCTGTGTTGAAAAAAAAAAAAGTGTTCTTCACTATATTAAGAACAGTAGCATTTTACCTGTGTATAAACTGCATTCTTAGTAGGGCAAAGAGCTTTAGGAAGGCCTGGGGACACCCTGGTAAAAACCCTTAAAGGGTTTTTGTTTCTTTCAGTCTCCTCTGCTACAGAAATTCTCCAAAAAGAGGCCCAGGCGAGGGAAGAAGCTGTAAAGGCATCCTCTCACTATAGGGGAATTAGCAAATTCGTCATTGGTAAAATTGTATTTCATCAGGGATTAAAAGAAAATACTGTCCTGGTTTTCTTGTGTATAGAGGGAGAGATGATATCTGATTTTCCCTTTTCCTTTTGAGAGCCATTTGTAGGATGTGATTTATGTTCTTGCATTCTCTGCTTGTGGTTGATCTTTTTTTAAATCCTAATGAGAGTTTCTGACTTGTGTAGTGAACCCTGAGCAGCAGTAAAATGTTCACAAACTTGAGAGTATTTTATGTGCACAACTTGAACAATTTTCTCTTAAAATCTGTCTCCTACTTTTCCCAGCAGCAAATATAGTCCTGATGTGAGGAGCTGTGTGACCAACCCCTCACAGTTCAGGCTGAAAACCTCCAGGGAATGTCCATACCAATATTTCATAGGTTGAGCTGTTCAGGGTGAGACAGATTAGGCTGGGCATTAAGTGAACTGGTCCATTCCTTCCTTCCTGAACTGGTTTCACTGGGGAGCCACATTTGGCACTTCTCACACTCGTGGCTCTGCTTTCAGCATTTCTGTAGGTCCTCATGGTTCTGGGGAAGTTCTTTGTCTTGAAAACTTCAAGTAATGAGAGTTAGTACTGGGGGGAGGACAAAAAGGTGGTCTCAGTGTCAATAGCAGGTAAAGTGAATTTTCAGGGAATTTCTTCAATGAAGAAGGAGAAACCACCTGCAAACTGGAAGCTTTTCCTTGCCACGAGGCCCTTGGGTAACAATATCTTGTTTGGAAGTGACTCCTGTAAACAGGACACCTTTAGAAGGATTTTTGGGAATCGGAACGTTTAAGGTTGCTCTGTTGTCGTTTGTGGGGCGTGTTCAGTTCTCTCATCCAAGAGAGAAGACTCAGTTCTGTTCAAGTCTCTCATCCAAGGCCATTCTGAAGACTCTGGGCTTGGAGCTCTTAAACACTGGCTGAATTTTTTGGTGCCTGTTATATTTATTGTGGAGTACCTCTGGTACATCCAGCTTTAAAAATCCACGGGTGGCTTTAAGAGCAATCCCCTTTCTCACAAAGTTTTGACAGATTGCAGCACCAAAGTCTTAACTGGGGTGGTTTTCCGTCAGGAAATGAGTGAAGCTGTGGCCTCAGGCATCACAGCCCATCCAGCAGGGTCACAGCAGGGACAGCAATGCTGGCACTGCCTTTGCTTTGGGAAAATCAGAGTTCAGGCTTCCGCACAGGTTCGTACATCAGGTGTTGTTTATTTTGTAGTCAGCTCTACAGAAATCCCCTACCCAAACCCTGTAATTGTCGGATGTTCTGTTACCCTCTTCCTCCTGCCAGTTATTATCTCCTGAGATTATCAAGGGCAACTTCACCTGGACTAATTGTAATAACTGACACGGCCTGAGGGGAAGAATTGTGTCTCGGCAGTGCAAGGAGGGATTAAGTGTGTATATATTCCATGTAATTTGCTGAGAGGTGTCTATGTACAGAGCTGTCAGAAGAGCTGTAAAATCATCTGAAATGTTGCAAGGGATGGATGTGTGGTGATAGGAGGCTCAACTTTCTTCAGCTTTTGTTGCATTATCCCACTGAAGTGAATTTTATAGGCTTTTTTCTGCCTGTATAAGCTGGTGTCAGGCTCCTTGAGAAGACACTTATGTTCTTGAAGGATTATTGTGCTAATTTAGCTTTCATTTCATCAGGTATCAAGGCTTGGTATTATCCTGCTGTTTGTTGCTCTGTTCTTACTGGGAATTACTGACACCAGAGGTGTTGGGGATTACACTGAAGATGACTGAGGTGCAGCAGGGAAATCGTTTTTAATTCTCACTTGCTTTGCTGCCTTAAAGATCCTACAAGATCCTAAAGATCCTGGTTGTGGCTCAGTCATTCAGCAGTGCTGATTCAGTCAGTCAATCTGAGCAGCAGAGCCTGACAGATTTTCTGCCAGAATCCTTTGCAGGATGCACGTAATGAATCTTTTGCTAACTTTAGTGGGCAGTTGCTTTCAGCCAGCTGAAATATTTCCTGTGTAAAGGAAGACAGGCTTTCCACGTGAAAGTCACGATGTGCCAACCCCTGGTGTGGGATATTACTGCCTTAAAAGAACCCCAAAGAATGAATTCAGTCCTGCTAATGATGGTACTTGTTACTAGTACACAAAGAAAGTACGCTGAAAATTTACTTTGATGAATTTTCCTTATTTTTAGAATCAAATCCACTTCTTTCCCCCCTAGAAAATGCTTTTGCTGCTTTGTTTCCAGACACACTTCATCCAGCAGGCAGCCAGTGCAGAATTCCTAGAATGAAGTCCTAGGATACTTTATCCTGAAAAACAGGGAAATGCAGCTTCTTTCACGGACTTTGTTGGACTCCAAGTCCACGTGGTGCTTAAAGAAATGGGAAACGGGAGAAATGTTTTGTTTTGCTCCATTATCCTGGGTGCTTCCCAACATCTTCGGTGTCCAAATGGACCCTGGTACCACCGAGATGGTTTTTGTCCCGTGGGTTTGTGCAGCACAGGAGGATTGGCAGATGAGGAGAGCCGGGGGTTGTGCCAGTGCCCTTTTCCCAGAGCTGGGAAATAAGGACTGAGGAACGTGTGAAACTGGAATACTTGGGATTTTGTCTTGAAGCAGGATCTGGTGTTCCCTGTGCTTCCTGCACCAAACGCCGTGGGAGAAGGGATGGTTTTGATCTGGGTGTGATGTGGGGCTGGCTGGGCTTGCGGGGATGAAAGATGGGTGGCACTCCCAGCTCTGGCTGTGGGAGCACGCGGGGTCTGCTCTCCCAGGGCAGGACAAAGCCAGGGCTTTGCATACAGGAAAAAAGCTGCTCAGGGGGGATTGGGTTTCTCCAAACAAAATATTATCCAAAAACATTCACGGCCTTCAAATGAGCAGCCAAATGCAAATGGTTGCACTTTTTGTTCCATTTATGCTCTCTACCAACCTTAACCATAAAATCCCAGTGTTTCCTCCCAGAAATGTGCACTAGGAAAACAAAAGGCATCTGATTTGTCTGCTAATAAATAATACAGAATTCAGTTTACCTTACAAAAAGACTCTGCTTCTGTGACGAATATTTCTCAGACTGAACGTGGGGCTTGAAATAATTTCCAAATTTTAACTCCATTTGTGTGTCAGGAAAACATTTGCAGTACTTGGTAGAAGCTGTTGCAACTTGAGACAATATTTGTTCTTAAAACCTGTATTTAATAATTGCATGTGCAGTTCAAGGAGAGGAGTAGTTCTCTGAGCAAGAACGTTTCACATTTGGAATATAAGGATAAAAAAGGAAATGTTTAATGCTGTGTGTTTAAATTTTGACTGGGAAGCGACTCTGTTTCAGTCTCTGACGTGGCTTTTTTGGCTTTTATTATATCTACTTTTCTCACAGAGTTCTGAAATGAGTGATTTTTGTGTACGTAGAGAAAGGATTTTATAATCTTCAGGATTTTTCCGTTTTGCCTGAATCTATCAAACATTTGTTCAGATGAAGTGAAAGGGGAGGCAGCTTTGAGTGTCTCTTTCCTGTTGCACAGAGCTTGATCCTTTCTTGAGTTCTGCAGAATTTCCTCCTTTGAGCCAAACTAGGAAACGTTTTAGATACTTTGTGCTCATTCATCTTTGATGTTTGGGATTTGGGACTTCGGTGGTTTATTTTGGACAGAAGCCCAGGTGAAAATGTGCTGGAAAAGGGGTGCACCTGGCAGGGAAGGGTCTGGCAGCCCTTTTCTGGCCTGTACCAACACCTTCTGGCCTGGCCAGTTTTAATCTAAGATATTTCGGGGGTTTCCATCTCATTTCTGCATACTGGGATGTCTGAAGATGCACAAGGGTCACCTCTGGAGAGCACGAGCACTAAATATTTGGAAATTCACTGTTAGTGCCTGCTTAGGGTGGACTTTTTGTCATTTTTTGGGGGTTTTTTTTGTGTTTTAATGACAAACCTGCCCTCTGTGGGACCGAGTTGTTTGAGCTTTGGAGGCATGCACTGAACTTTGGGATTTGCTGTGTCTTTGGTCAAAGGCTTATTCAGAAATAATTCCGAATTCTGAATATTTATTCAGAAACACTGGGAGGTTTGAAGGCTCCATCCCACAGCGCAGCTGCTTTTTCACTCACATTCCTTCGGAGGAACAGAGCACACTTGGGACTGCGCCTTGGAGCTGCTCTGATGGATCATTTCTCTTGGCAATTCAAGGTCCTGGGGGGTTGTTTGGGTTTCAGTGGATTCTTGTGTCAGCCAACAACTGCTTCGATGTTTTCTATTAACATCCCTTTCATTTTGGGAATGTGCTTTGCTTAATTGGATCTTTAAAGCCACGGGAGGATATTTTGACCAAACCTGCTCTTCCTTACACTCGTGTAAAATCAGAATAAAAGCATCCTGCACCCCATGCTGGTAAGGAATTGTTAAAGAGTCCATGATAAATGCTCCATCATATACTTTGCATGCATTTTATTTCTAAAAAATTGTGTTTCAGTGCATTTTGTGGTACACATGGCACAGTTGGAGTTTACCTGAGCCCCTGCTGGGGTGTCAGAGATGTGCTGTAGTTCAGTCCTTACATGCACGTGAAGAACAGAGAGAAACACAAGCCATGAAGTCCTGCAGCAGTGCCAGCTCCTCAGTTGGTTTGTGTTTATAAGCAGATGCTTCTTCTTTAATCTGGGGAGAGATTGGTGCATTATCCACAGAGGGGCTGGTTTACCAAGAGATGCAATCAATTTCTTTCCAAGCACAGACATGTCTGGGCTAATACAATACAGGCACACCAATAACAATGCAGTTTTTGGTGCTTTCTTCTTGTTTTCCAGTTTTTACTGGCTGGAGCTATTTAAAAAAACTAAAAATCCATCTGTACCACTTTACTTTTTCAGAGGAAAAGGTACTGGGGGTCAGGATTACAGATGTTCACGTGCCCAGACCCTGTAGGGATATTAACAAATGAAAAATCTGCAATATTATTTGCCATGGCAGCTACAATGATTGACCTGTTTTTCTTTCAGAGACTTTGTTTATATTAGAAGCTTTATATCTCAAATAAAATTAGTTTTACGTGAACGGGAACTACACTGGTGATGATTTAGTTTAGAAAATAATGTCAACACCCCAAAGGATTTCTGGTCTTTGATTTTTCCAGCGTCCAATGGAAGCCTTGGGTAGGGGCTGGATAATGTCTCGTTCTGACTTCTGTTGCAGCACACAGAGAAGTGTCTTGACAGCTTCCAAACAAATAATATCTTACTGATGTTTCAATATATGAATAACAGCCCAGGCTTTCTAGAGATTATCTTGCTGCAATGCAGTTCTGTAACATGCTGCAGCCAGATGAGTGGAAACCCCTCAGCATTTGGAAGAAGGGGAATATATCCCTTTTCTAAATGTGTGCTGTAGCAGGGATGTGCACTGACGTTGTTTCACTGAGCCACACTTGTGTTCTTTTAATTAAGAGGTGCAGTTAGCAGAGCACATGATACTCCTTCCTCCTCATGCTGTTTCTTTCCTCTTTTCTAATCTCTGCTCTCCAGTGTGGTTTTTCTTCTTCACGGTCCTTGGGAGTCTTGTTTTTTCAAAGGGATCCCCTGCTGACTATTCCGAGGTCTGTTTCAGCAGTTTCTTCAGCTTGATTTAAAAGAAGTTGTTCCCTTTGATTACTGCAATCACTCCACTGCTGTCTGCTGGTGTCTTTGTGGTGGCAGAGATGGGGAAGAGGCCAAAGAGCCGCTTGGTGCTTCTCCATCCATCTGCTGTGGTGATGTCCCATCCAGCTGGGGTGTCCTTGGGATCCCTGGTCTGCCCCCAAGGCTGGGGGCTGTGACCAAGAGTCCTGGCAAGGAGAGACTGGTGGGAGGCCGTTCTGGGCAAACTGGTGCTGGGAGAGCTGGAAAAGGGCCTTGCTGCTAATGTCTCTGGTGGTTCCCAGCAGACACATCCCGTGGCAGGGTCTGGTGTTTTATCAGCCACAGCAAGAAGTGAGAACTCCTCCCGCTGCTCTTCTTCCCGAGGCGGTGGCTGTGGAAACCCCTCAAGCTGTTACCTCCTCCTCGGGGCTGGTTTGATTTCCCCTTTCCTATCAGCTCCCTTTGCCCCACTGCCTGCGTTCGCCTTTTTTCTTGCGTTGCCAGTGAATGGCGCTGATTTATTCTTGTGTCGAGGAAAATTTTGAAAATAGCAACTCCCCTTTTCGTTTAGTATCTGCTGGTTCCTCGATGGCTGCGGTGGCAGAATCTCAGTGCTCAGACTGGGGACATCTGTGTTTGTTCAAGGAACAACAGGGGATGCAGCGGATGGGAAAGAGATGAAGTTTGCTGAGGCACCAGGAACTGGCAGGATAACTTGAAGAAAGTGTTAAATAACAATCGCTGCTCAAGGCCCCAGTCCAGCAGAGCACTTACCCATAGACTGGAACTGTAAACAGTGCAGTTGATTTAAGCGGGCCCAGTTCTGTGTTTAACGTTAGATCCCGCCTGAGTGCCTTCCTGGAGCAGGGCCTAAGTGAGTGAGACTTGGAGTTGTTTCTCATTTACAGGAGTGAGACTTGAAAGTAAAGCCTGACTGGTGCTTAGTGGTGTCCTGGGGCATCCAAGAGCTCACAGAGGCTTTTTAGGGCTCTCCCCCTGCTGCTGCTGCTTTTCCTGCCACTTGCAAATGTGCTGCTTTTTCCTCGCTTGTTTTCCTGCTCCCAAGTCCAGTGACTTCTGCTAAATGGGAATCTGAAAGATGCAAATCATTCATTGCATTCCGGGGGAGTGGAGTCACTGGTCACGTTTTTCAAGGGCCTCAACCCAGTTTGGGTGGTGGAAGAGGAGGGAAGGAGCAATAAAAGCAGTGATGTGGAGGTGGCTTTCTACTTTACTGGCATTAAACACATGCACAGTTCTCAGTTTTATGGAACTGCACGTAAAACTTGAGGTGAGGCTTGAAAACACAAATGCAGATAATATCTTTTGGTGAATCTTCAGTCCACTTTAGAAGAGTTTCTGAAGGAAACGGGATTTTTTCAAGCAATTCTTTCCATATGACTTTGATTAGTGAGAGGAACTCGCTTAGTGGGTTGATCCCACAAACTCTTCTCTTTTGCAAGTTCTCTTTTCTCCAGAGGGCTGAGTGCTGGCTCCAGGGAAATCTGCCCTGCAGGGAATGACTCTGCTGCAGGTTTGCCACGGACTCGCAACAATCCAACTGAAGCTGGATAATAATGTTTACCCACCTGTGTAATACAAGTTCAGATCCTTGAATGAAAGGCCCTACTGTGCAAAAATACAAGGTAGCACTCTTGGGGGGAGGGGGGCATTCTGTACCTGCAACTTTAGACTGTTTGCAGTGAATATAGGGAAGGTTTCATTAATGAGTAGGTGAGGTGTAGCTGGTTTGCACCCGTGCAGGGTGCAAAGAAATAATATTAAAGAACAACGCTACAGTTGTCACTATCTTAGTATTGGCAGAAATGTTAAGGACAGTTTTCTAATTCCTTAAGTGTGGAAATTCTGCTGCTGCTGTTCCTGCTGAATATTCCTGTTCTTGAACATTTTTATTGAGTATTCTGCCTACCTCTTCAACTCCTGGATTGTGTGCCTGTGTCATTCCTGACTCCAAATAGCAACAGCAGGGAGGTGAAGGGGAGGTGGCAGAGGAAAAACACTGCAGTAGTTGGGTGGTGAAGAAAAATGAAGATTAAAGCCAAATTTGCTGATCAGTAATACTTCCAGCATATAATATTTATTGTGTGTTGTACCTGTGGGGCCTGGACAAGGTTTATGGCACTGTCCAGGCTGTACAAACTCCTGGGGAAGAACAGGCTCCTTTCTCTGGAACTTCCCCAGGGCAGGTCTCTGTGGTGGTGATGGCAGTGGTGAAACTCCAGTGACTAAAACAGGGACAGGAGTTGGCCTCTCCCTTCAAGATATATTCAAGGAAGATGGAGAGGAACTTTGTACAAGGACATTTANTGATGAAGTGCATGAGGAGGAGGGGTAGCCTGGAGCAGAGATATGACCAAAAGTCACAAAACAGGTTAAAAATAAAGCCCAGGCTCTCCTAAGCCTGCAGCAGCACTTTATAAACTGCCCAAAACACTTCTTGAGAAGTACATGAAATAATATAGAAAATTATGAAATAAGCAGGACCTCTGTTAATTTTCAGCCACGGGGGATGTGTGTGCAGCACTCACTAAAGTCCCCTCAAATTGTTCCTACAGAAGCCTCAGGGCAGGAAATACACCTGACAAAGCTCTAATTTGGAGACCT
The DNA here is from genome assembly GCA_013397175.1 of Platysteira castanea. Classification (NCBI taxonomy): domain Eukaryota; kingdom Metazoa; phylum Chordata; class Aves; order Passeriformes; genus Platysteira; species Platysteira castanea. The sequence continues at coordinate 459,180 of VYXC01004851.1, forward strand.
GTGTAAAACACCTTTCCATAAGGCTTTGTTTCATATTCGCTTGGCTGAATCTTCTGACAAATTTTCCTCGAGCTTTACGTGCACAAACTGTATCGTTGTTTTGGAAAATGCAAGCCTGACCACTGTAAATGGGTTTATATTTCCAACAGGGCAGTTATTTAATTTCCTGTTGGAAGTCTGCAAATGTTGGCACTGTTCACTCTCTGGCAGGGAGCCAGAGGAGAGCACGGTATCATTAACAGGCTACAGCCCAGTGGAGATTTCTTCTGGTTTCATCCAAACTTTTATAACTGGCCTATAACAAAATATAATTTTTGATGGAACTTCCTAAAGGCAGGCAGGGAGATCAGGGAAAAGGGGGTGTCAGGGTGGGATGAGAAAAAGCTTTTGTCCTTCCTTACCTACTCTTGGGCTGGACTAATCCTCGTTTTGCTGCAGATTTAATCTTGCTGTCTAGTTTTCACTAATGCACCTCAAAATGAAGGCTGAGGTCTGATCCTGGAATTGGCTACAAACACATTCCCTGTGCAGTTATCTTCCTTGGCATCCGTGGGCACAATCCCTGCGGAAGGATGGGTGCCAAGGGTTGGGTTCTGAAACTCCTAAAGTCACCCAGGTGCATTCCCAAAGGATTCCTCAGCATCCAGAGGCCTGAGCTGTCTGGAAAACGCCATTTTTAGAGACACTAATTTGGAAAGCAAAGCCTTGTAAACAAAAGAGGTATTTTTGTTCCGAGTTTGTTTTAAATACCCTGACTTAAGTCAGCAGAAATGAATCAGACTGGTTTGCTGTGAAGACACATCATTTATTTTGGGTGCCTGGCACGGGCTCTCTGTACTTGATGATGCTTCAGGCGAGGCCCTTTCCCCATGTGGATCTTCTGGTGCCCCATTTCTGCTTCCCAGCTTTGCTCCTGGAATTCTCCATTGCAGTGCGGTTTGCAGCGGGGACAAGCTCTTAAATCTCCAGCTTGAATCAAGGGGAGCCAACTCCATGTTCTTCTGCGAGTTTTTCACTTTGAAAGGAGCTATTTGTGGAAAACAAATGGTCAAATGATGTGGGAGGCTCTCCATCACTTGGGAGCCCTTAAATCAGGGCTGACTTGGGGAACAATGTGCTCACAGCCGCAGTGGGATGTGTGCAAGAACCACTGGATATAGGGAATTGTGGCATGTGTCGTGCAGGGGATCAGATTTAGGATTATTGTGGTCTCTCCTAAATCTCCCATAAAGCAGTACTTGAGTGTAATCTGTTTGGATTTCCCCCGCGCTGGGCTGGAGCAGCTGGTTTTTCTCAGGGATCCAGGGATGGAAGAGGAGCTGCTCGTGGAGAAACGTGCACAATTTCTATATTAGAGTTAATATTTGCACTCACTTTGCCCGGCTTAAGGGGAGCTGGAGTAGGAAAAGCTGGATGATGGAAAGCAGAAGAAGGATAAAAAGCAGGTTTTGACCACCCGTCATCCTTTCGTGTTGTTTCTTGAATGATATTTTTGGGGCTGGTTGTATGTAGCTTAGGCCATTGATATGTGTTGAATCAGAATGGGAAATACCCAAATAAATTTTCTGTGTCAGAATATTAGGTTGGTTTTTACCCTAAGTCCTGAGAAATACGCAGTGCAGCTAAAGGAAAAGGCACATAAACCCAAAGCATATAAAACATGTAAAAAATGATGTGCCTGGACTGATGCACTGCAAAGACGTACTTTCATATTTTTCTGAGAACTTATTTAATAAGATCTGTAGGTTTTCTTTTCTTTTTATTCATTTTTTTAACAGATGAATGCACTTATCTGTATTTACATCATCTCCAGGCAACCCAGAGCGTGTTCTTTCCATATGCTCGTGGAGCTTACAGCAGTAATAAGTGTAGAGGGACAGGAGACCCTCTGGTCCTTTACAGTTTCTTCTGGGTGTTAAATTTCATGCAGAAAATATGGTTCTTATTGCAGCTTGGCAGGCATCAGAAGAAAGCAAATCTTCTCAGTGTTCCATCGAAAAGAAATACTGTGCACTCCATTTTTATTTCTCTGCTGATAGTATCCAGAAGTTAGCAATTTTTTTTAACAGTAGTTTTGATCAAGGAAGCTCGGAACAGTTTACAAACAATTTTTTCATTTTTCACTGTGGCTTGCTGTGGGTTATGTATTTATTCCTTTTAGATACACGTGCAGGTTAAACAGCTTGAGATCCCAGAAGAGAACCCAGAGCAGGTCTGGGAATAAAAGCTGGGGATGCCTCTTCTACCAAAATTTTGCGATCAAAGCATTTTTATTTCTTTCTTTATTTTAAAGTCGTGTGGGACCTACCTGTGTGTGTCATACACAATCATCTCATATACATTAATCCTTGTTCCTGAGCCCAAACTTCTCCACCACTGCCTCCTACCCATGCCCTTCCCAATCCTGCAGAAGCCTCCTGCCATTCCCAGCTGCCCAGGTTGGTGCATTCGGGGAGGGGAGTGGGATGCTGACAGAAAGAAATCATTATCAGTTTGGTTTTGGAGCTGGTAATTATTTCAAGACTTGTCACCTTCATGAAATAAATGCATTTTGTGAAATGCATTTCTTGAAATTGCCCAATGTGGGGTTGAAATGCTCTTTTCTCAGTTATAAAATAACAGAGTGCTCATAAATTTGCTGTTGTGACTTTGGGAAATATTTTAATGAACAATTTAGAATGATGGAGTTCAAAATCCTTAGGAAATAGGGATGATATAAAAATACTGTGATTTGTTAGACTAAAGTTCCTAAGTCAGATCTTATGGCAAGCAAATCTGAGATGACAAAGTATTTAAGGGAATCTATAGTTACTTATGGAGAACATTATTATGCTTTTGATTTGAGAATGCTGGGTGTGAATAAACGAGAGAGAGAGGCCCTGGATAGGAGAGGGAGGTATTTTAAATCTGTGAATGAAACTGCCAGAGATCAGTACAAATGTTTAGGGTAAACACAGCAACAAAGTCCGAAAAGCTGAGGCACAGAACGGGATTGAAGCTCCAAGTGATAATGAGGGGAGCAGCAAAAGAGAAAGCCAGGAGAAAATGCTGACTTGTGAGTCAGTGCACAGGAGATGTTCTGGAGAGTGAAACCAAAGGCTGAAATCCTTAATGCTCTTTTTTCTCACTGCTCTTGACCCTGCCCTGAAAACCCAGCAGACACCAGGAATGCAAAGACATCAGCACTGCAATCTCAGTCTAGAATGAGAAAAAACACATAGGGAACACTTGGATAAACTGGATGGTTTAGGATTTCTCCTGTCAGTTCTTCAACCTCTGAGGAAGTTGCTCAGCCCAGGTCAGTCTGAGGAGTGAGAGACCCTGTGTGCTGATGGGGGGAAGCCTAAAAAATTGGGAAGGGAGCAAAAAATGAGTGCAAGGATTTCAACATCAATCTGCTTAACAACAGATAAAGCATTTGCAAGCAGCTGGGAGATAGCAAAGAGATAAACAGCAGGCTAAAATGGTTTTGTCAGGGCCAAATCCTGTCACACCAACCTGCTTTCCCCCCAGAGCAGCTTATCAAGCCCCGTGGGGGACACGGTGACGTGTCTGGAGTTGGTGTCAACTTGTGATGGCAGGGACAGACACGGGGGCTGAGTGAAGCTCTTTGTAAAGGCAGCACTGGAGTCATTTCCCTGCAGGGAAAACAGAGAACCCTCCAAACTGCTGGAAAGCCTGGGGCCTGGTGGTTTGGTTCTTCTGGGAGCAAACTGGGAATGGGAGCAGGAGGACACTGGGTGGGAGGCAAGTTTCAAAATGATCCTGCTAAACTGGAGAGATATGACAAGATGGAATAAGTGCAGTGTATTAAAGTCCTGAAGGAGAAGTCACCTGTGTAAATGCCCGAGCAGGGGCTGGCTGGGTTGCAGCTCCTTGGAAAGGATTTGGGAGTTGTTGTGGAAGGGGAAGGGAGCCGAGCCAGCAGAGCTGCAGTGCGAGGGGAAGGCAAACGTTGTGTTTGGCCAGGCAGGCAGCAGCACAACCAGCGGGGCACAATCATACTCTGTCCCTCTGCTCAGCACGGGACAGACCTCAGCAGCAGGAAAACTGGCTTTGGGAAGTGGATCTAGGCAAGGCACGGAGCAGCTGGAGAATGTCCAGGGAGAACTGCAAGAATCATAGAAAGAAGAGAACCTCCCTGGGTAGGGTGGATGAGCTGTGGTTGCATCACCAAAAAGGAGGAAAAAGGAATAAAAAGGGTATTTTGTGAGTTGTTCCTGTATCAGCCGTTACAGGGAGGAAGAGAGCAGCTTATTCCCAGTGGCAGTGATTGCTAAGACAAAAGATATTTAAAGCAGAATAAGCTTAATTTAGATATGAGAGAGAAAACTTGTCGGGGTGAGGGGAGTAAAGCCCTTCACAGTCTGAGGAGGCTGTGAGGGCTGTGATTTAACAAGAAATTAGGTTTACATCTGTTGGGACACAGTTTGGGAAGGGCATGGCAAGAGCATTCTGCCCCATCTCTTTTACCCTGGGTATCTTGGTGGCTCTAAAGGGAACCTAGAGAAACTACAGCTTCCATTATTCCTTGTGAGTATTGCCCTCACTTGTTTATTCAGACCTTTACAAATATATTTGTTAATTAAAGCAATAATAGTGCCACACCTAAATTGTTCCTCCTGTAAGCCCCGATGGAGTATAAAATGCTTTTTGATACAAACACTCACAGACAACAAACATGATTCAGACCTAAACTGTACTACGTGATCCTGAAATAATCATCTCTCCTTGTTCCTGGGAATTCCCACAAAAAGGTGTTTCTGCAGTGCACATCCCTGGTGCTGTGGGTGGTATTCACTCACCTGTGATGTTTCTCTCCAAGCCTATTTGTTTTTGCTCCTAGCAAAGTACATTTCTAGTTCTGTCCAAGGAGATGACAAATATATCTAGTTTATTAATCACACGAGTCACTCGAGAACAGCAGAACATCAAACATTCTGCAAGGACTGAGTCTGTCAGAACCTCTCTAATGTTTTTGCTGTATCTGTGTAACAGTCTTTGATTCACTCCTGCCTTCCCAAGCAGTTCAAGTCTGCCAAGAAGCCTCATCACTCGACACCAGCCCACAAAACCGAACACACTTGGGTTCACTGTCGTTTTCAGTTAATGCATCAGTGATGAGTCCAGTCCAAGGGCAGAAAAAAATCTGTTTTCCAGGGTTGTGTGAGCCATTAAGAGGGGTAGCTCTGCTGGGACTAGTTTACATATAAGTTAAATACCAGATAGGAGGCGTTGTCTGTACTGAAAAATAAGTAGTCTGTTGTTCTACAGAAAACAGAGGCCTGTTTCTCTCTGGACATGTGTCTAACTCACAATTCAGGCCCCAAAGGATGTGTCTGCTGAAAAGAGAAGGCAGAGATTGCCAAGAAAAAAAGGCATGCCCTGCTCAAATAATGAGTATTGCTTTCCCCTTTCTCCTTCCTCCTTCCCCCCCAAATACATGTAGACACATACTGCCCACCCCTTTTCTAATACTCAATTTTTTATTCAAATGGGCTGACCTGTAATCTCAGGAGCCCGAGGCTGTGTTTAGCTTTTCTTCCTTCCATTGCAAACCCCAGCAGGTTTGGTTTTTTTTTTTTGCCCCAGTAATCTCCATCTGACATCGCCCTGGTTATGAAGTCTGCTGCTGTTCTGGAAAGATCAAACTCAGCCTTTTAATATTTATTAATCAGACTTTAGGTAAGGAGGTTTGTGTCCTGTCTAATGGTGTCTGTCAGTTGTGCCAGAATCCTGCTGTTTTCCAGGATGCAGAATGCCTGAATTTTATGAATTGTGGAATCCTCGTAATGCTGCTCCAGGGGACTTGGGATCACCTATTCCAACTTCTGCCTTGGAATCCAACCTCTGCCTGTTTTCCCTTCTGTATGGTTCTGTCACAAAGGAAGGAAAAGGGATTTGGGCAATAATAAATAGATACTTGTTCATATAAACATCCCCCAAACCTGATTTCTGCTGTTTGGCTGACAGGAACATGAAAATGAAGGGCCAAAGGAGCAGCAAGGTCAGGGGCAGTCACTGCCCTGCCCTGGGAGCACACCTAGAATATCCTATACAGCTGGGGAAGGGTAATGCTGCAAAAATTTTCAACAAATTGGGCTGAAACCTTGCAGGAAAAAGTTCCAAATCGATCCTGTGTTTTTATTTTGGGAAAATGAAGGCCCGTTGCAGTGAAGAGGATGATGTTTTGTGCACATCTTTGTGCTACCAGCAGGGACAGGGGTGTTATTTAGAGGAAGGGACGACTGGAAATGGGAGGGAGCCAACGCAGACAAGGAAACCTCAGCTAAATTCCAGAGTTTCCTGCGAGTAAAATCTCTGCGAGCGAATAATCGTGCAAGGGAGGTTATTGAGGCTACAGTGCTGGAGGTGTTTAAATTGGACAGGGCAGAACTAGGAGGGGATTATATTCCTGGCAGCAAGTCCTGCTTGGCACCGGGATGGATGCACAGGTTGGTCCAGCCCTTGGGAAGTCAATGGGAGGCTTTGAGCTCTCCCTGGATCAGCCCTTTGCTGGCTGGAGGTGTCTCTCCTGTTTCTGGGATCTCTGTCAGATTTAAATGTTGGTGCAGATTTCCAGGTTTCCTCAGCTGGAGGGGGGGATGAGCGATAGGACCAAATTTGCTGTTGCTGTATAATGATCTGAGTCTGCTGCCTTAGTGTTTTTTAATATCTGGATAATAGACATTCCTCTTTTGAGGTGGGAATGTGTCTTTTTTCCCTCCTGGATTTTCATAAACATCTTCTTAACCTGCATCTATTTCAGCAATACGGAAATGATGAGATTTTTCTGGGGTTTTTTGTTTCTCTGCTTACTGCAAAGTCCCTGTAACGAGAGCCTTGGTGGTCTGGAAAGAACCCCAAATATAGATTGGGTCGATAATGTGTAATGTAAATAAAATTAGTAGCATGTGCTTGCCTGTTTGTTTGTTTGTTTTACTAAGGGGAAAAGGTCTGCAGCAACATAATGCACACCAAACCCAGGGCACGGGGAGGAACCGTGGGGCATCCTTAGCTTTGTTACCTCAGATTGTGTAACTGCTCTTAGGCTTCACATTCCAGAGCAATAGAGAGCTGTATTTTTAGTCTCCCAGATTTAAATAACTCAGTGTGATCCCCTGATATTGCTCAGTCTCTGTGGGAAAGAGCTGTGGCCTAGCGTGTTTTTCCTCCCTCATTTCCCTGCCATCTGTAGTTAATAGAATAAGAGCTGGTGGGATGCCTGTGCCTGGATGCAGCCACCACACTGGAGGGAAGTTTCAGGCCCTTTGGCTTTTCCAGTGCCCATATCTCACAAAATCAGTTGCTTAAACAATGGAGCAAGTTCCTCATGGATCCATGAATTCCTCCTGCTGGCACATGGCAGCCGCCTGCCACTTGGCTTCTTGGCATAAAAATCTGTCCTTAGGTAGTTAAAGCTTTCCTCTTAACAACCAGCTTTTGTTGGAGCTTATAGAACTTTCTGGTATTACAGCCCTCTTGTATTTTTTTTTCATTAAGAAAAAATTACTTAAATCTATAAAACCATACTTGTGTTCCTAGAATTGTTTGGGAAAATAGCAACTGATTTTTTTTTTTTTTTGGTTTCTTTGTCATCCTCTGAGCTTTGGCACTGTTGACACTTTCCTGCTTTTTTCTGTGGTAAGTGGGAAGACACTTTTGGCCCTTTCACAGCACGGGGCAGCTGCACAGAAAGGGAGACAGCCTGGACCCTTCTTCTTTCTGCCTTGCCCAAAATCCACAGGGCACATTTGTGGCCGCCCTTTTGGATCCTCTCCTGAACATGAATTCTTTCCCACAGCCAGTTAAGCATTTCTAAATGTGGGGTTTTTTCCATTAGAAAGACACATTTGGATAGTAAATGTGCTTGGAGTGTCGTGTTCACTGAGGATAAAGGAGAAAGGGTTTTAGCTGGGCACGGCAGACTCATTTCAAATTTTCCTGAGGTTCTGTGTGTGCATCCCCTTGGCTGGCACTGGGGAAGCCATAAGCTCTGCATCTCTGAGCACTGGGAATATTGTGATTTTCCTCAAATGAGCCAAGTGAGGGGTTGCTCAGAGTTTCAGCCCAGGAAGGAGGTGTTGATCAGGGGCAGGTCTCTCTCTGTGCAGGGATTTGATTGCTGACACCACAAGGAGGGATGAAAATGGTTAAACATCCCTCCATTTCATTAAATATTGCTGCTAAACTGAACTTGAAAGCACTGTGGACTGATTTTTGGCTAAAACCCCATTTCCCCCCTATTTTCTGGCCCTCACATTTCTTATCACTGTAAAACCTGATGATCCTTGATGCAATTTTCCTCATTCTGTTCTTCCTTAGGCAGGCAAAAAGTGTTATTCCCATGGCACAGCTGGGATACCCAGGCAGGTGAGATAACTTTGTGTGGGCTGACACGTGGTAACCCAGCAGTGAGCAGAGGTTTGCCAGCCTGTGGAGTGAGGGATGCAGGGGAGGAGGATGAAGGAATGGTAAAACTTCCCCCTCCTGCTCTCCCCTTACTCCAAACTCTGCAAGGCACAAGAAGCTCATCCCCACGCCTTCAAACTCTTGTTAGGAAATCCTCATCCACGTGTTTAGTTGACAAATGGTTTGGGTTTACTTTTTATTGCCTTTTTTTTTTTTCCTTAATAAATCTGATTTTAGTTGGAAACCTTGAATTTACAGCGACATATTTTTTTCAGTGCTTTTAGCAGATACCTGCTCTGATATTGTTGTTTAAGTGCCCCGTATGTGATTCAGCTTTTAACTCTGCCATGGCAAAAAATGTTGAGTTATGTTAGACCTGAGTTGCTGTTAATAAAATAATTTTCCCTGGGTGTGCTTGAAGCAGTTTTTTCATGTATTTGGGGTTAAGCATCCCTGTTTTGAACACTTTGTGTTTCACAATGTTCTGCAATGAATTTTTCCAGGAAGTTTTCAGCTGCTCCCACTGTGCCAGCACAGGGTGGAAATCCAGCTTGTGTTTCTCTGACACAGCTTTGTCCCTGGAACTGCACGTGCTGATAATGGTCAGATTTCAGGGCCTGAGAAGCTGCAGATTAGCCCAGATTTTAGAATACTTGGCCTGTCTGTATTCCAGAGTTTGGAATTCAGTTTTGGAAGGCTGCATTGCTTGCTGGCAGTGCTGCTCGGGGACTTTCTGAGCAGCATGAGCAGGGTTAATCCCGAGCCCGCTGGAAGAGTCTCCAGGCTGGTGCTGGGGGAATTGACCTGCCCTGGGTGGAACAGCAGGGAATTAATAGAAGTTTTCTGCTCTATTCAGAGCAGGGTAGTGAAGCAGCTGAACTTCCCACCAAACTCTGTTTTCTATTGTACTTTTGATGCCAGATTTCTGTAGCGCTCGGCTCCAAAAGACAAATATCCTTCCAATTCTGACTATACTGCATTTAGGCTTAAAAAATTAAAATAATCTGTAACAATACCGGTTTTATTTAAACAAGGCTGAGGGAAAGGAGCTTTGCTGCTTGCAACTAAGAACATTCAACGTGTTTCAGAAGACAGTGTGTAAATAAATAGGGCACACTTACACTTGTGTGCTGAGATAATGCTGCTGAGTTAATCTTATCTCGAGTTTTCTCTAGAAGGGGAGCATCCAAGTTTTGATTGGGGTGAATGTGATTTTTATCTCTCTTTAAAGCATCTCTGGTATCGTGGTGCTCTGTGCAAACAGCAAAGGCAGAGGACCTGATTTCTGCTGTCAGCTTCTTGCTGCTGCTGTTCACTTAAGTATTTTACGTGAACCTCCCAATAAAAGACAAAACATTTGACTTTCATATAAATGAAGACCCAGGCTCATTTTCCTTTGTGGTGTTTCCCCTATTTTTTTTTCTCAGTAAACTCTTCGCTTTGGAACACTTTTTTTTTTAAACAGAAGTCCCCAAAGAAATCTGCTGTGAATTTGATATACACGTAGAGATGAGGATGAATTGTCTGAATATTGGTAATACGCTTGCATAACTTTATAAATTTGCAAGAATTTTGCCCGTCTGTGCCTGGATAGGGAGCAGCGTGTGGAGCATGGAGGCTCGGGAGCAGGACAAGGAGACAGCCACTGCAAAAACCTGGATTGCATCTGGATCTGGGAGTAACTCTTGACCCAGCCCAGACAAGTGATTGACACAATGAACGGGGGGATCCGAGCTCAAATACTTGGCAGAAACAAAACTGCCTTGTCCTGACTTTCTGTGATCCCTCAGTTGGAGTCTTTTGGAAAACCATAAGGATGGAGACCCTGTGTTGAAAGACTGTCTGGTAAGATATTGTTGAAAAGAGGCAGGGGGAAAAGAGTTGCAGGAGAATTTAGAGCCCTGTTGATCTACTCACCCCATTGAAAACAGCAGCTGAAGCAGAAAGTCCCCAAAGGGTTAAGTGGAGGCAGGTGTTCAGAGGACACAAATATCCCATTTCTGCTGGGGATGGAGAGAGCAATGACTCTGTGCACCTCTTTATACCTAAATACTTTCTAAGGGCTGATTAGGTTTCCCTATTACCTGTTGTAAATATTCTCATTTAAAAAGGGAAAAAAAAAAAGAAAGAAAAGAAAAAGCTTTCTTCTGAGAGCTGAGTGCTCACTGATTACACGGTGGGGGATCTTGTTTTTAGTGGAAGGAGAAGTTAATTTGTTGGATAGCAGTGACCTTACACCCAGGACAAGGCTGTGTCCCTTCCTCGTGAGACTATCAGAACACTGATTTGTGGTGTGTTTGAACACACTTCGACAGGAGGGCTTATTTTAGGCTACAGAAAGTTTATCTTGAAGTGAGCATGATAAAAGAATATCCTTTTTTCCCCCTTCCCCTTTAGACAAGCTCTGAGTCCTGAGCTTTTCTCCTGGAACAACCTGCAGGATCTGTGCTACCTCATCCATCTGGGCTAAATTCACCCTTTCTGGCTTTATTTTACATCCAGCCTGGTTTTCTTTGTCTCCTTGTTCTCCTGCCTCTCTTCCAGGCATGGAAAACTGAAGGAGCTGAATTCAGGCTTCTCACTTGTCCTCCTTTGCCCACGTGTGTCTGAATTTCACGACAAGTTTGCCACATGGCGTGTGTGGAAATCTTGGTGAGGTTAATGGGACGTCAGGAGGAATATTAAAAATCCTGATTTATATTGGGACATCTGGCAAATCTTATTTCCAAAGTCTCTTTTGGTCTCTAGGTGAATCCTGAAAAGGCTTAAAACTTCCTAGGATCTGCTCTGTTCCCCTGCTCACAGCAGGTATTTGGTGCTGTGTACCTGGGTTTTGTTTGGACTTTATCTGGCATGAAACATTATTTCTATTGTTTTCCTCTCCAGCATTTTTAGGGCTGGTTGCATTTAGCTTTCCTTTCTTACAGCAGGCCTGGTAAAAAGAAATAGAACATTTTAAAACTTAAAAAAGAAAAGAAAGAAAGAAATGGGGGAAGGACTGACTCGGGTTTTTTTACTCTTTTTTGTGTAATTTCTATAAATTTGAAATATTACTGCACGTGTTAACATGAAGGAAAGATCCCAGGAATTTTTCATTTACCAGAATGAATTTGAATTTATCAAAAGCTCCTGACATCTCGAGGCAAGCACGATGCCTCCTTTGTGTTTCAGCCTCCTGCTGGCTCCCGGCCACGGGGCTGTGAGGGATCATTTTCACCCGAGGCCTCTTGTACTTGGAGGAAATCAATCTCGTGTGATACAGAATTTCTGAGTGTCGGAGCCTTGTCCATCCTCAAAACTTCAAACTCATTCCCTTCCTTTCAGGGCCTTGCCTTGGAGGCAAAAGCTGAGCTCTCCTCTCATCCAAGAAAAATGAACAAGCCTTGTAAAGATGCTTTCTCCTCTCCCTGGCTGTCTATTGAGCTGGAAGATGCTGACTTCTCCCTGGAGCAGGGAAGATGTGGGTGGCCCTGGGCAGAGATGAGGCTGGGGAACAATGGGACCATTGTTGGGGCTGCTCCGGGAGGGAGCCGAGTGTGGCTTTAACGTGGTGGTTCTGCTGCTGGTGGGCTTTTTGTCTTGTAATTAGAACAGTTGGAGCTGCAGCTTTGCCCCTGGCTGCTGCTCATCTGCGATGGCCATGGGATGGTGTTTAGGTCACTCTCCCTTCACGTGCCAGGGGAGGGATGGGGACGAGCGAATTGCAGGAGCAGCAAACGCGTTTTCCAGGGAATGGAGTGGAGGTGGCAGCTTTTGAATGCTCTCTGGGTTATGATTGAAAAGGAGCAAAAACTACAAAAATCAGCCTCCTCGAGTCTCACACTGTGTGACTGACCACTCACTGCAGTGGTGTCCCAGTAACCATGTCACCCATTCCCCTCAGGGACTGCAGCACACATTCCCTGCAAAGTGGCCTTTGCAGCCTGGATTGGCTCAGGCCTCTGTTGTACTCCCTTCTCTCCTTTTTTTTAATTATAAAGTGTTTAATTTGGGAAATGATTTAATGCAGCCTTGTGATTTCTAGTTGTGATTCCTCGGTGCTGTTATTTGTTGTGTTCTCTGCTCAGGGGATGGATGGGCTCAGAGTGGGATTTTTGGGGTGTCCAGTGCTGGGGCAGGAGTTGGTCTCTGATTCTGATGGGTCCCTTCCAACTCAGTGATACCTGTGATAAGACACCTCACTGAAGGCCTCCATGGTGGAAGCTTTTGGGGTTTTGTGACAAAATCTGCAGTTTGTTCTATTTCCCCACAGCTGCTTTTTGTAAAAACTGCGATTCCTTCAAGTTGGTATTCAAATGAGCAAATAAGAACCTGTTTTCTTTTTGCTGGCTTACATGGCGTTTTACCTTTTAAATCTGTTTGAAACGTGTGGAATCTGGACTGGTATCCACACACTGCTCAGCTGTAAATCCATGAGAGGGGAGATGTGGGTGCCACTGAATGCACACAGTATCCAGGTACCCAGCAGCTCTGAGATTTCACACTTCCTCTCCCAAGTTCTGCTGGATGAATTGCTCAGTGCTGGATTTTTGGGGTGTTGGGGTGAACTGCTTTTAGATTAAATTATATATTTTTCAATAATTGCAATTTGATCAGGAAAAACATACACATAATTTGATTCAGGTAGGTAACAAACAGGTGAGGATTCTTTTCCCTGTGTTTGTCCTGCTCATTTTTTGTTGGATCTGCTATTGGAGACCATATCTGTGGGATAATTGTGGCTTTTCTCTGCTTGGAGTGGGAAATCACTGGGCTGCAGACTCATTTCTCTGCCTGGTCACTGAAGTGATCCTGGGAATTGTGCAGCAGAATTTGTGTCACAGCATCTGCCCACCTTTTCCTTTGCCAGAGGAAAACAGCTTTTCCTCTGCTGTCCTTTTTTTCCAGAAGAAAGCAATGGATATTCTTGATAACCCAGCAGGAACATGAACATCAGCACTGATTGATTTTTGGGCTTTTTTTGGGGTTCTTTTTCTGTGCTTGTGTCAGGGAAGTTGGGCAAAATATCATGGCCCTGGGATCTGTTCTTTTCTCTGCCACTGCCTGGCTGCAGTGCCGGTGTCAGAGCAATAAATCCAAGGGCTTGCCTGGCGAGACTGCAGTTTCTTTAAAGCTTGCTGCAAACAGAAATTGAAGCCAAATGACCTCGGAATGGTGGCTGAGCCTCGGCCTCTTCTCTCCGCAGCAGAAGCTGAGCAAGGACTTGGCCAAACAACAAAATCTGGGCAACAAAAGAAATGACTGTGAGCAGCAGCTCCAGCAGCTGGAGGCTCCTGGCTGCAGAGGCAGTGCCCAGCCTGCAGGCTCAGGGCACAATTTCCCAACAAGCCCAGTTTTAGCACGTTCAGTGTCAGGCATAGATCATCATTAGTCTCACTCCAGCAGCCTGTGGATTTGCCTTCCCTTTATTTGCTGCCTGAAAGCTGCGAGCGGCTCCAGTAATTGCTGCGAATAAATCTGATTTCATCCGAGCCAGTGCCCGGGTCAAAGCCCTGTTTGTGCTGCTCTGCCCAAACTTTAAGGCTTTAAGGCTTGCAGGGAGCCAGGAGGAGCTGTGGGCACTGGGATGAGGCACATTCCAAGCATTATTTCCCAGTGATAAGATCTGTGAAGCTACCGGGACAGTCGTGGTTTGTTACTTGGTTCATAACTTGGGTTCATAACTTGATTCGTTCCCCAGGAGCTCGCTGAGCTGATCTGTTCTGTCAGGAGCACAGAAAGAACTCATAAGCACATGGAATTCGAATGGTTTTCCATAAAAATCAAGCCATGAGCCTCTTCAGGGATTCTGCCAGTACTTTTTCCAAAGTATTGAACTGGGAAGATTTCCAGGGGATAGAAATGCTCTGTTTCTAAGGGATAGAAATGCTGCAGTTCCCTGCATGTCTGTATGAAGATGTAGATAAATGATATGAAATTAAAGGATATTAAATGTCACGCACTGTGACTTTTGCTGATGTTTTGTCAATGGGAAAAAATAATTAAGAGTTTTTAAAGGCAGTATTTTAAAATGGTGTTTCCAGTGAAAGGAATGACATAGTTTTGAACCTTTTACCCTACTATTGCTACAAATAGCACTGAAGTTGGTAGTAGGGTTACTACCTGTGCTTTTCCTAGTTTTTTCCAATTAAAAAATAGTAATAAGAATGATGAAATCCACAGAATGCCTTGGATATTCCTCTCTTTCTTAGCATAAAACAATTTGATGCTTTCAGATAGAGCATTTTCCTTACATCATTCAAATTGAGTTTTCAATGTGTAACGATGTGATTTTGTTCTATCAATTTGTTGTTCCGGATGCTTGTAATTAATAATTAACCATTACCTGTGGTTCGCTTGGAGGCTGTTTGTGTCAATAAGCATAACCAAATCCAGAGCTGATATTAATTACAGATAAGGCCTGTGTAACACCCTCAGCTTTGTGTGAGCCAGCAGACACAAAATCTGAATTTGTAAAGTTCATTTTCCTCACTCAGAGATTGTTTCTTTTAATTTACAGAGAAAGGAAGATGGCTAAAGTCAGTGAATGCCCAACTTTTATGTCCAGGTTGAGTGACTTGCTGTGGATATTTTAAAGGGAATGTTCACTATTGAGGGGATTTTTATACCAGGAAAGTACCTCTATTAGAAAATAAGATATTATGGGAAGGAATGCTACTGGATTTTTTGTATGATTTGCACAGTGGTGCAGAAATCATTGTTCAGGTTTCTTTTGAGGTCAGACAGCGGCAAGATCTTATTACTGATGGCAAAGAAGTATTTTCCTAAAAATAAAGATAAACTAGATGAATTCCTGCTTTTCTGTTCCCTTTTAAAAGAGCACCGCAATGGAAATGCCAAGGTCACGGTTTCCATTAATGTAATTTAGAGGTGTAGAGAGGATAAACTCAAATGTTGTGTTACTTGTGTGCTTGTCTTTGCCATGCAGGAGACATTTCAGCTCAGCTGGAGGTGTCTGTCTAGAAATTTCTTTTTCCTTCTCTCTGATGTCCTGAAATAGTGATGATGTTCATTGTCTTGCACTGGGTGATCACTTCCTGCCCTGATCCTGCTTTCAGAGCCAGGAATCTTACAGTCATCAACTTGGCTGATTCCTTTAAGCTACAGGAGAGAAAAATTTGGAGGTGGTGGAGGATTTTTAAAAAATATTTCTGTTTTTTTGTTGTTGGGATTTTTTTTTGTTCATTATCTTTCAAATATTTCTGGGTTTAAAACAAGAGTTAATAATCTTACACGGCTCCCAGGGCTGGCAGTTCTGGGCCTTGTAGCACAAATTTCCTTCAGGAAGGATTGGCACAACTCAGCTTTCCACCGTGAGCAGCAGAGTGGTTGGAATACCTCGAGCTGAGCTCCTGGATTCAGGACTCATCCTGAATTTCCCTGCCACTGAATCCCAGCAGGAGCCTCCTGTGAATGTGCAATCCTGAGCTCAGCCTGAGTGAAACATTGAAATGGTTTTTCCTGAGTTTGTGGGAGTCCCGTGGGCACAACAATTGAATAAATATTTGACTCACCCTGGAGGGGTTTATTATAGCTTAGACTGTCTTAACTCTGGGACTCAGCAGAGGCCAGTCCAACTAGATGATGATATTTTAAATTTAACCTTCTCAATTTCTATCAACAGGCTGAATGAACGCAGTCAGAGCGGCTGCCTACCTCCTCCCTGGGCAGATTCCTCAATTGTGGTCAGTTTGGGATAGTTACAATTTATGATCTGCTGCTTGTGTTCATGAACGCTTTGGGATTGTGCTCTTTCCTTGCCCTGAGTTTGTCCAGATGTATCAATATTTTGGTTTGGATGATATAAAATAAATGGTGGAGATTAACTGCCTGCGACGTTGTCTTTTAACAATGAAGTAGAGCCATTTTTCACCTCGGGAGATGCCTTTAAAACAAACATTGAGGTTTGCAGAATGGTTACAGCAGCTCGTGCACCAGGCATTTCCAGCAGCCTTTGAGACTGTGAGAATTCCAGAGGGAATCTGCTCTGATAAAGGCTTCAGGTCGTGTGTGTGGGTAAAGGACACAATAAAGGAAACTGTTACACCTGCTAGGTTTAGCAGAAAGAGGAAAAAAAAACTTTATTTACATTTCTCGTACTTTATAGGGTTCTCAACTCCACAAGGGATTGGAGGACGTCACTTCCTCCTCAATCCCTCTGGAGAAAAAGGATGCTCATCAAACTTTCTCTTATCACAAAAGGAATGAAAAACAGAAAATACCGTTAAGTAAACATTGGCTGTTGTTTACATGAAACTGTGTGAAAATCTGACTCCAAATATGTAAATTATCAGAAGGCTAAGAAAAACCAGGGTGACAGTCGTGTAGTGATGTGTGGAAAGATGGGAAGGACCTTCCCACCTCTTGTGCAGGGAGATGAGCTGGGAGACAGTTTGAGGGATTTCCTGCTGAAATCAGAAAGGCCCTAATGTCATTTTTAATTCCTTAGCTCCAAGGGAGCAGGTCAGCTCTCCAAAGGCCGATGGAGCTCCTCAGAGCCACCTCCTCCTGCTGCTGCCGGGTTTGTGAGCGCAGAGGTGCCAAGGTGCTTCCATGACAAAGCCAGGAGGTGTTAATGGCATGAAGAGCCCATTTCCCCTTAGGGCCGTCCTTTCCAGAGGTGAGCCTCCAGCTGGTGTGGAAAAGAGGTGAAAACCCCTGTGGATAACTCTGGGACAGCGGCAGACACCCGGATCCACATCGGTGAATGGCAAAGCCAATTCCCTGCTAAGGACCTGCTCTTCCCTGTGGATTTTGGGGATGTGGGACAGGGAAACCCGCAGAGTGTCACTGCCCAGCAGGGCTCTGGTGATGGATGGCCAGGACACCCCAGCTGGGCAACAGGATCCTCCCAGGTTCAGTGTTAGAAATGAAATTGATGTTCTGGGGTGATCTGGTGATGGATGGCCAGGACACCCCAGCTGGGCAACAGGATCCTCCCAGCTTCAGGAGCTCCTGGAGCTGGATCCAGGTTATTAATTTTGGGATTTGCTGTAAGATACCCTGCAGAGATACAACAAACCTATTGTAGCAGAGTTGGGGTGAAAGGGGGAAATGGGTTCATTGGGGGACTGCAGGAGCTGCTGGCTTCCCGATCCATTAATTGAAAATGATCCCAGCCAGGTAGGAAGGATTTTCTGCACAAGGCATTAAATGGCTCGGGCCGGATTCCAAAGGAGATGTTTGACAGAGCCTGGCTGGGGATCCTGGGGATGAGGTGATGTAAGTGTGAGTCAGCCTGACCCCAGCGGGGCCTTACAAATGTACCCTAAATTGGCTACTTTAGGGCTGGAAACGCTTGGATTTTTCAAAGACAGAGCTGTTTCCACAGGATTAGGCCTTTGATATTTCTCAGTTGTTCTGTTTTTCTAAGCTGGAGAGCTTTGAGCATGTAATAGCTGCAGAGCTGGGCTCTTGCAGAGCAGATCTGAGAGCAATAAACCAGGAAATGCTGCAGAGGGAACACTTCAGTTCCTTGGGCAAGTATCAAATATTTCCTATCGTGCACTTCCAGCAGGATGGAGGCAGTTCAAGATCAATCTCTCGTCGTGTCTCTTCTCTAATAATCAACACCGATAAATAAACTCCTTAATTGGAGAGCAAAAAGGAGTTTTCTGTAAGAGATGTCCGTATCTTGCTCTGAACTCTGAGCTAGAGAAGGAATTTCCTTCTAAAGTTCAGTTTTATCTCTTTTATGACCCATCCTTGGTGTTTTGCAGTCTCTTGGTGGCAGTGCCGTGTCTAAATCAGGGATATTTTATTACTTATTTTAAAAACCTCTTGATTGAGTTACTAAAGGTATGGCTGCAGTGAGAAGTTGTGTATTTCACTTGAAGCTGGTTACTTTAACTTTAAAAATATTTGTCTAAGCTTTCATTTGGCTGCTCGCTGACTCTATAGAAGTGACAGTAGTTTAATTAGAAACCCCAGTTTGTATTTATGGAAAGGTTTCACATGCTGTCTTTTCTGAAAGCTGAAGAATCCAGGAAGGAACACAATGTTTCCCACAAACTATACATCTCCACAATTCCACAGGCTCTCAGCAGCTGGATTAAAAAGGTTTTTAATACAAGTTATGTGTTTAATTAGAGAAGGGAGCCTTGGCAGATCTTCTGACTTACAGTTCATTTTAAAGTCTTCAAAAAAAAAAAAAAAAAAAGAAACAAAAAAAAAAAAGAAATCAATTCGGTTTAATTGTCATATATAAATTAAGAACTTGTTTTTTCCACTTCACAAAGCTATCTTCTGTGGCCCCTCCTGAAGGATTGCATGGGGCAATTGCTTCCAAACGAGGAGCGCGGGGCTGGAATTCGGGGCTGGAATCCGGCGCGGTTCTCACGGGCTCCCGGCAGCCCCCGCGCTCCCCAAGGCAGCCCTGCGGTTCCACCCGCAGCTTGTGCCTCTCCACATCCTCCCACGAGGCACTGCCCATCCCTGAGAGAGCTTCTTCCAAAATCTCCAGCCCTCTGGAGAGTGGGGAAGGAGAAACCTGGTGGGAGATTCCCGCCTGGAGCGCCCATCCTGCAAGGCCGGGCTCTCACTGGGGGATCTTCCACTCTGTCCTTCCCCGAGTGGGAAATCAATTTGGGGAATAGAAATAATTCCCTTTGTGTGTGGGAGGGGCTCAGTGTGACAAGATCAAACTGAGTGGGTTGAAACCACAACAATTTAATGCAAGAGTACAAATTGCCTACCAGCTCCTTCTGTTGAGTTTGAGCTCTTGGTAACAAATCTGAGACAAATGGGGAAGGGAGGAGTTGCTTTGAGCTGGCTGAGATGTTTTGGTGCCTTCATGGGGAAACTCAGAGGATTTGAGCTCCAGGATTCCTACGTGGCAAACCAGGCTTAAAAATAGTTGTATTTCCATCTCCAGCAGCCCTCATTCCCAGGATATAGGGTTGGAAACAGCTAAGGATGGATGATTCTTATTTTTTTTAAGTAAAATAGCAAATTCTCTGGACTTGGGGAGGGTTGTAGTTAGAATTATTAACTTTTAAGCTGCCTCACTGTCTCCTCGCCCTCAGGAAGCTGAAATTGTTAAACTGATGGAGTTGAGTGGATCTGCAGAGAAATCCTCCGTGTCTGGCCTGGATGTCTGACTGAATTTGGTGTGGATCTTGCGGGCTGGGGCAAGTGCTGGAAGCGATTAGAGGGCTGAACAAAAAGCTCCATTCAAGGCTATCGCCTTCCTGCCGGGGTAATCCAAGTATCCAAAATTCAAAACTATGGCCTAGGAGGCTGTGGCTGCCACAGAGCAGAACTTTTAAAGGTGTCCAGAACATCCACTCACTGTAAAATGTTGCTTCAGTGGTGGAGGATTAATTTGAAGAATGCGACAAAGCAGCCCCATATAACCTATCCATATATCTCCAATTAAATAAAATTGAGCACTTTTAATAAAGTGGAGCTGCAAGCTGGGAAAAATTTTCTCTTGTCAGTCAGAGTTAGGCCAGGAAAACATTTTTCTTTGCCTTCAAATAGCTGTATTTATTATATCTGACCTGTTCAACATTGCTGGTTTTGCTTAAGAACTAGAAAGAAACAAATGCTTTTCATCGCTCGATGCCTTTTTTGTAGCGTGAAATTGTTTTCCCAAGAAAAACGAGGTAGAAATGGTTTCTAAAACACAGCCCAGAATAACCAAACAGTGTTTTTTAAAAAAAAGAATAAAACCAAAGCTGGTTAATCCTAATTGTTTGAATCTATTCTAAATTATTTACTTTCTGACCAGCAGCTTGTTCTCGTTTTTAAGCTTTGAAACAGCTCTATTTGGTATTTAGTTTTCAGTAGTTCCTTCCTCAAAGGTGAAAATGCAGAGGGGATTCTTGAGTGCTCAGAAAAACCCAGGAAATATAAACTGATTCAGCTTCCAGTGGGGTTATCCTGGATTTTAGTTGCTTCCTAATGGAAAAAGTCTGGACAGCAGGTGAGGCCCTAAAGTCCATCCCAGGCTGAGTTTACTTTCAGGGGATACTTTTGGCCATATTTTAGTTAAATACAGATTTTTTTGAGGGGTTGTGCTGTAGTGGATTTACAGCCCTGCTCCACTCAACACTGGGCTGAACATCTCCAGCCATTCCCTGGGTTTATTTATATTATTTATCTTTAATTTTGCTTTAACCTGCTCACATTGGCCTCTGAACTGTGCACTTGGGACGAGTGGGAGGCAGATTTTTCTCTCCTGCCTGAATGTAGGAAAGATTTTTGGGTTTGTTTGTCGTTTTTAGCTGCCACGTGGTCACTGTGAGAGGCTGCTGGGCTTGAGAGATGATTCCCATTTTATTCAGTCTGTGCATGAAATTGTTGGCAAACTTTTATTTTGTCAAAGTCTTTATTTGCTGCTTCTGTGACAGCGACGTAAATGCAAAGATCCAAATCCTAATCTGATCCCAGGAATTTTTAAGTAGAAAATTTTAAGGATTCAATTGTAAGGATTCCATCAATTCTAAGGATTGATTTGCAAATTAGAGGCTAAAAATCTGATTGCTTTTGTTGAAAATTATAATAACTGAGCAACACAATAATTGTGATAATTCAGTGTGTGACTGCTGGGCTCATAGCTGGAGGGAATCATTTTTCCCATGGGATGAGCAGCATGATTTCCAGGAATGTGACCCAGTCACTGGGTACTTTGTATGTGAACAGTGGTAATTGATTTAAATTCATTTTGTTCTTGTAATTCTTGTCTTTGGCAGTGTTTGCTTTGATAGGGCTGTAGGTGTTAATTAGCAAATCTTTATGGCCTCCAGTAATCAGCACCTGGCTCCTCTAGTTCTGTACAACACACAGAATATTTGGCAATTTTAATAATTTTCAGCGTAGCACTGAGGCAATGGTGGGGGTTGCGTTAGGCTTTACTTCCATCTTTTGTGGAAATAATGAAAAAACAGCCACAGAAAGCATCGTCCTGCTGAAGAGAAAGGTGGTTTTAATTCCTCAACAAGTTAATCATTCCTTGCTTTGTTTGTGGCTGGAGGGCTGAGGGAAATGTGCTCTAAAGATCCTCCTGGCTGCCCAGGGAGAGCTGTGCTCTGTAACCACGCGTGGGGAAATGAGAGGCACCTGCCAGGCCCTGTCCAACCCAGACACAGCAAAAAATGGGCTTAAAGTGGAGCTCTGGGACCTGCTGATAATCCAGTGCTTAAGGAAATTTCCAGATTTTGCTTCTCATGGCAATGGTATGCCAGGATTGCTCCATGCTTTTTCCATTTGGAAATAAATAGGTGTTTTCCTTGCTGGAGCTGGTCTCAGCTTTGATCATTTATAAATTTTAAATCCATAATGTGACTGGAGGCACAGAATCCTGGAATGGTTTGGGTTAGGAAGGGCTGCCAAGTTCATCCAGTGCCACCTCTGCCATGGCAGGGACACCTCCCACTGTCCCAGGCTGCTCCAACCCCATCCAGCCTGGCCTTGGGCACTGCCAGGGCTCCAGGGTCAGCCACAGCTGCTCTGGGCACCCTGTGCCAGGGCCTGCCCACCCTCCCAGGGAACAATTCCTTCCCAAGATCCCATCCATCCCTGCCCTCTGGCAGTGGGAAGCCATTCCCTGTGTCCTGTCCCTCCAGCCCTTGTCCCCAGTCCCTCTGCAGCTCTCCTGGAGCCCCTTCAGGCCCTGCAAGGGGCTCTGAGCTCTCCCTGGAGCTTTCCCTTCTCCAGGATGCACAATCCCAGTTCTCCCAGGCTGAGCTAAACAGAGATTCCAGCAAACATCAGAAATTGGGTATTTTCCCATTGAAAATGTAGGCACTCCAAATTCCAACACTGGAGTTAAGTGTGGGTTTACAAACTGAGCTTGACCTAAAGTCTGCTGGGTCAGCATGAGCCTGGCATTGAATTTCAGTGGGTTTTGATCAGTAACACACAATTTATCAAGTGATTTCCCTGCTGTAAGGTTCCCAGAGGAACTCCCAGGCTGGGATCCTGTGCCAGAGTCAGGCCCAGGGGCAGGGTCTGGCATAAAGGAGAATATCCAGTGGAAAATGTGTCAGCACACAGGGCAAAACCAGGGAAAAGAGCTCCTCTCTTTTCACTTCCAGAGCTCCTGTGTCCCTGCTGTGCCAGAGGGCGTTCATGGAGACACCATTCCTGGGCTTCTCCTTCAAAACTTGTCTGCTAAAAATGTCTCATTGCAAAATAAAAGAGAAAAGCTTGAGCTGTTGGTTGGGAAATGTGGAAAGTCTTACTAAAGCCTAGCAAATTCTCATGGATTTTGTGTCTTGTTTCAGGGTAACTTCTTCTAACTCTATTGAAACTTTTTTTAAAAAATTTAAATCCATTAAAATCTATTTATTCCTGGAAAGAATAATAACATCATCTTCTTTTGGGGTGTTCAGAGAGGAGCTGCAGTGTGGGGGTGTCATACAGGGCAGGTGTGGGCTGGATGTCCATTTATACAAGGACCACATAATGTGTGTATATGTATATATACTATAAATTATATAAACATATTTAAAAATAGATAAATTAATTAAAATAGGTATTTTAAAAATGTATATATGTATAGAAGTATATAATATATGTATATAGGTAACTCTGCCTGCAGAGTTCCTTATGAGAAGGCATCCACGGGAGCTCTGTTGGCACACAAAGGAAAGGTTTTTTTCCTCTTTCCAAGCTGGCAGCCTTTAGTCACTCACTTCAGAGGGAAAACCAGGTCTTTAATTCCTATATACCAGTGCCTTTCATCCCTCTGCTAATCCATACGTTTGGGAGACTTTATCCCATGGCTAAACCACAGAAACTGGGATATAATATAGAAAAATGTAAAAGGTGGGGTGGTGAGAAACCCACCAAAAGCAGAACTTGAAGGCCACAGTTCTGTAGGAGGATTTGATTTGATTTCTGCCCTGAGAAAGCTTTTCCTCGTTGTGGCTGAAGAGTGGAGATGGAAACCATCAGGGAAACTTCCTTTGCTGCAGATAACAGAGCCTTTGATCCGAGCTGTGATTAGAGTTCAGTCTAATTAATTCCTCCTCATTTTGGGGCATCAGAACCTGGGCAGGAGCAGTTCCTGCCGGGGAGCAGCCCCCTCCTGCTTCACCTCGCAGTGACTCGTGTGGTGCCAGATCCTGGCGAGCTTTTCCTCCTTCCTCAGAGGGTTTTTCCCGAGGTTTTCTCAGGTTTTGTGGTTTTTTGTTTGTTCTGCTTGGCTGTTTTTTCATGCTGGGGTTGTTTTGTGAATGAAAGGCTCCGTTTCCCTGAGTTCCTAACTCCCTCCTTGCTTTTGGAATAACCACGAGTGGTTCAGACNTGGAAAGTCTTACTAAAGCCTAGCAAATTCTCATGGATTTTGTGTCTTGTTTCAGGGTAACTTCTTCTAACTCTATTGAAACTTTTTTTAAAAAATTTAAATCCATTAAAATCTATTTATTCCTGGAAAGAATAATAACATCATCTTCTTTTGGGGTGTTCAGAGAGGAGCTGCAGTGTGGGGGTGTCATACAGGGCAGGTGTGGGCTGGATGTCCATTTATACAAGGACCACATAATGTGTGTATATGTATATATACTATAAATTATATAAACATATTTAAAAATAGATAAATTAATTAAAATAGGTATTTTAAAAATGTATATATGTATAGAAGTATATAATATATGTATATAGGTAACTCTGCCTGCAGAGTTCCTTATGAGAAGGCATCCACGGGAGCTCTGTTGGCACACAAAGGAAAGGTTTTTTTCCTCTTTCCAAGCTGGCAGCCTTTAGTCACTCACTTCAGAGGGAAAACCAGGTCTTTAATTCCTATATACCAGTGCCTTTCATCCCTCTGCTAATCCATACGTTTGGGAGACTTTATCCCATGGCTAAACCACAGAAACTGGGATATAATATAGAAAAATGTAAAAGGTGGGGTGGTGAGAAACCCACCAAAAGCAGAACTTGAAGGCCACAGTTCTGTAGGAGGATTTGATTTGATTTCTGCCCTGAGAAAGCTTTTCCTCGTTGTGGCTGAAGAGTGGAGATGGAAACCATCAGAGAAACTTCCTTTGCTGCAGATAACAGAGCCTTTGATCCGAGCTGTGATTAGAGTTCAGTCTAATTAATTCCTCTTCATTTTGGGGCATCAGAACCTGGGCAGGAGCAGTTCCTGCCGGGGAGCAGCCCCCTCCTGCTTCACCTCGCAGTGACTCGTGTGGTGCCAGATCCTGGCGAGCTTTTCCTCCTTCCTCAGAGGGTTTTTCCCGAGGTTTTCTCAGGTTTTGTGGTTTTTTGTTTGTTCTGCTTGGCTGTTTTTTCATGCTGGGGTTGTTTTGTGAATGAAAGGCTCCGTTTCCCTGAGTTCCTAACTCCCTCCTTGCTTTTGGAATAACCACGAGTGGTTCAGACCCGTCTCCCCTGGGAGGCAGACCCACACAAGTCCCTCACTCCCCTGTTGATTTGATTTGCTTTTTCCACGGTTTCCTCGAGTCCTGAACCTCCCAGTGCTGTGTCACCTTCAGGGAATCTCCACCAGGATTCCCTGGGGCATTTCGAGTTCTCCTGGAGGTCTCCCAGGAGGCAGTGCCCTGCTCTGACCTCTGTCACCTCCCCTGACCCGAAAACATCCCAGCCTCAGGTGTGCTGCAGGAACACCTGGGCCATGCTTTGGGTTTTCCTACTGCAAACAACACTTGGCTTCTTTTTTCCACACTAATTGCATCTAAGCACCACTTTTCATCGTTTCAGAGGGAATAATTGGAAATGATTTAATTTTGCTTCCAAGGGTAGCAATCAGGATTTAATAAAGATTCATTTGACAGAATTTACTGCCTCATCTCCCAGTATTTTTGGCATATTTTTGTGAGTCCCTGGCTACTCAGAGAAGCACAAGCCTTTGTTTGTAAGGTCATGGCACATTTTCCCTTGTTCCAGCTTGCTGGGAAACTCAGGATTTTAAAGCCTGCTAGGAAGTTGTTCTCATTGTTGTTGCCTCTTGATGTTTGCTGGCCAGCTGGGAGATCATTATACCTAATATAATATATTTTATATACATATATATGGATGCAAGGCATAATTGCAAGGTGTTATTACCTCTGACACCTTATTTATAGTTCCACTGGTTTTTCCCTCTGTTAAACCAAGCTAAACCGATGAACAAAGTTTGTTATTAGAGGCCTGTGATTTGCATATCTTACATATTCAATGTCTTTAAAGCTTTCTGGTGAATAAACATAAAATCACAGAGCAACTGAGGCTGAATCCCAGACTGGTTGGGGTTGGGAGGGACCTTAAACTCATCCAGTTCCACCCAGGGACACTTTCCTCTATCTCAAGCTGCTCCAAGCCCTGTCCAACCTGGCCTTGGGCACTCCCAGGGATGAGGATCCACTTTGGGATGCCCACAGGTTGAATATTTTCAGTCTCTGGGCTAAAATCCATTTGCTAAGTGACAATACTCGAGGTTAATGATATTTCCTGAACCCTTGGTACCTTGGAGCAAAGCTTCTGGATGTGTCCCATGTTCCACTCCGAGTCCATATTGTCCCTAATCAGCTTTCCATAATGCAGCTTTTTCTCCTGACAATGGATTAGGGAGAAAAGGCAGCTCCCCAGTGATTAAATGACACTTATTCTGTGCTCTTTATTCAGCTCTTCCCCAGCTGCTGACAAAAGGTGCTTTCTCTGAATGCAGAGCAGCGAGCTGAGCTGCTAAAATACTGTAAATTCCTGATGCCTGACAGATAAACTTGCCTGAAGCGTTGCATTCAGGAAAAAAGTCTACTTCTTTATTAAAAGCAAAGTTTTGTAGGAAGTGATACATTCAAAGGCAGGGGGTTTTTTTTCCATTTTTCCTTTAAAGTTTGTAATTTTGATTTTAAATTCCAATCAAGTGCTGAAGACTATTTGGAAGTATTTCCATTTTTGCTGATTCTGCATGGGAAGAAAAGCATTTCCTGCCCAGTTCTGATTTCAACCTGCACTCCCCCAATTCCCAAAGCTCGTGTTCCCTGGTAGTCCCCGTTCCCTGAGGATCCCCACAAAGGACTGATGTATTTCATGAGGGGTGTTTGCAGCAGGGAGTGCATTTTATCTCTCTTGGAGCAGGGATTTTGGTAGGTTTGTGCATTTTGGGTGTATTTGGAAGCTCTGCTCATTCCCAAGCTGGTGCTGTGATTTCCTTAGGGAGCACTGGGACAATGACTGTGGTTGGAGATAATATCCATACCTTTAATTAGAGACTTCCTGGAGAGCAAAGGGCACCCTGCCAGTCCCCAGAAATTGGGGTTGTGCCTGCCCACCCCGTGCTTCCAGGTGTGGATTCATCTCCTCGGGACCTGTGTTCACAAAGGATGGGGCAATTTTTCCTCTCTCTTCAGCTCTCATGTGGTTTTCATTCCACTGTTCTCACTGTGTCCCGGGATTTTTAAGCCTTCTGCAGCAGGCAGGGAGAATTGGTGCTTCAGTTTCCAATGCTCTGTCAGGCTTGTGACCATAAATAATCCACAGTGGAGCAGGGATTGCATTTTCCTGGGAGCTCTGCCTGCCTTTGCACTGGACGTACACCCGCAGCATTGCCTTTGGCGTTTGAGTGATTCCTATTTCCCGTTTATTTTAAGAAGTTGCAAACGGACAACTTTTTCAATGGTTTGTTATTGTTATTTAAGTTGATTCAGTATTTAGACTTTTGCATTTGTGCTTTCAAGGGACTGCAAATTAAAACCAGTTTGAGTCAGGAATGTGTGTTCGCTGCAGCTTTGGAACACGTATGGAATCCCAAGTTTATGGCTTTGAAAGCACTTGCCCTCTTTCAAATGTTTCTAATAAGATAGAGGGTGGTGATTTACACCTCTGGAGATATTGAGCTGCTCTCCAAGAATGTTGTTTGGCTCCTAAAGAAAGCAAGCAGTGGTGGGCCTGATTTTGGGGAAGGGAAAAAAAAAAAGCTGCTGTGGTTTCATTGAGATTTAAGCATTGAGAGAATTCCTTATTTAACACTTTCTCTGCACACCACGGTGCATTTGGGATCTGTGAGTGTCTGCAGAGGACAGAGGAGGCAGAGCCCTCACATGACCCCTTCTCCTGCTGCTCCAGAGCTTCTCCTCCTGCTCCAGAGCTTCTCCTCCTGCTCCAGAGCTTCTCCTCCTGCTCCA
>VYXC01004851.1:486744-510428 GCA_013397175.1 Platysteira castanea
AGCTTCTCCTCCCACTCCAAAGCTTCTCCTCCTGCTCAAGGCTTCTCCTCCCATTCCAAAGCTTCTCCTCCCACTCCAAAGCTTCTCCTCCCATTCCAAAGCTTCTCCTCCCACTCCAAAGCTTCTCCTCCTGCTCCAAAGCTTCTCCTCCTGTTCCAAAGCTTCTCCTGCTGCTCCAGAGCTTCTCCTCCTGTTCCAAAAGGCGTTGCTGCAGCAGGAAAAGCAGATCTGACTCAGGTCCCAGAGGATGCTCCCTGTGTCTCCGTGGCTTTCCCAGCAGATCAGAGCCCCAGACTTTGGGGGCTGAGGCAGTGCCTGGCTCTCCGGGCTCAGAGCAATCCCCAGCAGCTCCCAGTCAGGAGAGGACCTTTGGAAACAGTGAGCTGGGATATTTTAAGTAGTTTCTGTATTTTAATATAAACCAGGGTGTGGAGCTCTGAAGTGCTCAAGGGTGTGTTTCAGCCTCGCTGCAAAAAATGAAGCCTGGGTAGGGAAAGGGAAGGGAGAGAGGGAGCAGGATGGAATCTCCCACATAGGAAAAGGGTGTTTGGGAAGAGCTTCTAGGAGTAAGAAACAGTGTCTTGGGAATCTGGGTGATGTTTAATGTTATCATTCAGGTGGTATTTTCTGACATGAAGTGGAAAATTGTGATTTTTGTAGATGCCCTGCTCTCACCCCATCCCTCTGGGCCAGCCCCGCTCCTGCCCGGCTCCCCCTGGCTCTCATTAGAGGTTATTGAATTCCACGTGCAGATCCTGAGCTGAGCTTCAAACGACGTTTTCCCATTTTCCCCTTCATCAGACTGGAAGAACTGGGGAGGGGAGGCCCAAGGAGGGCGAGAGGAGGCTCAGGTCTGTCCTGGCGAGTGTGGTTCAAGTTTTAATCAGTGTGGTGTTTCCTCTTCCTGGGGCCACAGGAACACCTGTGTTTTTCTTTTCGTATTCCAAGGGACAGTTGATGGGTCCTGTCCTTTTGAAGGGAATCTTGTTAAAGCCCATCTGCATCCATTGGCTTCAAAGGATGTGCACAGGGCTCTGGCTGATAACTGGAAAAAATTTAGGGTGAGATCTCTTGCTGGAGCTGTAGGGCTCCAGTTAAACTGCTTTAACAGAGCATCCGTCTGGACAGGAGACCTCAGGGTTGATCTGAAAGCTTTGTGGGATGAAGTTTTAAAGCTACTTCAGGGCTACTTTCTTGTTTTGAAGTTTTGCTTCGTTTCGAAGGACAAACTATTCTTAATTTCATTCTTTGTTTCACACAAACCTGTGTTTTTAAAGCTATAAAAGTACATCTACCATTTTCTCTCCTGGATCTTTGTCCACTCCTGAGAACTCCAGTGGGAATTGTTGCTCCCGGGGCAGCACAGCCTGGCTGGAGTGTCCCAGCCCCCCTTGGGCAGGGAAACAGCACAGGCAGTGCTGCATCCACATCCTGGGAGCAGCTCCAGGAAATCTCCAGGGGCACAAACGCAAGCAGGGAATCTCTGTAATCCCCAAAAGTGGTGATGCCTGAGGATTCAGCTTTTATATTTTCAGACCCTGCACTGGTTTAGCGTTTAACTCTAAAACTTCACGTAGCCTGTTAGCTGCTGTAACACACAACAAATCCTCTCTGGGCCTGGACTCGAGGACACCTTGTTGTCCCAGGCCCTGAAATATGTAAACTAAGCCTCCGGAAAGGTAGAACAAACTTGGGGTAATGACATCATTACATGAAATTGTAATTGAAGAATTAACCCTGATATGTGAATGGACCAAACTTATAAAAACGTGAAAAACCCGTGACCTAGTGTCCATTTTGGGTGTAGCCCTAGGGCTCTGTACCCATCGTGTACTTTTATTGAAGGCCCTTCAATAAATCCCTGCTTTTATTCTCGTCACCTTGCCTAGCCTCTGTTTGCAGGTGTTTCCACTCCATTCCACCAGTGGGAACTGCCAGCTCCTGCTCTCCCCCGTGGATTAACTTGTGTTTTTGAAGGACTAAAATGCGAGTTGTACAGAGAACGATGATTTCCACAGAGGGAACACTCAGCCTCGCAGAGCTGTGGGATGGTTGGGGTTGCAGGAGAAGCCAAACCCGTGAAATTCCCCGGGAAGGGACCGGGGCCCTCACTCGGGGCGAGCGGAGCCATCGGCCTGCAGAGCTGGGGCTCCTTCCCACACTCCCCGGCCTGGGAACCAGCCTTCCAAGCTCTGGGCTGCCCTTTAATCTGCCAGGTGGGCTGAAGGGAAGCCAGGAAACCGGGAATCTTAGGAGCCACGGCTCCAAAGTGTCTGGCTGGGCCAGGGTTGCAGGCTCTGGCTCTGCAGCAGCTCCGCGTGGGGAGCCAGAGCCCAGCTCCCCAACAGCCCGGCAGCTGCACTGCAGGGGCCACCCGAAATCTGGGACCTCTGGGGACTGGGAGGGCCAGATCCCAGTTATCCCAACTCCCAGTGACGCTCCCAGTGCTCTTGTGCGGGGTTGGAGTCAGCAGGGAGGGTCTGCAGCAAATGTGTCAGCGCTGAACCCTCTCCAGGTAATGTTTGGATTGTGCAGCTTTGGCATTCTCCAGTGGAAACTCGCTCTCTGAAAGAATTTCTGGTCAGCGTTTCTAAAATCCAAGGATTTTTTCTCTTTTCAAACAGATTAATGCTGTTGATTAAAGCCTTGCTTTTGTAGCAGTGAAATCACCTGGGGTTTTTTTCTTCCTTTGTGCTGTTGTTGCTGTTTGTTATTCCGGGTTTCTGGTTAGTTTTCCATAGCAAATGTCCAGGAGGGTGTTAAATATATCTTTCCTACAACAGAGAATAAATTCAGTCACCTACAAAGTGGGGAAAACCTGGTTCCCACAGCAGTCAGGATAAATGTCAGAGAAATTAACTTTACTGCAGCACACCAGGAATAGAAATTAGACCCTAATCATGTCCTCAAATTCCTTGTAATGGAATATAGTCCTTTAAAATGTGCTGATTGGATCTTAGAGAAGACTCAGCCTCACTCGGAAGGCGTGTTGGAAACCCTGCTTGTCACCACCTGTCATTAGATCAAGAAATTGCACCTGAAGTGGGGAGAGCAAAACAAAACCAACCCCAAACCAAAAAACCCCGAGGATCCAGGGCAAACCACTACCTTTACAAACCTCTTCAAACTGCTATTCCTGGACCTCCTGATTATTTGCAGTTGTTGGATAAACACGTTGCACAACAGCTGCAGTGTTAGCAGGACACACGGACACGTCCTTAGGATGTTTCTTGCAGCAGCTCATAGCACAGGGATGCTCACATCTTCCCTGGGACTTTGCTGGCTCTTCAGCCAGCCCGGGGGTTAGGAAACTCCTAGCACAGAATGTGTGTGCTCCTTTTTGGGGCAGACACACTTCCCAAGGCTGCAGAGTTCCTTTTCCAGCACCAACATTATGATCCTGGCTGTTTTTCTTCAGGTGTGACTGTTGAGCCCTGCCCAGCCTGTCTCACACGTTCTCCTTTAGCAGTGTGGTCCCTCTCTTCCTTTCATGCTCTTCTAGTGCCCATCCTGATTTTGCTTTCCTCACAACCAAGCTCTAATTCCCACTTGTGCCCACCATGGAATTTGGTGATTCTTGATGGAAATGATCAGTCCAGTCTCAGTTCTGGCCCTCTGAAAGAAGCTTTTTGTACCTCACAGTTCCTAGGAACCCTTTTCCTTTGCCTGCTTCTTGTTCCAGGTAGGAATGTTTGCTGAATTTCTCAAAGGTGAGATTCTGTCCTCTGTGCTTTTTCCATTTTGGCACACGTGGAGAACATGGAAAAAGGAAGGGAAATGGGAGTGTAGCAACCAAGCAACTGGGAATCAGCACTGTAGGCAGGCAGATGAACAGGAAAATGATGTCCTAGGGTGTATCAGGGAACTGATGTTAAAACAGTGGAGCAAGGCATGTAAAAGGTTCTGGAAAGACCTCTGGAATTCTCAGAACAGCTGTGGTTTGGGATTCTGGAGACCACCACGGATCTGGCCAGGCTCCTTGGTGAGGCTGCAGGGCTTGTTGAGTCAAGCCAAGGGAATGTTCCTGCTCTGTGAACACAGCGTTTATCCTCACAAACACCAGCAAGGCAGGGAATGCAAGCGAGGCACGCAGTACTGCTGATGCAAAGTTAAATCTGTCTAAACTGGCCATCAGTAGCTTTGAGTTCGTGTTTTCCAAGTGGAAGAGCTGTGAGGCACTGCGAGAGCTTTCCAGCAGGAGAAGTTTGGGCAAGAACCTTAATTAGCTGGGCGATGGTTCAGTTCATCAGCAGTGCCTGCAATAAAGGAGGCTGTGCTGAGCCACCCAACGTCCTCCAGCCTTCCCTCCTCCAGAGGTTATCCTGGCACTCCCTGGCATTCCAGGCGTCCACAGCATCCTGTCCATCCCTGCTGCCAGCAGCCCACCCGCTCCCGCTGCTCCTCAGTGAAAGGACATTTTGTGGGCTGATTCACGGCTGTGTTTTCCCTCGTTGCTCCTTTGTGTAATCCGTGCTCATCCGAGCCAGCAGCTTCCCGTCAGAAGGTTTGCCAGCAGCAATTGTGATCTTAATATTTCATGCCAGCTTCATCTCGCTGTCCTTGCAGGATAAATGAGGCTTGTGTGCACTCCAGAGTGCAGCTTGCCTTTTGTGAGGCCACAGTTAATTGCAATTAAAGAGTCAGCCTTTGTAAAATTAATATTGTTATTGCTCCGCTCTGCGTGTGCTGACACTTGGGGAATGGCTGACAAATGTCAGGCAAATGTAAGTGTAGCCCTTTGCTCACTGGGATTTTTAATGTGTTTTAATCACCTGTTTGCCTTGGCAAAAATGTGTATTTTAGATATTCAAATCAGTGGGAAAATAAACTGGTAACTTTGTTGAAGGATAATCTGACATCTGTTCCTTTCTTCTTTTCTGTTCAGCTTCCTTCATTATGCTTTTCCACAGCTCTCTTTGTTCTCAGATATGGTAATTCTTGGGTTCTTTCTGCAATACACCTAAAATGTGGATGGTGAAGAGTTTCTGTAGAATTTAAAGTTATTCTTATTATTCCCAATCTCAATTCTACCACCACTTGTACATGTACAAACAGTTTGTGGGCACATCTGATGTGACAGGGTGACCATCTGAGGGGACTTCCAGCTGCTGCTGCTGCTCCCCAGGCCCCTTTCCCAGCTCCCTTTTCCCCAGCATCTGTTGTTGCTGCTGTGTGGAGCCAACTGCACTGGCAAGATCCTGATATTGGGGTAAAATCACAGAATCCTGGAATGGTTTGGGTTGGAAGGGACCTTAAACATCACCCATGGCAGGAACACCTTCCATAGACCAGGACGCTCCAAGCCTCATCCAGCTTGGCCTTGGGTGCTTCCAGGGCTGGGGGAATCCACAACTCTTGATCCCAAATGGGCTTTCATATCCCTCTGAATTCCCCTCATGGCATTCCCAGAAGTACCCCTGCTGGAAATCATCCTTCCTTAGGAGGAGAACCCCAGGGAGCCCCTTCTGAGTGCAGCCCTCCCAGCTGGGCTGGCCCCGCGGCCAGGCTGGGGGTCACGGATGTGGTGCTGGAGGAGCAGGGAGGAGAGGGGCTCTTTGCCCAGGCTGGAGGTAGAAAGGATTTCAGTTCCCCGTGTTTCACAAGTACACGTTTCTTCCAGAGTTTCAGAGAAGAAAAACTGTGTTTGGAGTCAGGAATGCAATTCCCTCTCCCCCCAAAGAGATATTTATTCAGGAGCTGGAGCGGCTCCAGTTCAAATGTTGAGCACTGAGCCAGTACAGAGCAGTCCAGCACATGTTCCTCACCCTGCAGGTGCAGGGGGAGAGCGACGTTGGGCCTGAGCCCTCGTGAAATATGACTTTTACCTCCATGTTTGACATTTTCTTGCTCTTTTATAAGGAGTGATGGAAACGTGCGTTTTTCCTGCCTTCGTAAAGCGAGCTCCCTGCTCGTTAAAGGTGCTGGATTGACAAGCACGGGGTCTGCAGTTCTGTGTTTACCCAGAGGATAAGCACGGCCTGGGAAAGCTCCAGTGCAGGCTTCCTTGGGCTGCTGCCTAAGCTCAGCCTTGCCCTGGGCAGGAATTCATCCATTCCCATCCCCGCTCCAGCTTTTGCATCCCGAGTCAGTCCTGGTGCCGCTGTTGCTCCTTTAAGAAATTTCTTGGATCTAAACAGACCACCCCAAAGCTGCCTCCGGAGCAGGAGGCAGAGTAACCTCATCTTCTTCCCTCTCCCTTTGTACACACAAAACTGAGCACGGCTTTGATGGACCCCAGGTGAAAATTCCGAGCTTGCCATGAAAAATAAGGAGCAGGAAAAGATGACTAACGGAGCACATCCAGGGAGAAAACCTCAAGCAACGCCTCGTTTTCCTCCTCTGCTCTTAATCACTGGTGGATTTGTCCTCCACAATTAGGGAATGTCTGAATTTTAGGGGAATGATAAATAGGGCCTTTGCATTAAGTGAGCTCTGGGCTACACATCCCAGAAAAAGGGAAGGGTTAAGTACAAAGATCTTTGCACTTCTCTCATTTTTTCCAGCCAGAAGAAATCAGACAATTTAACTTTGCAGAAATACATGACATAAAACCTACTAGCTTGTCTCCAAATACAGTTTGTAATGATTGTCCAACTTCCAAGAGCAGAGGTAGACAAACGCTCCAATCCAACAAATCACTGAAGGATATAAATTCACGTGTAATGGGGATACTGCTGACCTCAGAAATGGAACTTGCCAGCTAATCTTGCTGTAGACAACATTTTCATTACTGCCTTATCCTATATCCCTGGGTTTTTTAAAAATATTACTATTTCTGTGGAGAAATAAACTTCGGTAAAGTCTCTTGTGATGGAACTGGCAGCAGTGAGATCATAGCATGATAAATAGCAGATTTCTTGAGGGCAGATTTAGATAAAGTAATGCTAGAAATGATTGATTTTGGAGGTTTGGAATAAACAGTGGGATCACGGCGTGCTTTTCTCACTAGAAAACACTCATTTTTTTGGGAATACACTCCCACCATGCTGTGGGTCTCTGATTCCCTCAGTGAAGCACAGTCCTACAATCCTGCTGGGAAAGGGACAGCTGGGGTGGAAAACCAGCTCTTCCCACATTATCTTGGGCATTAAATGCTCTTGGGGAAAAGATTTGCGCCAGTGGGATCCTGAAGGACAAGAGTCCAGTCGAAGAGGAGTCAAGGAGGATAATTTGCTTCTGGGAAAGGGTTAAAACATCAAGCTGGGACGTGAAGATGTAGAAAATGGTGAAATATGGAGATGGTCTTCAGAATGTTCAGCTCAGGCTTTTAACGCTGGGGCATTGTGCTATTGGGGCAGGAATTCCCAGCTAAAACTTCCAGACGTGAGTTCTGCTTCAAGGCTTGGCCAGAACCAACATTAAACAGCCCTAAGTACACGTCTGGTTTTTTATATCATCTTGATAGGGGGTGTTATTAACTCAGCTTCTCATTTCATGTCAGAGGAGAGATAAAACCCCTTTGGATAATCTCACCATGGAACTGCTGAGCTGGGGGATTTCGGCTGTGTCCCACTGGGCAAGGGGAAAAGCAATCACGTGGGAGAGGGCTGAAACACTTCAGGGTTGTTACAGCTCCCATCTGGTGAGAAATCACTTTTTTGGCAATTTTCGAGAGATGGTGCTCTGATTTCACTCCTCCACGTCTGTCACCACATCATCCAGTGTGGGGACCAGCACAGAGGAATGTGAAATGTGAATTTAACTGCTGAATTTAGCCTGCTTGTGCAAATTAGCTTTACTGTACTTCCATTGAAATGGAGTTTTTTTTTGGTTTGAAGGTAAATATTATGCACTTTCAAAAGACCTTTTGGTGATTACATGGGAAAAATGTGTTTCTTTGTCTGGTTTTTGTAAGTTGATCTTTCGTTGCTGGTTCACTCCTGCCAGAGCTCCCATGGAATAACGAGCCAGGCGTTTCTTTTCTGTCACACCTCCTTGGTTTGGCCTTGTCTTCCCCTCGGAGTGCAGGAAGGTTTTGCAGAGATCCACAAATCTCTCAAATTCACCAAAACATTCACCACAGGAACTGCTCATGTTCCTGCTTAGCAAAGAAGAAGGAGGGGTGTCCTTTTAATTAGAAGCCATAATAATTTCTGCCCTAAAATCCCCATGTTCTGGTAGAACACTGGAAATCCTTTTCCATGCCTGGGCTGGTGACCTCCAGCCTTGGAAGCAGATTCCAGGGATAGCATCCAGCAGCGNATTGAAACCTAAGGCATCAGCACCAGTGCTGCTTTCAGGTATTAATTAATTGGTACTTAGGAGGTTTGGTTCTGGGGACAGCTGTACCAGCACCATCACCAATTAAATCCCAGCGGGGAGGAATTGTTCTCCTGGGAGCAGGAATTCCCAGCAATCCCTGCTCGGACACCACGTCCTGGTAACTGTTTGTGTTCTCGTGGTGACACAGAGGTGGAACTCAATCCCACTCATGGGGTTCAATCCAGGTACAAGCTGGATTCCCAAGGACGGGCCAATCCAGGGGTTTTTCCATCAAGCTGCACTTGAGAGTGTTGCCCACAAACTTCTGGTCAATCCCAGTGGTAAAATTCCTTTGTCTGTCTTTCTTTACCCACCTTATTTTACTATATTAAAATTTTTAGCTTTAGAAAGTGCTATCACGTTAAGTTTAAAAAAAGCAAGGATGTGAATGTAAAGTTACAAAAACAGGATTGTCCATTTCTCAATCTGTACAGAAGCAGATCATCTATAATTTCTTCCTCCCATGTGCTTTGTTTTATATCACCCAGAGAATAAAATGCAGCCTCAGTGGGACCTGTTCACCCCAGTTCTGTGGGTGCATTCATTCTGAACCAGTTTGGCACCAGTTTGGCACCAGTTTGGCACCAGTTTGGCACCAGTTCCCCACGTGGTGCCGGGGTCTTGTCCAAACTCTCGGCTGCTCCTCGCTCTGGGCAAAGGATTTTCCAGCCAGACCCCTGGGTTGTTCCCAGTGCAGCTCTCCCATTGCACAAACTGGTTCCTGCCCTTCCTAAGGATCCTCGGGGTCAGAGTTTGGGCAAAAATGTCCGACAGAAAATGGATAATTTTATTTCTAAAGCACCTGGCAACTTCTGACGTGAGAAAAGAAGGTGGTTAAACCTTCTCATGCTTGTCTGGTAGCTTCATTCAGATTTGTTTCCTGGAGGTTTTTAACTCCACTTTTATGCTTTATCATCAAGAGCTTCTTTCTTGGTCCTTCCTGCTCTTCCTAATACATTTTTGGAGAGAATTAATCAGAATGCTGCACTTGGAATGAGCTCACTGGGAAGGAAAGGAGTAGTGTGGAGCATTGAACAGCCTGGCTCTTTGCATATTGATAATTCCTGCTCTGATTATTGTTTAGTTACCCTTTCCTTCATTATTATTCAACGAAAAGATGTTGGAAACCCATGGTAAAATGGAGTGTTTGGCTGATTTTTATGCTTGCAAACCAGTTACTGACCAGTCCTTAGCTGGTAGCTGAATCCCTCTGATTTCTGGAACAGGCTCTGGCTTTAGCAGGGGCTGTGGAGCTGGGAAATCTTTGCTCCCTGGAGCAGCAGAGTCTGCAGGCCACGTTCAGGTACATTCTGCCTTCCAGTGACCTTTCCAAGAATTCCACCCGCTCCGGGCACCCAGTTCCTTTGCAGGTTTGCCCTGAAGTGCAAATCCATATGTTTTAGGTGAGGGAAAGCAATCAACAGGTTGTACCCTTAACCCTTAAATCCCATATCTGGGACCAGACATTTTTATTGCATTGCTTCACTCTGTGTGTTCCTCTACTACCAAGTGAGAATTTAAAAGGTCGATACAAATACTTTTTTTTTTTAAAGCTTGTTGATTGATATTTATTCCAGATGTAGGTTGGGCTTTATTTATTTATTTTGTACCTTTCATAACCTTTCAGAACCCAGCTGGGGGAGGTGGCTTTTCTGGGGGGCTTGAACACATTTCAGCCTGTCAGGGTGAACAGCAAATGGAAGTGCCTGTGAGGTGGCATTTCATGGGACAGATGCTCTCCAGCTTTTATTTACCAAAATTATCCTGCTGGTCGTTTATTCTGCCAGCTGCAGCATTGTAGGAGCCATTTAGTGTCTAAAGAAAATACAGAATTCTCTCCAGCCAGTCATTTCCCTGTCTCTGAGGGAGAAGTGCCCTCTGTGTCCCTACTCGGGGTATTAGATCTTACAACTGATGGAAAGCAGTGGCATAAGCTGATTAATGGCAGGGCTCACCAGAGCTGACATTTGGGGTTATATTTTTTGAAAGACACTTCTGAAATTGAGCCTCTAATGTTATTTTACAGCCTTTTTTTTTAATGCTTTGAAATTCCTCTAGCAAGACAGAATGTTATTTTTCCTTTTTATCAAATTTTAAGGGTATTTCAGCAATTAAACTTGGTGTGCTTCGGCCAAAAAACATAGTGCAGTCAGCTTCTTTGGCTTGTTGGATAACAATGCTTCCTGTGTTAGCAAGAGAGTAAATATTGCTTTGTTTGGCACCTTGTGAAAAGAAAATCTCAGAAGAAGATGGGAAAAATCTGCAAAATTGGGACAACGTTGGACACGGAAGCGGGTGGTGAACATAAATTGTTGTGGTGCTACTAAATTTAGCAGAGCAGTTGGTGAGGATCCATCATGTGCTTCCAAATGCACCCTGGAAGAGATCTCCCACTGCTTCCAGATTAATTGTTAACCCTGGACTTGCAGGTTCGTTGTTTATGATCAGGAAAAGGAAGGATGGCAATGGAAAATGCTGGCAGTGGTGGCCCCAGAGCCCACCTGTGCTTGGGGAGCACAAAAACTGGGGTTATTCCCAGGAAAAGTTTTCCAGGCAGTTCCCTCACTGGGTGGACTTTTGGATGATTTGGACAGGGAAACAGCATGAGGCTGGGATGCTGTCCTCTCCTCTGTGCAGCCACATGGAATTCCTGCTTTTCAGAAACATTTCCTGAGGATTTGGGACTCCTGCAAGTCCCAAACAGCCAGAGAGATGCTGGATTTAAGACTCCCAAAATACTCATTGCTGTGACAGACTGCAACTAATGGCCTTTAGAAAGATCCCTCAGACAGGTTTGCAATGCAGAATTTTGGATGTCCTCTGGCTAAACACAACCTGTGAGGAGATCCCTGCTGATCCAGCTGGGCCAGGAGGGATTTTTCAGGTCGGGGCTGAGTTCCTGCTGAGCAGTTGCTGTTCCTGCTGTCCCTGAGGAGCAGCCTGGGGAAGGAGCCGACTCCGAGGAGTCACGGGTCACTGCCTGACCCTGTCTGCCTCAGACTGAGAGGGAACAGCCCAGGAAAAGGCATTAGCCCTGTCTCGTCTCTCTGGACAGCCCTTTTTTCCCTTATCACAGTTTTTCTGGGCAGAAGATGCAGCAAAAGTTCTTTGAACCCCAGCTGAGCTCAGCAGCTTTTTGCCTGGATCCAAATAATACAAGGGCACAGCTGATCCACGTCTAACAAGGCCCAAACTCTTCTCCACCTGTTTCTTTTCCAGCATTCCTCCCCGTGAGCAGGTTTGGAATCACATTGACTGCATCATGGTTTAAAATTTAAAGGTGGAAGAAAGGTTGAGCTTGTTAGAGCTCAGCAAAACCACCACGGACTGAAAAAGGAACCTGGATTTTTTCATAGCTCCCCTGCTTGTTCACAGGGCTGCAAAATCAATTCCAGCTGCAGCATCCCCTCTGCAATTCCATGATTTTCAGGTGATGCCTTTGGTCGCATCCTCACGGGCAGGGGGAGGTTTGCTGTCACAGGGATGAAGGCAAGGTCAGTGCTGGGTAAGAGGAAGCAAAGGTAAAGCACATTCCTGGGGAATTAATGGCACGGTTTTAGCTCTGGAATTCTCTGGCTGGTGCAGTTCCTTGGAGTCCTGCAGCAGTGCTCTAAGCCTGTATTTAATGTGGGTTCAGTACAACATTTCGTGTGCTCGTTATCATGGTGCTCAGCTATAAATTATGATCTCATTTCAAAGGCTCCATTTTATGTGGAATTCTTAAAAAGCCCCTAAATTGTCTTTAAAAAGCTGGTTTTACTTATTACTGTTAATAACCACGTTTCCACGCTGCGGTCTCTAGGAATTACTGAGGAATTCCAGCAAGGTGAGGATTTCACTCTGTGCTCACACCTGTGTTTTAAAGTGTTGGTAAAGGAAGTGTCCAGGTGAGCTTTCCCAAGGAATAACACCTTGGAGGGGCTGCCATGGGATTTTGGGAAGTGGCTGTCGAGCCTAGCCCGGAGCTGTCAGTGAATCCCAGTTCCTGTGGGAGACTGCTGACACATCCGAAGTGATTTTGGGGTTCTCTTAATTCTGTATCTCCCTGAAAAACAGCTCCCATGGCCACGTGGCCCTGAGCATTTCCTTTGGGAAAAGGCCTGGAAATGGAGCTCCCTTTCATCTCCCAGCCTTCCCGGGGAAAGCTGAGGATGTAAATGGAGCAGCACTTCACAAAGCTGCAACTTGTGCTTTTAATCTGTCGTGGAGAAAAATGGACTGAACAGTTTCCCAGAATCAAACTTCATTAAAAAAAAGAATTTAGCAGTCTAGAAAACAACATGTGTACGTTGTTATACAAATATATATATAGAGTGTTATATAGAACATAAAAACATGGGACTTCAGAGCTTTACTGAATCCATGAGCATTTATATCGCTGCTGTAATGGAACTTCAGCAGAAGGAATCATGAGTTCTACCTAAAAATCCCACAAACAGAAGTTTTTAAGGGTGAATTCCGTATTCCCTGATATTTTTGGTGCTATAATATCAAATTAAAAGATGTCACATGTAACATTTCAGGTAGGAATTCTGACTGATTGGCCGAGAGTGGTTCCCTGTGTTGTTCACAAATTAAACCGTTTACTCTTGTGAGTTTGTTTTACTTATTTATTGTTAATTTTTTGTATTATTTGTAAGGTCAGGGCACAGTGAGAGCTTCCCTGAGGTTCTGTCCCAGCACACGGAGGGCAGGCAGAGCTCTGCAGAGCTCTCCATAAACAAGCTGTCAGGACTGTTTGGATAAGAGCTGGGGAAGGACAATAATGAACCAAATGTACAAGACAGTTGGAAAAGCCAAGTTTTCCCAGACTGTTTATTTTTCATGGGATCCCACCACTAGAAGGTGCTTTTATTTGTGATACAAATAAACACCATGAGTGTGCAGGTCTTCAGCCACTGTAGAGCCCTGGGAGTGGAGTTATTTGCAAAATATAATGAAATATTGGATATTCCTTCAGAAAAATCCTGTCTGGCGCAGGAGAGAATGATTTGTCCAGTCTCTGGTTTAAAAGGTAAATAAAGCCTGGAATTCCCTGTGGTTTCTTTGGAAAGTGAGGTAAATCCAGGGTTGGGAGGGTGAAAAGGGGATGTGGCATCACAGGAACATGGACAGGGGCTGCAGCTGCCCCTTTTCCGAGGAGATAAAACCCCCTCCTAGATCAGAGGTTTCCAGGTCTGCTTTTTATCATTTTCCTGCCCAGACTAAATAGAAAGAAATCCCAGATTATTGCCATGTTCATCAAATGAAGCACTGAGGAGTTTGCTGGGTTGTTAAAGCCAGGCTTTCCCTCGTGGCAAATCCCCCGAAATCCAGCTGCTGTCAGGAGCCTCCCAGGGCAGATCCCAGAGGGGCTGGGGATGCCCAGGATGCCCTGAGCAGATTTAGGCTCCCCTTCCCTTCCCTTGGACACCACTTCCAGAAGATGTGTTGGATCTCCACCCCTCTGCTCGTGGCCGTGGGCCTGTGGGGTTTGGGGTAAGGGTTGGTCCTGGAGCAGTCACCTCTGCTCTCTGCATTCCTGGAATCCCTGTTCTCTTTTCTCAGTTTATTTTTTAAAAGACACTAAGTAAAATAATAACAATAATAACAATAATAACAATAATAACAACAACAATAATAATAATAATGATGATGATGATGATGTAATCATAGACTTGTTAAGGTTGGAAAAGACCTTTAAGGTCATCAAGCCCAGCCATCAACCAGCAGCAGCACCGTGTTCATCATTAAACCGTGGCCCCAAGTGCCACATCCACAGGGCTTTTAAATCTCTCCAGGGACGTGGCTCTATCAGAGCCCTTGTGCCAGGGCTGGACAGGCCTTTTCATGGAGAAATTTTCCCAATATCCACCCTGAGCATCCCCTGGCCCAGCCTGAGGCCGTTCCCTCTCCTCCTGTCCCTGTTCCCTGCCAGCAGAGCCCGACTCCCCCGGCTGCCCCCTCCTGTCAGGGACTTGTGCAGAGCCACCAGGGCCCCCCTGAGCCTCCTTTTCTCCAGGCTGAGCCCCTTCCCCAGCTCCCTCAGCTGCTCCAGCCCCTTCCCCAGCCCCATTCCTTTCCCTGGACACTCTCCAGAGTGAGCACAAGGGGAAATTCCAGGGATCATTGGGTGGATGTGGCTCAGGTGTCATCACACAAAAGCATCTGATGAGTCTGAGTGTTCCTCAAGTGCAGAAGTTTCTGTCCTCAGTCAGCCCCAGCACGGGGCATTTGTACATGGGCAGACTGTGACACAACAAGGGGCAGTGGAAGAGAACAGGGTTAGATGGGATATTGGGAATAAATTCCTGGCTGTGAGGGTGGGCAGGCCCTGGCACAGGGTGCCCAGAGCAGCTGTGGCTGCCCCTGGATCCCTGACAGTGCCCAAGGCCAGGCTGGACAGGGCTGGGAGCAGCCTGGGACAGTGGGAGGTGCCCCTGCCCATGGCAGGGGTGGCACTGGGTGACTTAAGGTCTCTTCCAAACCATTCTGTGATTCCGTGGTTCTCTCCAGGCTGCTGTTCTTCCTCCAGGATGGTGGGAACTCTCCCTGTTCCCTCCATCCTGCTTCCCTCCATTCCCGTTGGTTCCCGGCAGTGGCTCAGCCGAAGGATGCTGTGGTGGGAGGCAGCTACAATAACAAATCACTCGTGGAGTTTGAGGTTTGGATCTCAACTTGGATCCCTCTTCTTCTTCTCGGAGCCCAGCACACAGCTGAGAGCTGGCATCTGGTAGCTTTTTTTTGAGATGTGAAGCTTTGAGCGCGGAACCAATGGAAAATGTAAAAATAATTGTTAAAACACTGGAAAAAAAGATTCACTTTGACTCAGAGTATTTTATTAGAGGAAACCAAACCGTCTTGCTCGGTTCTGACTGTTTTAAGTTTTCAATTGTATTCAGCAATTTGAAATGAAAGGTCATTTCAGCTGAAATAATGGCTCTTCCCCCGAAGCCATCTAAAAAGGATTCACAATGGTATGAAGCTTTTGTTTTTACATAAACAATTCATTAAGATCAACATGAACCTGCAAAAAAAAAAGAAGTGCCATCAATCAACATGTGTTTTTGCTTAAAAAAAAAGAAAAAAAAATCCTGTTCAAACCAAACCAAGAGATGTGGGTTGATTATTTTGCACCAGCCCAGATTTATGGGTGGCTGTAAATCAGCTTCCCCCTCCCAAGTTGTAAAGGGGTGATAATGCTGCTCTTGTTCAAATTGTGGGTTTAGAGAGCAAAGCTCGGGGAGGGAGGAGTGCAAGAAATGAGGGGCCAGCCTGGATCCTGCTCAGGCTTGTGTCTCCCATGGATAATGGCAGGAAATCATGGACACAGAGACTGCCTGACATCCCAGAGAGGCTTTTTGCAGATTTTTAGCTTTATTGAATGAAAACAGAGCGCATGGTGAGAAATGTGGGCTCTTCTGATTCACTGCCTGCTCTGCCTTCAGCTGGGAATTAATTAATAACTCTTGGAGTTATTTTTGTTAGCCTTAAGTAGCAGGATATTATCTGGTCTGTCCCGGGGCTGCACCTCCTCGGAGCAGTAGCCAGGATGTCTGAGAGGGCTTGGAGGGCTTTTTCCCCCCTCTCAGCCCATCTGCTCCCTGGATGAGCTGTTCTGGGAGTGGGCTGCTCTTTGAAGTTTGTTTGGAGTCCTGTCTAGACTCCCAAAAAATTCCTTCCTCCCCAGCTTTGCTTTTCTATTAAGCAAAACGAAAAAGTTTTGAAAAGTTTTGCCTTTGAGAAAGGTCATTTCTCGTGCCAGTCCCAGCTAAACTTCTGTGAAAGACAAAAGCTTTTGAAATTCATGTGGTGGCCCCTGAGCTGCTTTTCCCCCTCCTGGTTTCATAAACCCACCCTGAAGGACTTTCTCTGCAGGCAGCAATGAAATCCCTGTACCTGTTCTGTTTGGGTTGCATATCCAAGTCAGCAAGATGTCAAAGAAACACCACCTTGGAGAGCTGGGCTTGTTTTTGTTTCAGATAATGCTTATGGTTAATCTCGCCCACAGATACTGGGGCAAGATAAACTTTATTGCTTTAAAATGGAAACACGCTCTGTGTTATTTCTCATTGTTCATTTTGTTAATATTTGTTCACATAGCCAAAGATATTTTGGGGGATTTTTTAAATCATAATGAACTGGAGAATTCAGAGTGAACTGCAGGGTTTTTTTAATAGATGTCTCCTGTTGATTTTCCTTTGAATGTTTTTTAGCTTTTATGTGCAGTCATTATTTCCTGGAGGTTAATGCTTCTAGTGTTTATTCTAGATTTATGTTTAATCTCTGTTTCAAAGAATCCTAAAAATTATGAATACGTTTCTTTCAACCCAGTGTTCACTCCTAGGAAAAATCTGTGCTGCTTGGAGCTGCTCTCCAGCCCCACACTCGTGGCAGTGCCCATCTTCTCTTAAAAGAGGTTTTGTTAACAAGCTCTGCAGGTTCTGCACACTGAAAGGATCTCAGGAACCATGGGAACTGTGCTCTACCTTTTTATCAGGCTGATCCAGATATTCCCAGAAGCTTTTTTTGGAGCAGAAATCATAGTAAAATGTTGAAGTTCATTCTGTTTTATATCTAGGAAAAAAAGCTGCAAACTTTTCCTGACCCTTCACACGGACTGTGCTTGAAGCTGGCACAAATTTCATCTTGTAACTCTCAGAAGAGACTAAAAAGTCTTTACTTTTCTCCCCCTTCCCTTCTTCTCCCCAGTCAAAACTTGTCAGAGGTCCAAGGACAATGTTGCTCCAGTGGAACAGAGGTTTAGGATAGATGAGCCTGGAAGCCTAAAGCACGTGCAAGAGCAGTAGATCAGGGCAATTTTTAGGTCTAAAAGGCAGCAAAGGAGTTGATTTTCATCAGAATATCCA
Organism: Platysteira castanea; assembly: GCA_013397175.1. Lineage (NCBI taxonomy): Eukaryota > Metazoa > Chordata > Aves > Passeriformes > Platysteira > Platysteira castanea. The sequence goes on from VYXC01004851.1 coordinate 503,856, forward strand.
TGACTGTGTGGTCACCTCTGGGCCTGAATTATTTGGAGACAACAAGTGGGGCTGTGGAAATCTGAGCACAGAATCTCAGAATTATTTAAGGTTGGAAAAGACTTCCAAGATCATCGAGTGCCTGATGCCCACCTTGTCCCCAGCACTGAGTGCCACATCCAGGTGTTCCTTGGACACCTCCAGGGATGGGGACTCCACCCCTGGGTGCTCCTGTCCTGCCTGAAAGGGAAGGAGAACGGAGTTCACCCAGGGCAGAGTGGGGAACCTCTCCCAAATATTTCACACCCGACCTATCTCCTCTTCCTGGGAATGTAATCCTGCCTGGGAATGTAATCCTGCCCGGGAATAAATCCTTACTTCAGCATTTTCTGAACTTCCCTTTCAATTAAACTCACTTTATTTTCCCCACTTGGCTTCTTATCTTTCCTCCAGCTCGCACAGGCTTCCCAGGTGGCCAAATCCAACTTTGCATTGGATCTGTGAGGTCAGAACAAAAACAAGGCGACTTTTCCTTCTGCTGGCTGAGTCAGTGAGTTAGGCAGCTGGGGCTGGATTTGCCAAGGAAAAGCAGCACAAGTTCGTTCACTTTGGGAAGGCGTTTTCAGGGCTGGGTGGGGCCCGCGGGGCGCTCGCCAAGTGGGGAAGGAGTTTGGCTGCAGGGAAAATGGGATGTGCTCCCAAACTGGGCTCCCAGCATAGCTCAGCTCAGCTCTGCTCACCTGGGCGGGTCTGAGAGAGGCAGCTCGGGGCAGGACGTGGCAGAGCTGTCACCCTGAGAGCACCAGCATCCCATTGCTCCCTCCCTTGTTTCCAGGGATTTCCTCTGCTGGAACCCAGTGGATGCTCTGGCTGGACAGAGGGAAGGCACCTGGAGTCATCCTCTGTGGCAAAAACCCCAGAGTCCTCAGGGACCAGCTGGGCTGGGCTCGCTCCTGCTTAAGAAACTCCTTTTAGTGCTGAAAGATGCGTGGAAAAAGAGCCTGGCAAAACCACAGCAGAGCAGTCCCAGGGGAAAGAAAGGGTGGGATAAATCGCCATGCTTAAGGATAAATAATCCAACTTTATTTTTATAAAATAGGACCATTTAAATGAGTGTGTTTCCACCTTGAAAAAATTCAAAATGTGAATTTATGAGAAAAAAATAATGTATTTTTGATTATTTTTGTAAATAAGTTATATAGGTTTGTAGTCTGGGTTTTTAAACCAGTCTGGCTGGTTTTATCTTGTAAAAAATAAATGTATATCTAGGACAGGTTTGTAGTTAAAACAACTGACTTCTATTTGCTTTTGGGTGAAATATTTTAATGAATATGCTGAATTCCTACTTGTTTGTGGTTTGGAAGTTAAAGGCAGGGAACTGTACTTTTGGGTGCATATAGAGCATGATTTTCCTTAGGACTGTTTCCCAAATGGGTTCTCAGGTGGTGCCAGGAGTTAAAACGAGGGCTCCAGCTTTATCCTGGATTTCCCAGGGTGGGCTTTGCCTCCTGTTCTCCTGCGCTGCAGTTTGGTGTCTCAGCTTGCACACGCTGAGAAAGGGGAACATCCTGCAGCTGCTGACTCAGGGAATGTGGCCGGGTGGCTGCCGGCAGCTTTGTGCTGAGGTGGTGTTCCAGCGATTGCCCACAAAGGATTCGGGACAGCAGACACGGCACTGGAACCTCCCCGGGTGTCAGAGGCCATCTGTGTGACACGGGGCCAGCTGATGCCACAGTGACATGAGCCGCTGTGACAGGCGGCCCGAGGGAGGCACACGGCACAGGGGGAGCTGCACGGATCCCTTTCCCTTCCCCTGGAAGGTTTTGGCCGGCTCCTGCTGCTGAAAGCTGTGCGGGATGTCAGCCCCGGAGCTCTCTGGAAGCTGATGTTCCCATACGCTGCCAGAGCAACAGCGCTCGCTGAGATGGAGTTCTGGAGATCCTTTCAGCTGAAAAAAGCTTTTCTCTTGGAAGGGATCTGTGGGATGGGGATAACACCTCCTCAAACAAACACGCAGCCCAGATCTGTGGCTGTGAGCTGTGCCTGTGCCAGGGACTAGGCATTCTGTGCCGTGTCCGAGGCCCAAAACCAAACCTTGGTGCTGCTTTGGGACAACGATGGAGGATTAACAAGTGACAACACAAGGGTCACATTGGCAGGGACCTGCCTGTCACCCCAGCCTTGTTGCTGGTCCCAGTGTGACCTGTGCACCTTTATCCTGGAGAAAAGGAGGCTCAGGGGGGCCCTGGTGGCTCTGCACAAGTCCCTGACAGGAGGGGGCTCAGGGGGGGTCGGGCTCTGCTCCCAGGGAACAGGGACAGGAGCAGAGGGAACGGCCTCAGGCTGGGCCAGGGGAGGCTCAGGCTGGACACCAGCAGGAATTTCCCCATGGAAAGGGTGCTCAGGCCTTGGAACTGCGCAGGGAGGTTTGGCGTACCCATCCCTGGAGGTGCCCAAGGAAGGGCTGGAGGTGGCACTCAGAGCTCTGGGCTGGGGACAAGGTGGGCATCGGGCACAGCTTGGACTCGGTGGTCTTGGAGGTCTTCTCCAACCTTAATAATTTCCTGATTCTGGGATTCTGTAATAAAACAGTGCAGAAAAGGCAGGAATCATGGAAAAATGGCTGTGGGAATGAGCCATGCGAGGTCACCTCTGCTGGCCTCGTGTCAGGGCTGACCCCAGAGCGGCCTCACCCGGCCCGGGCCTTGTCCTGTGGGGTGTAAAAACCGCAAAGCCGGAGGTGCCCCGGCCTCTCCGCGCCCCTGTTCCATGCTCAGCCAAGCCCAACAAAGATCAGCCTGTTCAGCTGCCGAGCAAAAATGACCTTTTGGATTAAATGCTGACCACGGGGACTTCTATCACGCCTCACGCAAACGCGGCGTGACCTGGGGAAGGCTCTCGATTTTCCTGGGCCTCTCTGGTGCATCTGCAAAGCTGCTAATGACCCTTCATTCCTTTCTTTGTACCGTCCATTAAGCTACAAGCTTGGGAATTGTCTGTTAATGTGTTCAGACAGTGGCCGGGGCTTCAGCAGGGATCCTCAGGTACAGACTCTGATCCGAAGTGACAACAACAAAGACAAAAAGTTGTGCAAATAGTTCGGAGATGAGCTGAAAATGCCCTGAGTTGTTCAGTGTCAAATACTTTTAACTCCGTGTTCTAAACAGACCAAGCTGGTCCTGCTGCAGACATCGAGGTATTTTCTTTTTTTTTTTTTCTTTTTAAAATGGCAGATTTATGAAGTTTCATCTCATCAGTGGTTATTAGGAGTGTTAATCCTTCTTACTTCCCTTTTCGAAGGAAAATGCACTGGAAGCTGGTGTTGAGGCAGGAGGGGGGGAAAGATGCAGTCAGCCTCAGGTTGTTGGGAATACAATGGTATGGAAGTGGTTTTCCTTTATATAGGGAACTGCTAATTGGGTGTTAGGGGCTGCTAACTTTATAGTCTTGTAAAACTGCACTGACTGGGGCTGACACTTGTGTAAAGTCTCCAGGGGGAAAAGCCAAGTTTTCCTGTCACTGCACGGAGAAGGTTAGGAAACCAAGGGAAGGGGCAGTTGTTGTGGTGTTTGTGCTTCAGGAATTCACAGTTTTGTAATTTAAACAAGATTTCAGTCATCCTCGGAGTGTTTGCAAACTCATTGTAAATGTTCTTTCTGAAAACTGAAGAAGAAATTTTAAAATGGCCTAAATTTCATTAGCACGTGGCCAGACCCAACTCAAATCCCCATTCCCATGGTTTTCAGAGAGCCAGCAAGGGGAAATACATTTCCTGTGAGCTGGTGCCAGCAGAACCCAGGCAGGGGAGCAGCCCAGAGTTTGTATCTTGGGCACAAAAATGGGTAAATACGGTTTTGTCAGTATTTGCTCCACACAGCGGTGGAAAGAGTCTGTTGTTTTAAACACAAACCACTCAGTTTGTACCTCTTTTCTTGCCTAAATAACAGGAATGACAGTGAACAGGTCTGGAGGATTTTTAGAAATAAAATCTTTCTGAGGAAAAAAAAAATAAAAGCATCATTTCCTTAACTTTTAAGATGTGTTAAGAGTGTATAAATCTGAGTATCGGGCCTTGAGGGACTGCACTGCTGGGCTCGTGCAGGTGCACATGGTAGTAAAAGCAATAAAACCCAAAGTGCTCAGTACTCTTGATATATTCAGATCAATTACTGAGTCCTCCTGTATGGAAACTGCACCACCAGAGATGTCCCACCTCCTTGGAAAGGATGGAATGGGGCACAAAACTCAGCATGGTAAGGTTAGGGATGAACCAGCTCTAGGTTTAACCTTTGTTTTTTTCTGAGATAGACCATGAAAGTGCCAGTTTTATAAATAAAATATTGTTGTTGGAGATGTGGAGTGCTTCCCTCCCACTCTGCTCACTGTGGAAGGGACACGGTCAGCAGTGGGTTGGGATGGAGTAGCTGATGGTGATTTCTGGCCTTGAACTGCCACAGTCCAGTGTCTGCACTCAGAAAGAGAGAGAACGCCAGCAGAAAGTGGGTGTGAGGTGACAAGTGTCCTCCCAGTGACAAATATCTGTGTGTAACTTTGCATCTGAGAGACTGGTAATGACTAAATGATGGTGGGAAAAGCGTTTTGTACATTTGGGGGAAAACCCCAAACCTGTGACGCTTCTGGGCGCTGCAAACCCTTGATCTGGGTCAGGGATAACCCCTCACTCTGGAGCTGTGGAGAAATGATGTCCCCAGCAGATATGATATTTCTCAGGGTGGGTGTTCCCAGCAGCTCCCATCTGTCTGGCCCAGGAAGCTGGCCAGATGTGCATCCCTGCCTGGAACAGCAGCAGCAGGAGAGCCAGGGCCAGCCTGGGCACCAAGAGATGCCACCGAGCCATCCTTGTTCCCAGCTAAATTCTCTAGCAGGGGAGAGAGGGGGGATGTTTCCTAGCCAAGCTGGAGGTGAAAACGTGCTTTTCCTCTGATCATCCAAGCTCTACAAGGATTCAGATGGGACTGAGAGTTAGGCCCTGCATGACTTAGATGAACAGAGCCAGCCTGCCTGCAGCAGAAAGTGGAGCCAGAGCCTTGGCTGGCTCTGCAGAGTCATCAGCCCCAGTCATGCAGAATTCCCAGAGCCTCCCCAGCCCCAAAATCCCACTGGAGCTGGAGGAAGTTGTCTGTCCATCAGTTGTGCAGGGAGCAATAATGTTCCCATCAGCTCTGGAGCCCTCAGCCCTCCTTCCCCATCCCTCCTTCAGCTGTGGCACTCCCTGGCTGGGTGCCAGATGTCTGGGAGGAGGGAGGGGGTAAATCCCAGTATTATTCTTAGTCAGGGAAGGAAATGAGTGATTAAGTGTACATGGGACTCACGAGTGTCCAACTTATTATCAGTGCTGGTATTCCAGCTATGCACAGCACATGGATCAGGGAGAGGGAAAGTATTTCCTGAGAGCTGCCTCTGCCTTTCTTCTTGCCTGATGCAGAGATAAGGCCCGGCTCTGATGGATCTGTGGTGGGAGATACTGAGATGGATTAGGTCTGTTACGGAGGGAATAGGTCAGATCCTCGCAGTACAAAGCTCAGCTTCAACTTTGATAGCTCTCAGGCTGTGCTTTTATGTTTTTCCTCCCCTCGAAAAGAGCTTTTATATCTACAAAGAGATGTTGGACTCCTTGAGGAAAATCTGTTTGCAGAATCAAGATAGAGAAAATAAAACAGCTGATACTTCACCTACAAATCTTCGTGGCTTTTGTAGTGGTGTTTAGGCTGTGCTTGAATGTCAGCTAAAGGTGATGAGCATCTCACACAGACATCCTGTTAATGGTGGAGTGACATCTTCCCTGTCTATTTTTATTTGCTTCAGACATTAAACAGAGACAATTATGTGTTTAAATGATTTAAATACATCCACAATTGTAATTTAAAGGTTGTTTCTTAAAGAGCTGCTCACTTTTTAAACTGATTTCAGGAAGGTTTTTGCCACACACCAGCTAAATTCACAACTCCAAAGGTTTGAAGACCACCGTGCAAAATCCCTTCCAGCCCTGTCCAGGTGCTACCTCTGGCCTTGCTTTTATAGGTTTTCCAATCCAGAATCAAAGCGTGTTCAAGTGGTTTGTGGTTCCTCAGGACACAGCCTGTGGTGCCAACAGGAAGAGCTGTCCCTGGTGCAACCCTCTGGCTTCGTCTTCTGAAAAACTGAAACCACTCTCAGGATTGACAGGAACCTTTACTCAGATCTTTAAATGGATAATTCTGAGCAACTCCTCAGCAAACCCTACTTGGAGTGCACAGGGAGGCTGTGAGCAGTCAGGAATTCAGGAATCCTGGTGCTGTCCACATAAAAATTTGATGGAGAGGGTCCAAGGAAATCTCTTGGAAAGTCACAACGAGGTTTGGAATCCACAGCTTTAAATGTATGGATTGAGTGATGAGAAATATCCTCTATGGACCAGCATGGCTGGAAACGAGGAAAATTACTTTTCCAGTGACAGTATTATTGCTGTGCTCTTCTTGTAATATTGTGGGATGTGAGGGAGAGTCCTCTGCTGTCCCTGGGAAGTCCCAGGTGATTTGGGGCCGTTTGTGGGTGAACGGGGTTTGCATGGCACAGGCACTGGGATTTGGGCCT